>JAPFRF010000018.1:8706655-8774155 GCA_029282475.1 Phrynocephalus forsythii
ATCTATCTATCTATCTATCTATCTATCTATCTATCTATCTATCTATCTATCTATCTATCTATCTATCTATCTATCTATCTATCTATCTATGGGAGATTCTGCTGGCCAGATGGCACACGGGTCGGGTAATCCCTCTTCCGCTCTGAGTCCTTCCCTTCTGCCCCAAGCCCCAAATTCTGGTAAAACCAGGACCTGACCCCCAAGCTGTTAATAGCCTGGATTTTATCTGCCTGCTCACTGAACAGAAGAAATGCCATGGGTCTGAAATGCCGGGCGACGCCTGGTCCTGATTTTAGAAAGGAAGGGAAATTAGAGCTTTTTCGAGAGTACAGTGGTCCCTTGTATAAAGGAATTAATTCGTTCCAAATGAAATTCTGTTCGGCAAATTTTCCTTTGTACAAATTTCCCATAGGAATGCATTGAAAACGGAGTCATCCCTAATTGTGATCATTTTTATGTTGTATGGGTTCACCCCATAGGCGATTCTGTTAAGCAAATTTCCCCTATCTCCGGATTTTTTTAATGTTGTACAGATTTTATGTTATACAAACCGTTTGTTATACGAGGGTCCACTGTACATCAAATCGGCCTTTGTACCCTTCTACCAACAACAAAAACAAGAACCCACACACAGAGACATGCTGCAAAAGTGTGTGGGACGTGGAAAAATTCTCCCTCCGCCACATTAATGAACTCGGGGCATTGTTGTGTCCGTGGCCAGTGGCCAGCGATAGGTTTTGGGGGAGAAAGTATTTGGAAAAGGAGTCCGTTGATGCCTCTGCACTGGACAAACAAATAACCGGACGGCTGTTTCTGGAGCGTTCAATGTGACGCCTGGAATCTGACAGAGTAGCGGATGTTTCCTGCGGCAAGGAGCTGTGAGCCTCGGGAGTTAATACCGGCGTGATCTTATGGAGGAGAGAAAAAGACCCGCACCGAGCACAAGAGGCACCTACCAACTGGTGAATGCTGTCGATGGCACGGTTGTATTTATCGCAAAGCCTCTGCATGCTTTCGAAGCTGGAAAACAAAAGAATGAATAGTCCTCATATATTCATTTAAAACCCCGCCTTTCTACCTAAAAGGAGGCAAGGCGCCTGGCACTGTTAAAAGGACAAGGTTTGGAAGCTAAAACACAGGAATATGCAAATACTGCATATACTCGAGTATACGCCTAGTTTTTCAAGCCCTAATTTTGGGCTGAAAAAAGGGGTCCTCGGCTTATATTCGGGTCAATACTTTTAGTTTGGGTCGGTGGCTAAAAGTCATTTTAAACATTGTACACCACTTCTCCTGACACACACACACACCATGTTTAAAATGCCTTTTTAAAAGGTCATTTTAAAACAATGTTTAAAATGACTTTTAGCCACCAACTCAAGCACTTGCCTCGGTGGCTAAAAGTCCTTTTAAACATCACGCACACACCCAGCTCACAAAGGAGGAGTTGCCAGGCCCTGCTGCATTTCCCACCCTAGGCTTATACTTGAGTCAATAAATTTCCCCAGTTTTTGGGGGTTTAAATTAGAGGCCCCGGCTTATACTCGGGTTGACTTATACTCGAGTATATACGGTACTTTTAAAGAATTAAAAGTGTTCTGCTGATATACCGCCCCATACCACTTCAAGTAGTCTCTGGGCGGTTTAGTTTAAATTACAGTAATGCAGTCTATACATTGCCATCCACCCCCAGCAAGCTGGGTCCTCATTTTACCGACCTCGGAAGGATGGAAGGCTGAGTCCACCGTGAGCCGGCTATCTGGGATCGAACCCCAGGTCGTGAGCACAGTTTTACCTGCAGGACAGGCGTTTAACCACTGCGCCACGGGCTCCTTGTCAAAACCATGTTAAAGACAGACAATAAATAAAAAGCACATTTAGAAGCAACTGAGAGCGCAGTCCCATTTTGGGGGGTAGAGGGGGCATCTTTGGCGGCCAATCACTCCGGGAAAGCCTGTCTGAAGAGAACGGTCTTTGCCTGCTTGCGGTAGGAGAGCCAAGCGGGGACCAGGCTGGTGTCTCCAGTGGCAGGGAGTTCCACAGGCCCGACCGCAGGCACGGAGAAGGCCCTCTCCGGTGCGCCCGGAAACAGGTCGGCAGCCAGTGGGGCTGGTGGAACGGAGGGGTTCTGTGATCCCCCGTAACCACCTGTGTGCCTTCATTAAGTCTCCCGCCCTATCGTATTTCCAGGAGAAATCCTCCAACCCTCTTCCATCTGCCCGAGAATTGCCACTGATAAGTTTTACAGGTGGTTTTTCAATCCCAGGAATATAACGACATTAATGAGAGAGAGAGAGAGAGAGAGAGAGAGAGAGAGAGAGAGAGAGAGAGAGAGAGAGAGAGAGAGAGAGAGTTCCTTGGCAGCTCAAACTCAAACAAGGAAGCTTTCTGGATCGCTAAGGTCTGTCTGGCAGTGGAATAAGATGCTACCACCAAGGAGGGTGGTGGGGTCTCCTCCTTGGGAGGAGGTTACTAAGCAGAGGCTGGGTGGCCATCTGTCGGGGACACAGGGATGGGGGTTCCTGCCTGGCAGGGGGTCAGACTGGATGGCCCTCGAGGTCCCTTCCAACTCTAGGGTTTTCTGATTCTAAAGGAGGGTGGTGGGGTCTCCTCCTTGGGAGGAGGTTACTAAGCAGAGGCTGGGTGGCCATCTGTCGGGGACACAGGGATGGGGGTTCCTGCCTGGCAGGGTGTCAGACTGGATGGCCCTTGGGGTCCCCTCCAACTCTGGGGTTTTCTTATTCTAAAGGAGGGTGGTGGGGTCTCCTTCTTGGGAGGTTTTTGAGCAGAGGCTGGGTGGCCATCTGACGGGGACACAGGGAAGGGGTTTCCTGCATGGCAGGGGGGTCAGACTGGATGGCCCTCGAGGTCCCTTCCCCCTCTTTATGATACTACGACAGGGAGGACGAGAGGGGTGGCAGAGGTCCAAGGGAGACAGCTGGGCGGGCAGCGGCTTGCGTCCCAAACGAGGGCAGCTCAGCACGCCAGAAAGGGATTAAAAGCATCATCTGAGGACAAGGGGGGGGGAGGGAAGGAGGAAGAGGGAGAGGGCTGCCGTCAGTCACACGACGACTGCATAATCGGATTCCCAGTATCGACAGAGGGAGCGCTAACCACTGAGCACGCTGCCGAGCAGAGGCGACTGAGCAGGAAGCTACGGCACTGTCTTTCAATTTTCTGTCGTGTTTCCATTTAAAAACCAGGTCTCCTGTCTCGCTTTGCCGTTTCCGTGCATTTAATAAGAACGGAGCCGTTTTATGGCCGACGCACCCAGCTCTGACTGGCAGCGGGACCTTTCCACACACACACACACACACACACACCCCTAACCCGATCTGCAAAACCAGTTTCCTGGCGGCGTCCCATCCACGGGCAAAACGGGCCCCGACCCTTCCTCAGCTTCCGTAATCGGAGGAGAGGAGACGTTTTTACGGCCGCACCGGAGGGGCGACGCTGGGTGTGTATCGTGGGCCTCTCTCGCGCACGTAAGAACACGGCACAAGGGAAACGATCCCTTTACTACACATCCTTTGGACCCTTTTTTTTTGACAGCTACAGCATAGGTTTTTATTCTTTTGAGAGTACAGTAGGACCCCGGTATCCGCTGGGGATTGGTTCCAGGCCTTCCCGTGGATAATGAAAACCGTGGATAAGAGAGAACAGCCAAAAAAAAAACTCCCCCCAAAACTGCCGTTTTGTGACAGTAACTTGCTTTACAGCTGCTGTTTTGTGACAGTAGTTTGCTTTACGGCGGCTGTTTGAGACAGTAGCTTGCTTGGTGGCTGCTGAATTATTAACTTAATTTTTTTCCCTCTGCCAACCGTGGGGAACTGAATCAGTGGATAACGAATCAGTGGATACGGGGGTCCTACTGTACAGAGACACCCCCAGCCTTGTTTTTTCCCATCAACCCTCAGGTATTCGGTCTGGCTTGCACAAGGCAGGCTGGATGGAGTCCAAAACCACTGTGGGGACCCAGCGCCCTCCATCCACTGAGGTGCCTGCTTCTGCAGAGAGAGAACCTTCCCTCCCCTGGCACTTATGGTCTCGGAGATCTGGACAAAGCGTCCCAAGAAAAGCAGCCGCCCTGGATTCAGCCCCTGCCGAGTTCGGCCGCAGTGGACGGAAAGACGCCCCGGGGCGCCTGCTCACCTTTTCGTATCGTAGTCAATGAGCACGTAGTTTTCCATCGCGAGCTTGAGGTCCGGTATCTCTTCGCAGACCCACCTGGGAAAGACAGACAGACAGAGAGAGAGAGAGAGAGAGAGAGAGAAGAATGAGGAATAGTCCACAAACCGCTTTCCAAATCCACCCCGCCACTTCCCCTCCAGGCGACGGGATGTCCAAGAACCCAGAAACCACCTTGTGGCTCTCGAATAAATACATCGGCTGCCTTAAAAATATGCAGCTTTTATCCACCGGGCATCAGATCTCAGTGGGGGCAAGAGCTTCCTTTAACCATCTCTCTCCTCTGCTTTCCAAATACCCTTTTCCTCTTTCAAAGCATCTTCTTCCAAACCGCCCAAGGCAGCGGAAGGAGCTCACCGGTTTACCCTACATGTCCATTTTCAGCCGTACACGCTGTCTCTGAAACGCTTGCTTTTAAGCTACCGATTTTTAAAACGGCTTTTAATCTTTCCAGCTTCGCCTCAGCTGAATGGCCGGCGACGTGATTTTTACGCATCCTCTTTTTCTAAGGCTGCTTTCCTGTTTTGGTCGTTTTATCGGTTGCCTCAGGACCAGGGCTGTGGAGTCGGTAGATAAACGTTCCGACTCCGACTCCTAAGCTTTTTTGTACTTCCGACTCCCCAACTCCGACTCCTCTGTATTAATATGCGAATGAACTATTATTGACCCTATTGACCCTCCATTCCCTTCACTTATACAAGTGTCTCTAGTCCTGCAAAAAAACATATTTACTTAATCCCTTAGCAGTGAGAGGCTAGGTTACCCATGGGTGCTGTGTAACAGCAGAAACACAACACTACGGAAAGTATAAGTATTGCCGCTCCTCATTGTGCGTTGCGTGCCATATAGCACATGAAAAGCATGCTTCCTCACGGTCACTTAACACGTTCGTTTTGCAGTTACGTGAGGCACTGCATGCATTGTTCTTTATTCTTACAGTAGAGAAGTCATTAATTATAACTTTTTGTGAATTGGGACATTTAAACTTGCTTTTTTAAAATTTCCAATCTAAATTTAGTAGGAGTCGGAGTCGGTGCATTGTTTGCCGACTCCACTCCAGGGACCCAAAATTTCCTCCGACTCCTACTCCACAGCCCTGGTTGGCTCTTCCAGTAGTTAATGAGTCGCTGCTCATACCACTAGTAAATGAACCGCTGCTCGTGCCTCTAGTGAATGAGTTGCTGCTCGTGCCACTAGTTAATGAGTCACTGCTTCTGCCACCAGTAAATGAGTTGCTGGCCCTGCCACTAGTTAATGAGTCGCTGCTCATAACACTAGTAAATGAACCGCTGCTCGTGCCTCTAGTGAATGAGTTGCTGCTCGTGCCACTAGTTAATGAGTCACTGCCTTATGGGGAGGAAGGCAGGACAGGGGGGCGGACGCCAAGACGCCAGCGGACACTCACCGAATGGTCTCAATGATTTCGTGAGCAGCATCATGGTGTTTGTCCTGAAACGACAAGAGAAACATGGATTGGAACAGATGGTCTTAACTAAGAAGGCCGATCGATAAATGTGTCATTTGTTGATTCGTTTTTTGCCAACCACCTTCAAGGCTGAGAAAGGAAAACGGGGACTTCAGGTTCTCTAGAAGGTCTGCCCGTTTCTAACCAGAGTTATCCTCCGACCCACCTAGGCGTGCTGCAGGGGAGAAGTAGGAAAACAGGGGGTCCATGAATCCACACCCAAACAAAGTGGGGAAAAAGATCAACCAATTCTCTTTTTCCGAAAGTCAAGAGGACCGGACGCGGATGGAGACAACCAACCAGCTGGCCAACCTATTTTTTTCACCCAGCGCGTGGTTAGTCTGTGGAACTCCCTGCCACAGGAGGTGGTGGTGATGGCATCTAGCCTGGATGCCTTCAAAAGGGGATGGGACAGATTCCTGGAGGGAAAGTCCATCCCAGGTGACAAACCGTGATGTGGATGTGTCATCTCCAGGCTTAAAACCGGGGTCCTTCAAGGACCAGAGGCAGGGGAGTGGGCTATCAGGAGACAGAGATCTAGTCTCGTGAGCTCCCAAAGGCATCTGGTGGGGCCACTGTGAGATCCAGGAAGCTGGACCAGATGGGCCTTTGGCCTGATCCAGCAGCAGGGCTCTTCTTAGGTTCTTATATATGTTCTTATGAGTCTTTATTTCAGGACGGCCTAGGGAAGCACCCCCACCCTCTTTCGACACCCGGGTGACGAGAGAGATCGGTGGGCTTGTGTGTCCACGATGACGCCCAGGCGGAACACAGACGTCTTCCTTCGGACGCCCACCAGGGGCGGAAGCGGCCCCGGTCTTCACCGGGACCGAAAGGAAGCTCACAAAACACATCCTCATGAGTGGATCCCGCTTCTTGCGTTTGGACGCCTTAGCTTTTTGGGATGTGGTGGGAAGAACAGAAGGGGATCTGCACACACACACACACACACACACACAGAGAGAGAGAGAGAGAGAGAGAGAGAGAGAGAGAGAGAGAGAGCAGCAAAAATCTCAAATTCTGGTCACAGCAGGTTGGGGAGAGAGCTAATGATGCCATCAATATTGGGAGCTCTGGAACAAGTAAATTCCCCCCCATGTGGGATCAATAAAGATTTAGCTTAGCTTATCTTAATCCTGAAATAAGCAGATGAAGGAAGAAAGTCCCTTTGCCTGACTTGTTTCCTTCATGATTGTTAGTTCAACTCAATTTTGTAATTATTATTTGTATTATGCTTTAAAACTCCATTATTAGCTTATATTTGTTGGTTGCTGTTTATACCCTGTGCATTCCCTTCATGTTGTAAACCGTCCAGAGCAGCCTTGGTGCTAGAGGGGGAAGTATGAAAATTTAACAAACAAGTAAGTAAAATAAAGCCTTCCACGCAGCGAGGGTGCATCCCAGATAAAACTGGACATTCCCCTTCCAATATCTGATATGCTGCTCCCCATCTGTCGGAAATATTGTGATGGGGGTTCCTGCATGGCAGGGGGTTGGACTAGATGGCCCTTGGAGGTCCCTTCCAACTCTAGCATTCTATGAACCAAGCCGTCAACCGGTTCAATGCCACCATCTTCCCAGAAACAAGGGTTGGGTCCATTTTTGTATTATTATTTTAATTGTAAGCCGCCCAGAGTTCCTACTGGGAAGATGGGCAGGGTATAAGATTAACAAATAAATAAAATATTGCAAGGAATTAAAGACTCTTACCGGATTAGGATAGAGCTCGAAGGACTACTACTTATTTTTCAAATCTTTTTTATAAGTATATAAAGGGGTTTGTTTGAAAGGAAGGCTAGGAGATGAATAACGCTAAAACCACGGGAAGAACAGAGGGAAGCCAAATTTTAGTGGTAGAATGATTTTGTATTGCTAATGTTTTGAACTTGACTTTTTTTGTATACTAAAATTTTCTAATAAAAACGTATTTAGAAAAAAATAAGATTAACAAACAAACAAATAAATAAATAAATAAATAAATAAATAAATAAATAAATAAATAAATAAATAAATAAATAAATAAAAAGAGAAAAAGGCAGTCCACCTTTTGCAAAAATATACTCCACACAGGCCACCCACGCGTGGCGCGGTTCGGACGCCTGACTCATCCAACCGTGGTTAACCTTCGGCGGGAGCCTTTAAAAAAAGATGGGGAGAGCCGCCAACCGCCCACAAGACGGAACACAACCGGAAAAAAAAAAAAAAATAAGAAGGCCGTAGAAGGGACATCGGGCGCCCTGCACTGCCTCCTAAAAAAAAAAATATATCTACGGGACGTCTGTTCCATGCCAGGTTCGCTCCACACATACGTAAGCCGCAGACCGGCGCTGGGGGCTGCTCTCGCTTCTACTGTCCAAATGACGACCCTGCGAGGAAGGCGAGGGGGAAAGAGGGTTGGCCCCAGATTTCGCCAATGAGACTTTCCAATGGCTCAGGGGCAACTGTCACCCGGTCCTTGCCTCTTCCGCCCCCGCAGGGGCTGCGTTAAAAACAGTTTTCACAACGCTATAAATACTTTTTTTTTTTTTTTTTTGCGTGCACGAGCATCGCTCTGATTCATCCCTGGCCAAACGGGTGCTTTTTTAGCTTAGTCAGCAGTTTCCATTTATCTACCGCTGCCACCTCGGAAATACACATGGTATTCGGTTTCGCGCGGATCAACCCCCCCGGCGGGCACACGGGAAGGACGAAAGGCAGGCGAGCGGGACCTTTTCGGAAGGAAAAGCCTGTCGGCAGCGTCAGGACGATTCCGACCAGCCCCGGCTTAGGGTCCAATACATACCTAAACGGTCCTTTTCGTGAACCTCCTTCGCCTCTCGAGGTCAAGGGGCCCCTCCGTGTGGGCCTTGACCCCGGCCTCAACAAGGGACTCCATGCCTTTGAGGACAAGTCAGTATGTACGCTGACTTTTTTAAAACAATAATCATTATTTTTAAGACTTTTGAGCACAAGGTTTTGGAGTTCGTCTTACCCTAGAGGCCAGGCATGTCCAAACTTTGGCCCTCATAAGAACCTAAGAAGAGCCAATGCTGGATCAGGCCAAAGGCCCATCGAGTCCAGCTTCCTGGATCTCACATTGTGGCCCCACCAAATGCCTCTGGGAGCACACGAGACTGGATCTCTGTCTCCTGATCCCACTCCCCTGCATCTGGACCTTGAAGGACCCTGGTTTTAAGCCTGGAAATTACACACCTCCGTCATGGTTTGTCACCTGGGATGGACTTTTCCTCCAGGAATCGGACCCATCCCCTTTTGAAGGCATCCAGGTCAGGTGCCATCCCCACCTCCTGTGACAGGGAGTTCCACAGACTAACAACGCGCTGGGTGAAAAAAAATTATTTTCTTTTGTCCGTTCTCACTCTCCCAAGCCCTCAGTTTGAGTGGATGTCCCCTGGTTCCGGTATTTTGTGAGAGGGAGAAGAGCGTCCCTCTCTCCACCGGACTCGTGCCCTGCATTGTTTTGTACGTCTCCATCATATCCTGATGTTTTGGACCACAACTCCCAGAATTCCAAGCCTGGATGGCCAACGACAAAGGACCGGGAGAGTTGCGGTCCCAAAAACATCTGGAGGGCTGAAGTTTGGACCTGCCTCCCC
Source organism: Phrynocephalus forsythii (assembly GCA_029282475.1). Lineage (NCBI taxonomy): Eukaryota > Metazoa > Chordata > Lepidosauria > Squamata > Agamidae > Phrynocephalus > Phrynocephalus forsythii. Next base: position 8,715,905 of record JAPFRF010000018.1, read on the forward strand.
TAGGCTCAGTGGGTGGGTGAGTGGGTTCTTCAGACACACTCGGGGCTCCCGTCCAAGCCCGACTTAAATCCGACCGGTGATTCAATTTGGACGCGACTGCGGCTTGTCGGGTTTGTTGTTTCATGACTCCCGACTGGACTCACCCGGTCTTTTCTTTTTCTTTTTCCTGGGGGCGGGGAGCTTGTTTTGAAAAAGAGTTTGGTAGCAAGGACTTCAGAGTCAGGAGTCAGATTCCCCCCCCCCCAGGAAAAAAAAAACACCTTGACCACCAGCCCTGCCGGTAAGAGATCATGGGGAGGTTTTCAGCCTCCGGAATTGCTCGATGACAGATCCAAAGGTTCCCCGTCTGAAATGAAGAGCGCCAGAAAGCTTGAAAGTCAGAGCGGTGTCGTTGGCTTTAAAAAAACCAAACCCCTGGCGTCATAAGGATGTTCAGAGGGGCTGCCTTTCCTTTTGCCAAAGGTCTTGGGGGGGTTGAAGTCATGAGAAACCAACCCTCTACTCCATCAAGCGGTGGCTCGGATCAGCTGGCGGGGGGGGGAATACTTTCCGAGTCACGGAGGGAAAGTGGGGGCGGCGTGACAAACCCCTGTCAGCGCGTGGTCTCGCTTCGATGAGCCGCCGAGCTACTCATGGCTGCTGATTCATTGATGCCAGGGCGGGCAGCAGGAAGGCAGGAGGGGGAGACGGAACACGCGCCTTCTGGAGCTGGGCCTTTTTTGCACGAAGCAGGAAGGACGTTCGTGCGGACGCGCAAGTCCCTGGGGGTGGAGAAGACGCCGGGGTTGCGATCCTGCAACAGGCGGGAAGGTCGTTCCTGTCTCCCGTCTGGGGAAGATACACTCCCGACAGCCAACACCAGATGTTGGGGGTCTCCGTTTTTAATTCCTAATAATTGTGTCAAGGGCAGAGAGCTCTCCGGCTCCAGCAATTCCCTTCTTCAAGAGCAAAACAGATTCCGGCTCTCCTCCCGGGGTGCACACGGCAGGGGTAAATTGGGACGCTCAAACTCCAGCTCCGCGGCCAGCGATCTCAATGCTTCGCCCTCCGAGGAAGCCCCCTCAAAAAAAAGGCTGCTAACGGGAGCTTCCAGGAAGGAAGGAAGGAAGGAAGGAAGGAAGGAAGGAAGGAAGGAAGGAAGGAAGGAAGGAAGGAAGGAAGGAAGGAAGGAGTTGATGATGAATGGAAGGAAGGAAGGAAGGAAGGAAGGAAGGAAGGTGTTAAGGAGGATGGAAGGAAGGAAGGAAGGAAGGAAGGAAAGGAAGGAAGGAAGGAAGGAAGGAAGGAAGGAAGGAAGGAAGGAAGGAAGGAAGGAAGGAAGGAGTTGATGATGAATGGAAGGAAGGAAGGAAGGAAGGAAGGAAGGAAGGAGCTGATGATGGAAGGAAGGAAGGAAGGAAGGAAGGAAGGAAGGAAGGAAGGAAGGAAGGAAGGAAGGAAGGAAGGAAGGAAGGAAGGAAGGAAGGAAGGAGAGGATGGAAGGAAGGAGTTGATGATGAATGGAAGGAAGGAAGGAAAATGGATGATGATAGAAGGGATGGAGGAAGGGAATAGTTGATGATGGATAGAAGGAAGGAAGGATACAGCAGATGATGACAGAAGTTAGGAGGTGAGGGAGGGGGTAGAACCTGCCATTTTGGGGTTCAGTCACTATTTCCCCCCCCTCTCCAAAGCTCCCCGATGACAACCCCCACTCTCTTTCTACAATTTTAGTTGTCGGTTGAGCTCCATGTGGGTTTTGCTCACCCTCAGGATGGCTATGTGTCAGTTATTGGAGAGCCAGAGGGTGGCCGCGAATAACTCACTCGTAGCCCAACCTCCCGGTGGCCAGAGATAAAACACGCCTGGGGGACACGCCTGCGGGTGGAGATTATTATGGGGTGTGGGCCAAAATGTCATGTCAGGGGAGTGGCACCCAAGCGGGGGAAGCTGGCCTGGGCGTGGGCAGGGGGTGTAATTGTAAGCGATGAGTCATCCCACAAACAGGAAAAGCCAGATTATTTCTCGCCATGTGTGTCTCTAAAGGGAGACACAATACTCCGCAGAAACAACATTGGACGAAAGTCAAGAAACCCACGCCTGTTCCTCGCCCTCCGGGCAGGCGGGCAGGCAGGCCACCCCCACCACCCCGCAGTCCTCAACAATGGGTCAAGAAGACACGGAGGGCAATGGGGTGGAAGGACAAGGCGCCCCTAGGCACGTCTGTTTTTTCTTTCTCTCTGGCACCGTGAATTCCGATTCTAAAGCACGGATGATCTCCTTCACGCAAGGAGCAAACACACAAAGTCCTGGTACCGGCTTTTCCCCTTTATAAAAGATTCCCCCCCATACACACGCCTCCCCATGGCTCAGTTCTGCATCATGTCACGCGTAACTTCCTTTTCTTCTCTTGCCGGTTTCCTACCGGCCTCGAATGACCCTCCCCCCCCCCCAGGGATCCACCCTAACCCTGGTCAAAGGGACGCCGAAATTCCCCGGCGCCCTGACAAGTGCCCGGGCTCCTAGGACTTGCCCCCCTCCCGACCCACGGAGCACGTCCGCCCGACTCACATGACACGGGGAAGGCATGCTTCCCTTCGCCTGAGGCCCCATTGACGCCAGACAACCCCCCCTACACACACATACACACGTACACACACACACACACACACACACACACACACACACTCTCGCCCCAGTCTGCACCCTGCCCCAAGGACCCTTTCCAACCTCCCCATTCCTAAACTCCAAGGCAAACCCCCTTTTCTCTCTGGCTTATCCTTCCAAGGCGTCTCCGGAACATGGGTTTTTCATGTCGTGCCTGAGATTTCTCCCCAATGTGACATGCACACACACACACACACACACACACACACAGTCTCCTTCATCTCCTTCATCTTACCCCTGGCCCCTCCTCTCTCTCTCTCACCCCCCGCCATCCAAGGCACACCTTTCTATGTTACCTGTCCTGGATGTGCGGGGGGGGGTTCCCCACCTGCCACCTTGTTGCCCCTCGCCTGTCCCCGAGGGAGACCTACACTCCCCAGTAACCCCCCCCTTTGGCCCTCTCGCCCCGTCCTTCCAAGACACCCCCCCCACCAAGACTTTCATTCTGCAACCCCAACCCCCCCCCTTCGCAGGGCACCTGTTTGTACCTCCACCGGTCTGATAACCCCCTTTTTTTATTATTTCTTATGCACCATCCGGGGGAGGGGAATCATCTCTCCCTGGAGCCCCCCCTCTCCCATTTCCAGGGCATCTCCTACAGTCTCCCCCCCCCCCGGCGCTGCCACTCCCCACAAGAGACCCCTACCTTCCCACCTGCTCTCCCCCCAAAAAAAACACCAACCCCCTCAAAACACAACAACTTCCTGCCCCCCAAAAAGACACCCCCATTCCCCCCCCATCAACACCCCTTCTCACAACCAGTACATCCCCCCCACATCTCTCCCTCCCCCTCAAGTCACTTTCTAACACCCCCCCCACTTCATGACCTCCCACTCAGGACACCACCCCATCTTTTCTCCCCTCCAAGGCACCCCCCATGAAGGGCTTGGACCCCCCCCCTTTTCCCACAAAAAGACCTATTTTCCCCAGAACAGCTTCCTGGGGGGGGGAAGGCTCCCAAGGCTCTCCATTCCCCACCTTTTTCGCCCCCAAGACACCCCCTACGTCTCTACCCCCTCTTCAAGTCAACTTTTTACCCACCCCCCAATTCACAACCTTCCACTCAGGACACCCGCCCCCCCACTTTGGGCCCCCTTTCCTCCCCTCCAAGGCAGCCCCCCATGAAAGGCTTAGACCCCCCCTTCACCCCAAAAGACCCCTATTTTCCCCAAGACACCTTCCCGGGGGGCAAGGCTCACCCCCTCATGTCTTCCCCCATCAAGTCACCTTCTTTTCACCTCAGGACCCCCTCCCCCAAACAAACACCCCCATTCTCCCCCCCCCACTCCTCAAGTCACCTTCATGGGTGGGGGAACCCAACTCAGGACCCCCCCCAAACAAACACCCCCTTTCTCCCCTCCCCCACTCCTCAAGTCACCTGTTTGGGTGGGGGAGAAGTCACCTTTTTTTTTTGGGGGAGACCCAATTCAGGACCACCCCCAAACAAACACCCCCTTTTTCAACCCCCCATCAAGTCACCTTCTTGGGTGGGGGGAGACCCACCTCACCTGAGGACCCCCTCCCCCAAACAAACACCCCCTTTCTCACCCCCCCCACCCACCCACTCCTCCTCTTCCAGAGACCTTGCCTGCCCCCCCCTCCTCCTCCTCCTCCCCACAGGTCTCCCTCCCCCTTTCTCTCCCTCCCTCCCAAGACCCACCCCCCCCCTCTCAAAAAGACCAACCCCCAACCCCCCCACCCCACAGGAGGAGGAGGAGGGAGGGAGGGGGGGTTTTGAAAGACTCACGTAGACGGGCAGGGGCCACGGGTAGACGGCCGCCTCGGCCCCGACGGGGGACTTGAGCCGCAGCTCCAGCTTCTCGCCCATCGCCCAGGCGGCGGCGGCGGCGGCGGCCGTTATAGGAGGAGGGGGTACGAGGCCGGGGGGGGAGGAGGAGGAGAAGGAAGGAAGGAAGGAAGGAGGGAGTTGTCACCCTGACGACGAGGAAGAGGAGGAGGAGGAGGGGGGGGGAGGGAGGAAGGTCAGGTGGGGGCGGAGGAGGAGGAGGAGGAGGAGGAGGAGGAGGAGGAGGGGGGCAACCGGCGGCCGGCCCCCACCATGGCTCACCACCCGACAGGGAGGGAGGGAGGGAGGGAGGGGGGGCCAGCGAGCGAGAGGGCCGCTCTGTCCCCCCCTCCCCAACGCCGCTCTATGGTCGCGCGCGCCGGCCCTCCGCCGCCGCCGCCATGTTGAGCCCCGCTCCGCGCGCGGGCGCGCAGGCGCAGAACGGCCGCCCTCCTCCTCCTCCTCCTCCTCCTCCTCCTCGGGGAGCGCCTCGCGGGCGGGCGACGGCAACCAAACGAATGACTCTTTCAATGAGACGGCGGAAGGACCGAAAAAATGAAACCCTGGTGTATGTGTGTGTGGGGGGGATGTCTTGAAGGAAGCGGGCGGGCAGATTTCACCGCTGCCTTTTTTTTTTCGCTCTCTCGCCCTCTGCCCAGGCGCATGCGCGCTCGCCCGGCCCAGCCGCCCGCCCGCGCCTCTCCTGTTTTCCCGGACACAGCGAGCACGCGCCGTGAGAGAGAGAGAGGGGAGAAAAGTGGGAGGAGCTTCGCTCTTCTCCTTTTCCCCGCCCCCTCTCTCGTTCCTCTCCGGCTATTGGTCGGGAAGCCCTAATTTATTTATTTTGTTTAGCGCGCCCTCCCGCTCCTCCCTCCCTCCCTCTCTATGACCGCGGGAGGGAAGGAGAGAGGCGCGCTTTCCCCTTTCATTTGTTCCGCCTCAGAAGCGGTCGCGCATGCGCATTGGGCCGGGCGGGGGGGCCGAATGAAGAGCGAAAAAGGGCGCCAGTCTCTCCCGGGCGGAAGGGAGTGCGCGTGCGCCGTGAGGCTCGGGCGGGGGCGCGCCGCCCTTGTCCTCAGTTGCCCTCCTCGGGCAGGGAAGGGAGGGGGGGAGCGATCGGGAGCGCGCTTCGCCCTCGCCCGTTCGTTCCCCTCAGACGGCTCCTCTGCCCCCGCCCACCCACGCAGACACGGGAGCGCGCTCGGGTCGTGCGCGCGCCTCCCTCCCTTTCCCCTTCTTCCCCCCCCTCCCCGCCAACGGCGGTTCCCTCACGACGGCGGTTGATCCCCGCCTTCCTCCCAAAAGACACGCGTTTGAACGTGTGAACGCGTGACGCGGGGGGAAAGCCGCCGCGTTTCTACACCAAAACCCCCACACAAAGACATAGAGACGCGTGTTGTTGGAGCTCGTGACGCGCCTGAGAGGGGGGGGGAGGGTCGAATTCACACGGGAAAAATAAAAAACGGATGCCCTTAAGGGCTAGCCACGGAGTCACGCGTCAGGAGTCGGGTTCACACGACAGAGGGGGAGTCACGACCAACACGCCTTTTCGGGGCGGGGAAACCGTTGAGGGGGAGCTGCCTTCACACGACGGGGGAGTCACGCGCATATAATCGTGGGGAACCTTCGGCCCTCCAGATGTTTTGGACCACAACTCCCATCGTCCTTTGCGATCGGCAATCCAGGCTCGGAATTCTGGGAGTTGTAGTCCAAAAACATCTGGAGTGCCAAAAGGTTCGTCACCTGCCACCCTCAGGATCCGGGCTGCCTGTTGACATGTATTTCAACTGGATTGATCTGCTCTTTGATGCTTGATCAATAACTGATCAATAACCTAACTTTTTTAAAAAAATCCATCTGTCAAACAGAGAGGGTTAAGGAGGACAATGGGTGTGCATATAATTTGGGGCAGGGGGAATGATATATAAAACACATCCGAATCAATTCCAATCAATAGGCAGCCGGAAGAAGGAACTGTAGAGCTTTCGGCCTGGTATTGGATAACAAACCCCATCATCCATAAGCTGGCGGGGAGGAACGATGGGAAACCCTGTCCGCCGAACACCTGGCAGGCCACCCCGTTCCCCTTTTCCTTGCCTTCGCAGAGCCCAAAACCAACCAGGTGGCCGGCCCCTGGAGAGATCTGCCGGACTACAAAATCCATCGGGCCCGCAGACGGGGGGGGCACCCAATCCCTGGAAGGCGTCTCATCAACCCAGATGTGGTCCAGATGCCAAAAAGGAAGGGGGGAAAATACCCCAAACCCTCGACTCCGGATGGGCCTCTGTTAAGGCCGCAAGGAGGGAGGGAGGGACAATCCGGGGACGATGGGAACGTGCAGCCAGATGCTCCTGGCAGCTGCTGGTACAGAACATTGCAAAGGGGGAGAGACGTGCAAATTGATGTCAGCCGTTTCTAAGCCGAGCAGAGGGGAAACCTGGCTCCTGGTTTCATTCCCAGCTCATTTCTCTCTCTCTCTCTCTCTCTCCCTTTTCTAAAAAAATATTATTATTATTATCAATTATTATTATTATTTTGTGCTCTCTCTCTCTCTCTGTCCCTCCCTTTTCTAAAAAAATTATTATTATTATTAATTATTATTATTTTGTGCTCTCTCTCTCTCTCCCTTTTCTAAAAAAATATTATTATTATTATTATTAATTATTATTATTATTATTTTGTGCTCTCTCTCTCTCTCTCTCTCCCTTTTCTAAAAAAAAAATCAAAGGAAAACACCTTAATATTTTTAGTGTTGGCATCGGAATTATAGAACTATTTTTAGCGGCAGCCTTTCCTCTGCTCCCTCCCTGTCCTTCCCCGCCCTGGAAGGCGCAGGAAAAATACCGACATAAAAGAAAAGCCTGGTTTTATTTTCAGCTCCAAAAGATTGCATTTTTGGGGGGAGGGTGGAAATCCAGACGCCTGCAGACCAGAGGGTTTGTGATCTGGTCTAGGATCGAATCCTTTGTGATAAAATTGGGGGGGGGGGAGATCCTGTGATAAGATCACTCCCAGGGTTGACTCAGGGCCAGCATCCCCTCGGAACAAAATCCGTGCAATTTTAATTTCCGAGGGATAGGTTTGCTGGCTTCGTGCTGGGAAGTAGGAGCGGTATATAAGTGTGAAAAATAAATAAATAAATAAATAAATAAATAAATAAATAAGGTTTAATGCATTTTAATTGCTTCTGGGTTGCTTTCGGTGGCGATCCCGTGGAGCTTCGGGGGGAAACGAGGCAGGTTAGAAAAATAAGCCGGCGAATAAACGACACAGCTAACGGGGTCACCCTGCCCCCCCACCTCCAAATGTATTTATTTTTGGGCCACAATCCCTACCTTGACCAGCTTTGAAAATTAAATTTGTAGGAATTGAGGCGTCTCCGAAGACAGAAGGAAGACCTGGGGGGGGTGTCCTTGCAGTATCCGACAGCCCGGCCTGGAAAAGGTGGAGGCAAAATAATTTCAGAAGGAATTCGGGGCTGGACCATAACGGGGCAGAAATTGGATCCTGGAATCAGAATCATTGTCATAGAATCAGAGGAAGGGACAGTTGGACGGGACCCCAGAAGGTCATTTAGCCCAACCCCACCCACGCCCCAAATCACAGCCTGACTCTCGAGAGGCTGTCAATGAATTTTTGTAACAAAAACCCCATTAAATAAGAGTCCGTCGCTTATTGCGAATGGTGTTCTTTCTGTTTCAGTCCCGAATAAGAACGTTTATTCGCTTCGTTTATTCACAAGCCGCTTTTCTCCTGAAAAGGGGACCTAAGATGGACCGTCTCCTGAGGACCGAACTGGCCACGATCTCCCCTAAATATGGTTTTTATCCAGCCCGAACCCCAGCCCGAAGGCAAAGGAGGAGTTGCAAAGGATGATGCCGAACTACACAGAGTCATCATCCTACCCCCAACCGCTGCCATTCCTCAGCTGAATAGGTCTGTCAATATTAATTTTATTTTTTATTTTTTATTGTGTTACTATTTTAGGGTTTTATCGTACGAATTGTTTGAATTGTTAATTGTAAACTGCCCAGAGTGACCTCGCTGCCGGATGGGCGGTATAGAAATCCAATAAATAAATAAATAAATAAATAAATAAATAAATAAATAAATAAATAAATAAATAAACACAAACACAAACACACAAAAGAGGCATCTGTGCCCACCCATGCTTCTTAAGAGGGACTCTTGAGGGGGAAACCCCCCTGCCCCCAAAAATCAGCCCCCAAACCACATCTGGACCCCTTGGGTTACAGCCGGAGAGCTGTAAATATTCCCCGTTCTGAACCAAAGGCATTTTCAGGTTCCAAGCCCGCCATCAACCGTGGTTCCAAAAGGCTCAGAAGGATTAAATGCATTTCCCCCTCCATTTGGGGTGGGGTGAGGGGGTCCCATGTACTAATGCATGGATTTCCAAGGACTAGAATAACCTGACTTGCTTTTTTTAAAATAAAAAAATTGCCTTCTTGGATGTCTCATTGTGTTAGACTGCCCTCCACCGGAGCCAGCCCCGAAAAGAAGGAGACCGTCCTCTGACTTTGTACAGCTTCTGGTGCTCAAGGCAGCTTGCAAACACACACACACAAAAAAACAGATTTAAAAAAACGTGCAAGAAGGTACCTGGAGTCGGATTGCCAAAGGCAAAATAAACCTGCTAATCCTTTACTAAAGATGTTGCAAGTGTCATTTTGCCTCTTTATAAATCTATGGGGAAGCCCCACCTGGAGTATTGTGTCCATTTCTGGTCACCATCCCTCCAGAAGGAGATACAGTGGTCCCTTGTAGAAAGGAATTAATTGGTTCCCAATGAAATTATGTTCAGCAAAATTTCCTTTCTACAAATTTCCCAAAGGAATGCATTGAAAACAGAGTGATCCTGTTTTTATGTTGTACGGATTCGCCCCATAGGCGATTCTGTTAAGCAAATTTCCCCCGGACTATTTTATGTTGTACACATTTTATGTTATACAAACTGTTTGTTATACGAGGGTCCACCTGTAATGGAAATGGAAAAAGTGTATAGGAGGGCAGAGAAAGACACCCTTCGATCCATTCCTTGAACTCACTTGGAAGAAAGGCAGGGTAGAAATGTAACTAACCAGCACAACTCAACAAATGTAACTAGAAAACCCTTATGAATAAAGTTGTAAATGTAACCCACCAATGTAACTCATTCAGTCTAGGTAACAAATTGTTTTCAGACAAATGAAAGCAAAAGAATTAAGTTCAACAATGTAGCCATATCAATGTGGCTAAAAATTAGGAAACAAATAAAAGCAGAGGAAATGTATGAAACTAACAAATGCAACAAAAATTGTCAATGTGGCTTAGAAATAGTTATGAAACGGAGAAAAGCAAAGGAAATAAATGTAACTTATCAATGCAACTTCAGCCAATGTAGCTAACATTTATGAATCGAATAAAACGGAAGGAGATATATGTGACTAAGTAATGTAACTAATTCAATGTAGCTAACAGGTGACCATGAAACTAAAGGAGAAAATGCATCTTATCAATGTAACTCAGCCAATATCAATGTAACTCAGCCAATGTAACTAACAATTATGAACCAAATAAAATGGAAAGAGATAAATGTGACTAAGCAATGTAACTAATTCAATGTAGGTAATGAGTAACCTTGAAACTAAAGGAGAAAATGCATCTTATCAATGTAACTCAGCCAATGTAACTAACAATTATGAACCAAATAAAACGGAAAGATAAATGTGACTAAGCAATGTAACTCATTCAATGAAGCTAACAAGTAACTAAATAATCAATGTAGGTAACGAGTAACCTTGAAACAAAAGGGAGAAAACGTAACTTATCAATGTAACTACACCAATTAGTAACGGAACAAAGCAAAGCGAAGGAGACAAGCTGTCACTAACCCAATGTAACTCAACGTAACTAAACAAATAGCAATGAAAACGTGGGGCTCGGGCTGTCAAGGGCCACGAATCGATCGCGTGATTTCCGCATCCGCCGGCGGCCAAAGGCGAAGGGGCGGAGCCGAGGGGGCGTGGCCACGAGAGGGTGGGGACGTGTGGGCGTTTCTCCGGGACGGCGGGGCGGGGCTTCTAAGCGAAACCATAGAGGAGGAGGAGGAGGAGGAGGACTTGGGCCTAGAGCGCCGCGCCGGAAGCGGCGGCAAAGGTGCCGCTCTTTCCCCCGCCCTCTCTATGGCGGGAGGGTTCCCGGAGCGAGAGACGTGGATGGGAAGGCGAGAGGGAGAGAGAGGGAGAGAGCAGGGCGGGGCGGGGCTTTGCGGAGTGACGTCAAGGGGGGCGTGTCCCCCCGGGCTCCCTCTCAGCTGACCGGACGCCATTTTGTCAGCCGCTCCTGGCTCCTTCTTTCCCCCCCCTCCATTGAGGAAGGAGGAAGAGGAAGGAGGAAGGAGGAAGGCGGCTGCTGCTGGGGGGCGGTGGGGGTTGGGGGTTGGGGGTTGGGCTGGGGGTTGGGATGTGAAGCCTTCCTTTCTTCTCCCTTTCTTCTTCTTCTCCTCCTTCTCCTTCTCCTCCTTCTCCTCCTTCTCCTCCTTCTCCTCCTTCTCCTCCTGCCGCCGCCGCCATGGCGCTCAAGATGGTCAAAGGCAGCATCGACCGCATGTTCGACAAGAACCTCCAGGACCTGGTCCGGGGGATCCGCAACCACAAGGAGGACGAGGTGGGTTTGGAGTGGGTGGGTGGGTGGGTGGGATGGATTGGGGGAGGGAGGGAGGGAGGGAGGGAGGTTTTCCTCCGCCCCTTGGACTCCAACGCCCATCATCCCCCTCCTCCCCACCCACTTGACCCAAGAGGGAGGAGCGTCTGGACAGCAAGGACCATCATCATCCGCCCCCCCCACTCACTCACTCCCTCACTCAGTCACTTGGGGGTGGGGTGGGGTTGGGGGGATGATGGGCGCTCCCCGTGCTCTTGGCACCTGAGGGACTGCAGTGCCCATCATCCCCTGGCAGCCAGCCTGCTGCCCATGCATGTCTTGGGTAGGGGCTTTTAAATCGCTTGGGCTGCACAGTGCCGTTATCCTTGTGTGTGTGTGTGTGTGTGTGTGTGTGGGAAGAAAACAGGGAGGCCAAGCATCCTTTGAACCAGCCACAACTCCAGTGCCCATCGTCCAGCCTGCCAGTTTGAGGCAGCGGACATCCGGCCACCTTTGAGGTCTGTTGTGCTCGAGCACCCATCATCCCCCATGTCCAGTAAGAGAGGACAAGTCTCATCACTGGGGGAGCGACAGGAGCCCAGCCTTCTTAATTTCCTTGGAACTGCGGGGCCCATCATCCACTCAGCCAGCCAGCCGCCTGTGGCTTTACTCCGTGCCTTGTGCAACTCCGTGGTTGCACCATCCAGATAAAGAGAAGCGCCCCAGCCTAGCACGATCCGGACGTTAGAAGGCCCTGCGGGCCAGCCCTTCTGGATGAGGAAATCCCATTGGCCCCCCCTCCCTCCAGCCATCTTCCCTCTCTGGGTGGGGGCCTTAATAAATGACTCTTAAGTTTCTAGTCCTCAGGATTCCAGTAGGCTCAGCGGAGCAGAAGGAACGGCAACGCCTGAAATATTATGAACAGATCCTTGGGCTCATCTGGGCCTCCATGTCTCTGTCATCCGACGCTCCATCGCAAACACCCTCCCCCAAAAAAAAACCCCTCTTCTTTTCAACCTGTCCTTCATGCATCCATCGTACCAGGATGGACGGCTCCTTGACCTCTTTGCATGCTTCTCGTGCCTTCTGGGGTGGTAGTAGTGGTGCAGAAGCCCCCTTTCTCCGTCTGCAACGGGATGGGTGGGAGACGGCAGTACGTTTTCCTTCCAGATTGGCACACGGGTGATGCCAGCCGTCTCTCTCTCTCTCTCTCTCTCTCTCTCTCTCTCACCCACACACACCCCATACCGGGTGGCCGGTTTAGAATTTAATGGCGCGAAATCGCACCCAGCGATGGCGGTGACCAAAGAGCCCGGTGCGAATCCTTTGGGAGAGGCGTCACAAAGCGAGCAGCAAGACTTGTCCTTGTGAAGCGTATGGTGTTTGTTGCTGCTGACATTCTGGCTTCTTGATGCAAATCCTCTTCCCATCTATACGTTTTTGGGGTTGCCTTTCTGCCTTTCTTTCTTTCTTTCTTTCTTTCTTTCTTTCTTTCTTTCTTTCTTTCTTTCTTTCTTTCTTTCTTTCTTTCTTCCATCATCAGCTCCTTCCTTCCTTCCATCATTCCTTCCTTCCTTCCTTCCATCATCAGCTCCTTCCTTCCTTCTTTCCTTCCTTCCATCATCAGCTCCTTCCTTCCTTCCTTCCATCATCAGCTCCTTCCTTCCTTCCTTCCTTCCATTCATCATCAACTCCTTCCTTCCATCATCAGCTCCTTCCTTCCTTCCTTCTTTCTTTCTTTCTGATAATTTTTACCCCGCCTTTCTCCTTGGAAAAGGACCCAAGGCGGCTTACAGTAATGTAGGGGAAGCCCATCCAGAGCCGGAAGGCATCTCCCAGTGGGGATTTTTATCCCAATACAAGAGCATGTGGCTTTGGCCATCCCCGGTGGCTACCTGCCTTCCGGCAAGGCCGCCCACGCACCTTTGAACCAGGCCTTCCACAATGACCCGACTTCCTCCGACGGGAACCTTCCTCCTCCTGTTCCCCAGCCTCTCCTCTGCCTTGAGAATTGGTGGGCCAAGCCTGCTAATCCTCGGTTTGCAACGGAAGCGTCTGCAAAACCTCTTCCCGACATCCTCCGTCCGCCAAGGGGAACTCCAAGGGGTCCCCAGCTGTGGTGGCTCGGCGGTTTTTGGAAAACACAGACACGATTTATTCATTTCTCGCTCACATGCGTGCCTTTTTTAAAAAAAGAAATGCAAACACCCTTTTTGTCGTTCCGTGGGTCCTAAGAGAAATAGAAACCCCCCATACACACACACTCAAAAAGAGCGCCAGCTGAAGCACAGAGAACCCGATACGGCCGCGACAGATTCCGTGACATCTGTTTTCTCCGGCCGGGACACGGCCATCAAATATTTACAGCCCGGCACAACACCGCTGGAAGACCTGTTGTCGTACAGGAGGGGGCTGTCGGCATCTCTCGTTTCTGGCGCGGGATTGGAGGGGGGGGATTAAAACGGAGATATGTCTGGGAAGATTCTCAGTCGCCCAGCCTGACTTTATCTGGAAGTGGAGTCATGGCAACTGGACGTCTTTTTCTTGGGAGGTAGAAATGTTTCGCCGCTCGTCCCAACCGCTTCGTCAGACCGACGGAGCTGCGTGGGTGGAGCGGCGAAACGTTTCAATCTCTCAAGAAGAAGACAAAGAAGTCCAGTTACCATGACTCAACTCCCAGATAAAAACGGGAGTTGTCAGTCCTGTTCTTCCGAACCGAAGGGGCTTTTTCCTTTTAACTGCCTTAAGAAAACGAAAGTGATGCCCCAAGCTTTGTAGGTTGCCAGTGGGTTGTGTGTGTGTGTGTGTGTGTGTGTGGCCGGTTTTTGTTCCGAACACCTGCAAAACTGGAGAAAAGTGGGTCATATCTCTCACAGACCCTTCTGGACGGCCTCCTCTCCTCTGTTTCTTTCCCGGAAATGGAACCTCATTCCCTTCTTCTCGGGAAAACCTCTCCGGATTGCAGCCCCCCCGGGCACACGCTGTGGCCGACCGGGCGATATTTTGGCCGTTCGCTAGGTGAGGGCGAAGGACTTGATAAGGACGAAGGGCAAACTGTGCCCTTTCTGGACGTTCCCAGAGCCCTGCCTTAACACCGCTGGAACCAGAGGTTGAGAGTTCGAATCCGAATCCATTGGGCCTCGTTCGCAAGGGCTGGACTGGATGGTCTCTAGAGGTGCCCCTTCTTACTCTGCTTTTCCAAGAGGACAACAATGGTGTCCCAACGTTGGCCCTCCTGACGTTTTGGGCCGCCCCTGCCAGAACCCCAAGCCCGCATTGCCCATGGCAACGGGACGGTGGGAGTGGTGGCCCAAAAACCTCTGGAGGGCCAAAGTTGGGACACGTCCGGTGTAGAGCATCCATATTGCGGGTCAGCGGGCTGGAACGCTCGAGGGTGGAGCGTGTTGGAAGCACGATGCTCCGACCGGTCCCTCCTAGATAAAGAATGGACGGGATTATCTGCCCTTCTAAGAGGAGACGTTTATAATGTCTTAAGAGTGTCCCGGCCTTTTCCTTTGACTTTCTTTTTAACCACTGAGGGTTGTCGTGCGTGTGCGTGCGTCTCTGGAACGCGCCAGCCTCTCCCTTTGGGCCTGTGCTCCCTTGTGCCTCGCCGGGATGCGGTGTGGCCGGATCCCATGACTGGCCACACGTTGTGGGTTTCAGCATTATTGTGTTTTGTTTTGTTTTTTTTTCAAAACTGAGGAAGGGAAGAAAAAAACCGGCCAAGGGGAAATCTATGGTGTTGGATGTCGGGAGAGAGAGAGAGCCCGAAACCACTGCGTGAAGTCGGGAGCAAAACGGGTCTGTTGTGAAGCGCAAGGGGTCCGATGTTGTCACATCGCTTTTAAGTGCAATTTCAGTGATTATCGTTGCCAAACGAAGCGGGGCTGTTTTTCAGCACGGTACGGCCACGTGCCATTCTTCCGTTTTGCCGCGGCAAAGCTGAGAACTCATACCCAGTTTGCACCCTTAACACTCCAGAGTTGCAGGCGCCTGGCACCACGGTTTTCTCACCTTGGAGGCTGCAAATTTGAAACCACAGCTTCCAAGTTCTGCTAAAAATGAGGTGACCAGGGGCATTCATAGAGCATGCCAAAATACCCTCCCCAAGCGGGCCAAAACAGCTTGGTTCTGATGGATCCCTGGCAGTTTTAGTGGATGGCGCAGGTTCGGAGAGGCGTTCGATAATTGAGGAGAAACCACCGAGAAGGCTCTGTCACACATGGGGTCACCTTGTGGGGTTACAAGTTGAGCGCCGTTATCGTTTAGTTGCTTTTAGATCCGGTTTGTAGGCACAAATCCCTCCGGTTTTGGTCAGGGAGCGCCGTCAATCTATTCCTGAACGGGCAGCCAACTTCGGGGGCCCCGTGGTCGGGCATAGAGATGCAGGAGACAGAATCCAAACAAGTCAACCGGTAGCTGTGGTTGAACTAAGGAGCGGATTGCTAAGCCCTGCCTGCATCCTGCTGGCCCAGGGTTCGAGTCCGCGCGCCGGGGACGCAGGACTGCAGAAGGCGAAAGCCCTTGTTGCTTGCTTCCCTCTTTAAAAACTTCAGTCGCTTTGCTCATACGGTACCTGGGGTCGATTGCTTTGTTTGAGCCTGAAATGGGCTCGGTTTGTGTGCCGTGCCACAGGGGCGCTTTACCATCGGCGATCTGGCCCGCGTGGATACTGCTGGGCTTGACGAGATGCTGCTAACTGTCCTCCTTCCTCTCCCCTCTTCCTCCTCCTCCTCCTCCTCCTCCTCCTCCAGGGCGAAATACATCTCCCAGTGCATCGATGAGATCAAGCAAGAGCTAAAACAGGACAATATTGCTGTGAAAGCCAACGCGGTCTGCAAACTCACCTACGTCGTCGTCTCCCCCTTGCTGAGGGGCTTGGGTTGTGTGTGTGTGTGGGGGGTGCTTCTTCTAGGTCTCGAGGTCCCCTGGGTCTCGAGAGGGTTGGTCACACGGACATAAGCGCGCGTCATGTCCGGTAACGCTTTCTCGACGAAGTGCAAAGAAATCTCGGCTCGTACTCTAAGGGAAGACCCGCTTCCCGGGCGTGCCTCCTTTGGGAGTTGTGTCGAGATTGATCTCCTTCGGCTTTTGTCTCCCTCGCCCCGCCTTCCCCTCGGAAACAGCTGCAGATGCTGGGCTACGACATCAGCTGGGCCGCCTTCAACATTATCGAAGTCATGAGCGCCTCCAAGTTCACTTTCAAAGTAAGCGGCCGGTCGGCAACCGGGCGGGCGCCCCCCCCCCGGGAAGCCCCACCCCCACCCCGCCGTTCCCGCAGCAATCGATTTAGGTGGGATCGAAAACCGGGTTGCCGAGGGAGGGGATCCTTACGTTGAGGGCTGAAGGCGTCTGTTTGAAGAATCGGAGCCAAATGAAACTCGTGATGTCTCCTGGATTTCCCTAGGACTGGATGGGCCATTTCGCCTTTTGAGACCTGTGTCTGACTCTCTGTTTCCCTTCCTTGCGCAGCGGATCGGGTACCTGGCGGCCTCCCAGTGCTTTCACGAAGGGACGGACGTCATCATGTTGACCACGAACCAGATCCGGAAGGTGAGTCTCTCTCTCTCTCTCTCTCTCTCTCTCTCTCTCTCTCTCTCTCTCACACACACACACACACACACACACACACACACACACACACACAGAGTGCTCTTCTTGGGCAGAGGTTTCCCACATGGGGTCGGGGACTGTAACCTGGAAGCTGCTCTAATAATAATAATAATAATAATAATAATAATAATAATAATAATAATAATAATAATAATAATAATAATAATAATAATAATAAACTTCTCTCTTGCGCCTGGCCCTTTCAGGACCTGAGCAGCCCCAACCAGTACGACACGGGCGTCGCGCTGACCGGTTTGTCGTGTTTCGTGACCCCCGATCTGGCCAGGGATTTAGCCAACGACATCATGACCCTGGTGAGTCCTTGCGGGGGATTGGGGGCGGAGGGGGGGCTCCAGCCCGTGTTCTGGCCGGCGTCTTGCATCCGGGCTCTTTTTTGTTAGATAGAAGGGGGCTTTCTTCCTCTCCCCCTGGCAGTTCCTGTTAGGATGTAAGCTGAGCTGTGTTTTGTCCGGCCGAAAGAGCTGCTAAAGTTTCTCCCCCTCCCCTCTTTCGTCTTCTCTCCCTCCAGATGTCTCACACCAAGCCGTACATCCGGAAGAAAGCCGTCCTGATCATGTACAAAGTCTTCTTGAAATACCCCGAATCTCTCCGGCCGGCTTTCCCCCGCCTTAAGGAGAAGCTGGAAGACCCAGATCCAGGTGAGTTGCACCCCCCCTAAGGACTCTTTCAGGGAGGGGGGGAATCCCTTCGTGGTTGAACGGCGGGGTTAAAACACAGCCCGACCGGGCACGTAGGAATGATGAGCAAGAGAACGAAGGAAAACTAGAAGGTGGAGGTTTTGATGGCTGATTTCGGACTGCCTCGGAGAAGTCCTTGGACCACATTTTTTTGGGGGGGCTCCATCTCTTTCATGCCCCACCCCTCTTCCGCCCTCCTCCAGGGGTCCAGTCGGCTGCCGTGAACGTCATCTGCGAGCTGGCCCGGCGCAACCCGAAGAACTACCTGTCCCTGGCGCCACTTTTCTTCAAGCTGATGACCTCCTCCACCAACAATTGGGTCCTCATTAAAATCATCAAGCTGGCAAGTATCTTCCCCCCCCCCAACTTCCAGACAAGGCGGTCACATACGTGTGTGTGTGTGTGTGTGTGTGTGTGTGTGTGTGTGTGTGTGTGTGTGTGTGTGTGTTTTGAGGTTCTAGGAAGTCAGGAGAGTAGTGGGGACCAGGCTGGGGGTCGGCCACCTCCGGCCTGACAGCCACAGCCTACCCATCCCTTGGGGAAGACCAGGGAACTGGTTCTTGGCATGTCGATGAGAGATCAGGCAGGCAGGCAGGCAGGGGGTCGGGATAAGGGGTGGGAGCCTGCTGGCTGTGCTCTGCAAATCATCATCATCATCATCATCATCATCCTCATTGTTTTGTCTCCCTGGGGAAAGAGGGAAAGTCCATCCGAAGACCACTGAGCGACTCTCCCGGGCTCCCAAGGAAGGATCTTGTCCCCTTCCAGAATCCAGGCCCGTCCGTGGGAGAGGTTGCCTTTGACGATGCCTCCGGGGCTAAATTTTAATCTCCTTTTTGGAAACCCTTCGGGTTGTTTGCCGCCGGCCTGCCTCGTGAACGCCTCCAGGGCGGGCGGACCCTCCCAACGGGCCCCTCTCTCTGAGTCCTCTCTCTCTCCTTCCCCGCAGTTTGGCGCCCTCACTCCGCTGGAGCCCCGGCTGGGAAAGAAGCTGATTGAACCTCTGACGAACCTGATCCACAGGTAAGGCCGCCCTCGTCCTGCCTCGTGGACGGCCGTCTCCTTCCGGATCGCCTTCCAGGGTCCGTCCCCCCCCCCCGCGCGGGTTTCGCTCCGCGTGGGGCATTTTGGCGCTCGCCCGGGCGAAACCCACCTCAGTGAAAACGCTTGGGTGGGGTGGCGGGGAGATGAGCAGTCTTGGCAGCGATGATGGGCACTCCCAACCGAGAGGGACACGCTTCTGATCCGTTTTTACATCTTTTTTTTCAAGCCTATGCTCCCTGGTCGGTTTATTTGAAATTTCGTGACTCGGGCCGACTTCCCCAAACCTTGGCAAATGTCGACAAACCAAAGTGCCCCCCTGCCTCTCTCTCTCTCTCTCCAGACGTTTTTTTCGTTGGGACCGTTGGCTTTAAACCTCGTTAGTAGCTTCTGCTTTTCCGAGTGCCTCAGGAACGCGCGTTGCTTAGGGATCAGGAGAAACAGCGGGCGATGATTCCGTGGTTTAGGGTTGGTGCCAGAAGGTCCCTTTCCAGGAGTGTTGGTTTTATAGTTACTCAGTATGTTTTGAAGGGTTTCCAATCCACTCAATTCGAAATACCTCTCCAGAAATCCTGCCCCTTCTCTTTGAACGTCGCTTGGGCCGGCTCAAGCAAGCGTTTTTCGAACGGGGAGACGCTCCCGGTCGTCCCAGCGCCCGATTCCGGACCTGGCTTCTGTGCAGATGGATTCGGTGGCTTTTCCGTACCAGGAAAGATCTTCTGATAGACGGCTAGGGCATTTCCCCCCGTCCCGGCGTCTAGTGAGCCAAGCGGAGGACAGACAGGGCGTCCGGTTTAACCCTCCCTTTTTCTCCTTAAACAGCCAGCGTGCCCTCTTCCAATCCCCTAAAGAGGGTAGAGTTCATGGCAGCCCAGTCCCAGATAAAAAATTAGCCCAAGAGTTGCAGCCCAGCAGACAGTATGTATACTTCCTTCCCCCGCTTGACCTGCGCTCCATCCTCCTTCCTACCATACTGGCCCTGCTTCCTCTCCTGACTTAGTTGGTTAGATGATGATGATGATGATGATGCCATGGAGAACTGTGCTCGGGCAACACACACACACACACACACTCGTGAGGCTTTGGGGAGCCTCCGAAAGTGAAGCGGGCGTGCGAGAATTCAGACCCATCTCGGGGCGGGGTAGAGTTTCTGGCTGCTCCCTGTCACGTTGTGCGTGGAATTGTCTCTTGTGGTCTGTGATGCCGCCGTGTGTCTGTTTGCAAATATATATATATATATATATACATATACACAACCCAGAAAGGCTGGGGCTTATCCCTAGTGTGAACACGGGTGCGAAGATGCTCTCCAGCAGGATTTAGTATGGGGTTTCACCACCACCACCACCACCACCAAATTGCAAGATTTCCTCACCCGTAGAAGCAGGTTTTCAGGGCTTTGAGAAGGTTAGGGTGATGCCCGTCCTGTTTCACATTGCCCGGTCGATGAAACGGCTCTGGAAGTGGCTTGATTTTTCATTTTAAAGCAGAGTTTAAAAAAAAAGAAGAAAATTCAAAACGCAAAAGCAACAGAGGGGCAGAGGTAGCTCCTTGCCTGTCGAGCTGAAAAGCTGTGGGGTTTTTTAGGGGGAGGTGACACGGGCCAGCTCCCGACAGGGACGAGTTCCCTCCGGGGTGTGTGTGTCCCGTAACGCGTACCTCTGTTGTCTCTTCCTCTCCAGCACGTCGGCAATGTCCCTGCTCTACGAGTGTGTGAACACCGTCATCGCAGGTAAGCGGGAAGCCCTCTCGGCTCGGCCGTCCCTCCGTTGTCTCCAACCTCGACGCTTTGCCAACCTCTGCCTCCTTCTGCCGTTTCAGTTCTCATCTCGCTCTCCTCGGGGATGCCCAATCACAGCGCCAGCATCCAGGTACGGCCGTCCCTCCTTCGGCGTGCCCGGCGTGTGCGCCGATTTCTGTTCAGCGCCACGGGGCGAGCCTCAAACGGCGGGGCGGTTTTGCTGCAGGGCTTTCGAAAGAGGCCGAGGGGCTCCGGCGGGCTCTCGTCCCACGTGGGCCCCACCGCACGCCTCTTCTCTTGACAGCTCTGCGTTCAGAAGCTGAGGATCCTGATAGAAGATTCGGATCAGAACCGTAAGTCGGGGCACTCTTGTGAAGTCCGCCACACCCGAAGCCCCGTGATCTCGAAACGATCATCCCTGGCCACGTCTTCTCTGGGGATTCTGGGAGCTGTGGTTGAAAAGCAAAAATATCTCCTGTCTCCAGAGGGGAACCCTGGGCAGGGGAATCTAAGGATTCCTCTTCGGTGCGCCCTCGGCTGTGCCTCGCCGGAAGGGCTGCTGCTTGCAGGTTTGATCTTTTAGAAGCCGGGCGTTGGGGATCGGTCTCCAGTCCTTTCCCGCTGAACTGGCCTTCTCGTCGAGTCTCGGCCGGCGTAGCCCGGCGTGTGAAGGACGCTGGGTGCGGTAGTCCCAGGCGCGTTTGGAGAGCTGCCATGAAACTGCTCTTGTTTTCCACCACCCTTCTTCTTGGTTGTTATTCTCCTTCCTCTCCTCCTCTCGCCCGCAGTGAAGTATTTGGGCCTTCTGGCCATGTCCAAAATCCTGAAGACTCACCCGAAATCGGTTCAGTCCCATAAAGATCTCATTCTCCAGTGCTTGGATGACAAAGACGAGTCCATCCGCCTCCGGGCCTTGGATCTCCTCTACGGCATGGTATGGACCATCATATCACACACACACACACACCCCTTCCAAAATGAGGAGCCCTCCCGCGGTTGGGGGCGGGTGGGTCGAGGCAGCGCTGGCAGCTTTTCGTCGACCTAAAGACTAAGACAATCCAAAAAATGGGGTCTGTCAGGAACGCGGCCACCGCCTTCTTTGGTGGCACCCTGCTTTTAGCTCGGGGTTCTTCCCACTTCTCCGTCCCGAAAGGGTGAGATTCTTCGGCTGGAGGCCTGGTTTTTCTGGCAGGGAACCCCCTTCGGTCACAACAGGCACAGAGAATATATATGCCCCAGTCCTGGTTGCTTTGGCATTGCCTGGCCTGGAAGATGGACTTTGAGGAGTGGACAAAAGAAAATATATATATATTTTTTCACCCAGCGCGTTGTTAGTCTGTGGAACTCCCTGCCACAGGATGGGGTGATGGCCTCTGAACTGGATGCCTTCAAAAGGGGGATGGGACAGATTCCTGGAGGAAAAGTCCATCCCAGGTGACAAACCATGATGGAGATGTGTGTCACCTCCAGGCTTAAAACTGGGGTACCTCAAGGAACAGATGCAGGGGAAGTGGACTATCAGGAGACAGAGATCGAGTCTTGTGTGCTCCCAGACGCATCTGGTGGGGCCAACTGTGAGATCCAGGAAGCTGGACTCGATGGGCCCTTCTTGGCCTGATCCAGCATGATGGCTCTTCTTAGGTTCTTAGGACCCAGCCCTCCATTTGAAGGAGCTTCCTCGACCCACAACTTGGGGGGGGGGGTCCTCCTCTCCCTGGTTTAAGACCGGCAGTGTTGTTGAATATATAAATGGAGGAACCAGTGGTTAAGATACTTCCTTGTATGTGATTCTCTCTCTCTCTTTGTTTCTTTCTCTGTCTCTCTCTCCTCTGTTTCCGTTGGCCGTGCGCCGGACAGGTCTCCAAGAAAAACCTGATGGAGATCGTCAAGAAGCTGATGATCCACGTGGACAAAGCCGAAGGGACAACCTACCGGGACGAGCTGCTGACCAAAATCATCGACATCTGCAGCCAATCGAACTACCAGTACATCACCAACTTCGAATGGTCCGTGTCCTCTTCCACCGTGGCCGGGGCGAAGACGCTCGTGGCCTCCAGGGGGTTGGGGTTGGGGGCGTCGGGGAGATCAGGAAAGCTAAACGGCCCCTCTTGTCTTTCCGCCTGGCGCGCCTTCCCAGGTACATCAGCATCCTGGTGGAGCTGACCCGTCTGGAAGGGACCCGCCACGGCCACCTCATTGCCTCCCAGATGCTGGACGTGGCCATCCGGGTCAAAGCCATCCGCCGCTTCGCCGTCTCGCAGATGGCCACGCTGCTGGACAACGCCCACCTGCTGGCCAGCAACACCCAGCGCAACGGGATCTGCGAAGTCCTCTACGCCGCCGCCTGGATCTGCGGGGAGTTCTCCGAGTAAGCTGCGGTTCTTCGGGGGGGTTGCAGTGGTGGCGGTGGGTGGGGTGGGGTGAGAAGATCTCAGAACCTCCCCCCCAAATCCTTGGTCTCAGTGACATCTCCCATTTCAGGGAAGGAGGTCAAGAACCAAAAACAGTCCGAAGCCCTCTCCTTGTTTTGAAAAAAAAAAGGAGCGTTTCGTTGCACGGGGAGCCTGTTAGACAGTCCCAGAGGTTCCCCTAGGAGAGGGAGGTGTCATTTGCCGAAGGCGCTTTGTGGGATAGAGCGGAAACAGACAGCCCCCCACGGAAACGCTCACGGGAGGGGCCAGGAATGGGAGCGGTTTCTCAAGGGCAGCCGAGGCCGGTCTTCTGTCCTCCGTCCCTTCAGTTCTGCTGTCTTCCTCCCAGGCAAAAGAAAAAAGTCTGTGGAACTCCCTGCCCCAGGAGGTGGGGATGGCATTTGGCCTGGATGCCTTCAAAAGGGGATTGGACCGATTCCTGGAGGAAAAGTCCATCCAGGGTGACAAACCATGATGGAGATACATGTCATCTCCAGGCTTAAAACCATGGTACTTTTCAAGGGCCAGATGCAGGGGAGTGGACTATCAGGAGACAGAGATCTCGTCTTGTGCGCTCCCAAAGGCATCTGGTGGGGCCACTGGGAGATCCAGGAAGCTGGACTCGATGGGCCCTTCTTGGCCTGATCCAGCATGATGGCTCTTCTTGCGTTCTGACGTTAGGCACCTCGACGAACCCCAGCACACTCTGGAGGCCATGCTGCGCCCCAAGGTCACCACCCTGCCCGGCCACATCCAAGCGGTTTACGTCCAGAACATGGTGAAGCTCTACGCCTCCCTGCTGCAGCAGAAAGAGCGGGCCGGGGAGAAGGAGGCGGCCCAGGAGGCCACCCAGATGATGATCGAGCGCCTGCCCCAGTTCGTCCAGAGCGCCGACCTGGAAGTCCAGGAGAGGGTAGGTGGGCGTCCGTTCGGCCTGCTTCCCCGGCGGGAACGTGTCTGTCTCCCTTTTCTCCCTCTTGGCTCGTCCTTGGCGCCTCGGCCCTTGAATGCCGCCTCTCCTCTCCACCCTGCAGGCCTCCTGCATCCTTCAGCTGATGAAGTACATCCACAAGCTCCAGCTCAAAGAGGTCCCCGTGGCTGAGGAAGTCGGGGCCTTGTTCGCCGGCGAGCTCAACCCCGTGGCCCCGAAAGCCCAGAAGAAAGTCCCCGTCCCAGAAGGGTAAGTGAGGTGTCACGCTCCCCCCCCCGCCTCCCAGCCCCTTTGAAGGAGAGCGAACCGGGCTGCGTCGTTTTCTAAGAACCGAGGGAGTACGCGCCTGCACGTGAGGGGCCTTAATTCGTCATTTTAGAATGCCAAAGCAGAATGGTACACTGGGGGTCATCTAGTCCATCCCGTCAAAGAAGCCCCGCGGGGAATTGAACTCTCAGCATCTGGGTCCAAAGCCAGACATCTCGGCCCCCTCAGCTCTCCAGCCGTCCAAATTCAGCTCCGTTTTTTCCCTTCCGAAAACGAGAGCGATGCCAACGCCAGTCATAGCGGTGATGCGTATAAGCGGTTCTCCCTCCCGCGTGTTTCCGCTCTTAAGATGCCCGGCGTAGGTTGGGCGCTCCCGAGGCCCGGCCTGAACGGTCCCGCCGGCTCTCTCGCCCCCTGCAGCTTGGACCTGGACGCCTGGATCAACGAGCCCCCCTCCGACAGCGAGTCCGAAGACGAGAAGCCCCGGACGATTTTCCATGATGAGGAACAGCGGGCCCCCGGCACCGGCAGCCGGAGATGGACGAGGAGGAGCTGGCCAGGGTGAGCCGCCTCGCAGGGGTGGCGGCGGCAGCGGCGGCGGCGGTGGGATTGGGGTCTCGGCCAGCTCTCTTTCCGCTCGACTCCCATAAGGGGAGACCCGGAGGGCACTTTGCTCTCCGGGAAAACGCTGCCATCCGTTCCGAAAGCAAGGCCACCCTCTTCCGGTCGTTATATTCTTGTTTTCCCTTCTTGTGGTTTCCAAGCGCCGAGAAGTTCGGAAGCAGGAGCAGGCGAACAACCCGTTCTACATCAAAAGTTCTCCTTCCCCGCAAAAGGTGAGCTGGGCGCCTGATTCGGGCAGAGACCCTCCAGGGACTGATTCGGGGCTTGGTTCAAACCTCGCCACCTCTGCGCTGCACGGCACCGTAAAACACCCGCCTCTCACAGCCAGGCGTGGCCTCCCTCGCTCCTTCCGGTTATATATTTTTTTCTCGGCAGCCTTTCTCCACGGGCTGGGCGGCCCTCGGATTTGTCCCGGGAGGCTGGGGATTTCCTCCTGGCGTTAATTCTTACGAAGGTGCTTTTTCATCTTCCTTTTTGGGGGCTGTTCAGAAAGCGTGGTCCACCCATCGGCGAAGAAATATAATATATGCCGTTTTTTTCCCCCGGACGTAGCCTGCCCTTCTCCTTCCCTGTCAGGCTGTGGGTCTTTCATCAGGCTAATTTACGGAGCCCCGTGGTCATCCGTCTGATGGCTTCCTCCATTCCCCCACCCCTTTCTGTCTTCTCCAGAGATACCAAGACATTCCTGGTGTGGAGCATATCCCTGTGGTTCAAATCGATCTCTCGGTTCCTTTAAAAGTTCCCGGTAAGAGAAAGGGGGTCCCTTCCGGATTTATGTGTTTAAGCTGCAAGCGCTGTCGCTCCCGTAAAAGATAAGGTGTCCCGGCAGCCTTTGGAGAAAGCGAAAGCTTGGAGGAGGGTAGGGAAACTGGTAGAAAGCGCACACGCGCACACACACACACACGTGCCCTCTGCCACCCCATTTTCCTCTCCAAGCAATCCCCTTAAGCCGCAAGCATGTCCAAAACTCCGGCCCTCCAGATGTTTTGGACCACAACTCCCACAGTCCTTTGCCATTGGCGATCTAAGCTTAGAATTCTGCCAGCAGCGGTCCAAAACGTCAGGAGGGCCGGAGTTTGGACATGCCTGCCTTAAAGGTCTGGAGAATCGGTAGCCAGGATTCGGATGGGCGCTTCCGTAAAAGAGAAGGCCATCCGGCAAGTCTGGAGAATCGGTAGCCGGGATTCGGTACCACTGGTAGAGGGGAGGGAGAAGAGGCCATGCTGAGAGGCTACCTTTGATTCTATCTATCTATCTATCTATCTATCTATCTATCTATCTATCTATCTATCTATCTATCTATCTATCTATCTATCTATCTATCCCTTCCTTCAATGACTGTTCATCTGCCTTTCTCTCCATCCATGCATAGATCCATCTGTCGGTCTGTGTGTCCATCCATCCAAAAACTCACCCACCTACCTGTCTATCACATATCTATCTTTTTTATCCACCCATCCATGAAACCACCCTATATCTATCTATCTATTTCTTCCTAATCTGTTTGCCTGTCTATATCTCTTCCTTCCTTCCTTCCTTCCTTCCTTCCTTCCTTCCTTCCTTCCTTATCATCTATCTATCTATCTATCTATCTATCTATCTATCTATCTATCTATCTATCTATCTATCTATCTATCTATCTATCTATCTATCTATCTATGATTCTTTCATGCTGCAGTCTTGCAGTTTGAAAATGGGTCCCCTGAGACCTGCAGCCTGGCTGCCCCCCCCCCCGGGTCTCTGTCCAACACCGCCCACTGTCCACAAAGGCTTCAGATCTCTACCTTGGCAAACCACTGAGCACCGTCTCTGGTTTAAAGACTGGCTTTTGCCCGGCGGGCTCGGCCCCATGCAAAGGCTGACTCTCTCTCTCTCTCTCTTTCCTGCCCCTCTGCTCACCCACCCACCCCGCCAGGCATGCCCGTCTCGGACCAGTACGTGAAGCTGGAGGAGGAGCGTCGCCACCAACAGAAACTGGAAAAGGACAAGAAGAAGAAGAAACAGAAGCGGGGCAGCAAGGGCCGGAGGCCCAACTCCCTGCACACGGAGAGCGACGAGGACATCGCCCCGGCCCAGCATGTGGACATCATCACGGAGGAGATGCCGGAGGTACCCTGTTTCCTCGACAATAAGACCTCCCCCAAAATAAGCCCTAGCAGGGATTTCTATGCATTTGTTCAATAGAAGCCCAATAAGACCTAGGGATGGGCGTGGCTAGGGTTGTGTGCAGGGCTGACCTTCAAGCATAGTATACTTAATAAAAGTAAGGCATCCCCTGAAAATAAGCCCTGGTGTGTCTTCTTGAGAAAAAAATAAATGTAAGACAGTGTCTTATTTTTAGGGAAACACGGTAGTCGGGGCCTGCCGGAGCCAACCCTGACGAGGCGGGCATGGGGGGCAAAACCGTCCCACGGCACGGCACGGCGGGGAGATGTGGAAGTTTGGGGGGGAGAGTGCGTGCTTTTTTATTTTATTTTATTTTTGACCCCTCTCGTCCGGCCCCTTTCCCAGAACGCTCTGCCCAGCGACGAGGACGACAAAGATCCGAATGACCCTTACAAGGCCCTGGACATCGACCTGGACAAGTAAGTGCGAGGAGGGCCTCTCCCATCCGGGTACCGGAGAAGCCGAACGCTCCGAGCTGCACTCGAGAGCCTGGGGATTTTACACCAAGGCCGAGGCCGACGCCTCCTCTCCAGGTCCACGCTGGCCTTCCGGCTTGGCGTCCCCATCATATTTTTTCACCCAGCGTGTTGTTAGTCTGCGGAACTCCCTGCCACAGGAGGTGGTGATGGCATCTGACCTGGATGCCTTCAAAAGGGGGATTGGACAGATTCCTGGAGGAAAGGTCCATCATCCCAGGTGACAAACCATGATGGAGATTTGTCATCTCCAGGCTTAAAAACCCGGGGTCCTTCAAGGGCCAGATGCAGGGGAGTGGGATCAGGAGACAGAGATCTAGTCTCATGCGCTCCCAAACGCTTCTGGTGGGGCCACTGTGAGATCCAGGAAGCTGGACTAGATGGGCCTTTGGCCTGATCCAGCATGATGGCTCTTCTTATGTTCTTAGGTTCTTATGGGTTTCTTGTCGGTCCCTCTAAACCTCACTAGGTTTCGGTGGGGCTGGGGGTGTGGAGTCGGGCGTCCTCAGGCGCCCCCGAATCAAAGACCGCAGCTTCGGCCGCTCGGGCCTGCCGCTTGCCCACAAGGTTTGCATGCGTACGATAACTTCTCAAGGCAAGTGCCCTGCTGAACAATGTGGGCCATTTTAATCTTTGCAATCCGCCTCTGGTCCTCCGGAGAAGAAAAACGGGGCATTAAATCGTTTAAGGCAGGCATGTCCAAACTTCGGCCCTCCTGACGTTTTGGACCACCACTCCCAGAATTCCAAGCCTGTATTTCCAATGGCAAAGGACTGTGGGGGTTTGTGGTCCAAAACATCTGGAGGGCCGGAGTTTGGACACGGCTGGTTTAAGGGAAGAGACGGGTGGATTTTTCACTCCTTGAAACTTCCAGGATAAATTCCCCTTGAAAGGAACTCCTGGTTTTTGTAGCTAAGGCAGGGTGCGGGAACCAATCCTCTCGCTGCCTCTGTTTCTCTTTCTCTCTTTTTTTTGTGTTTCTCTTTTCCTGTGTTTTGCTTGTGATTCTGTGGTCATGTTTTTCTTTTCCTGTCTTTTTTTCCATTCTCCCTCCCTTTCTTTTCTCTCTCTCTCTCTCTCTCTCTCTCTCTCTTTCTCTCTCTCTCTCTCTCAAAATCTCTCATGTACACAGTCTGGTTGCAGGGAAGGCGGTCAGGTAAGCCTTAGTCTCTAGACTAGCTCAACACCGGGTTTAAAAAAAAAAAACCACCCAACAACCCTGGCTTCTTTCGTTCCTGTCCATCCACAGAGTCCGGGAAAGCGAAATCTTCCACCTAGATTTCTGTGTTGGTGGGCTGGGTTTTAAAAAAGCCCCCCCCCAAAAAAATCACTCTTGGTTGCCTGGATCCAACCCCTCCTTTGCTGAAAAGTGAGCCAAGGGTATCGAGATGTGGAAATTCTGAAAAATTTTAACACCATTGGAGAGAGAGAAAAAATGGAAACAAAAAGGAAATAGTGTGTGTGGGGGGAGAGAATAGGGTCTCTCACACACACACCCAATTTGCCCAAAGATTCTGGAAATTTCACATCTCCTCCCTGACAGCAGCTGGATATATAAAGCGCCCGAGAACTCACGGTTTTACCTCTCCAGGAGTTCCCCAAATAATTGCAGAATCAAGACTTAACAGAATTAATTGGTTCGCTGGCCGGCTGGTTGAGTTTTCCGGCGTCGGGCTCTTGCATCTTTTCCCTCTGTGTGTGTGTGTGTGTGTGTGTGTGTGTGTGTGTGTGTGTGTGTGTGTGTGTAAAAATGGGATATGTAGGGGAGTGTTATCAGGAGACAGAGATCTCGTCTCGGGCGCTCCCAGAGGCATCTGATGGGGCCACTGTGAGATCTAGGAAGCTGGACTCGATGGGCCCTTCTTGGCCTGATCCAGCAGCAGGGGCTCTTCTTAGGTTCTTATGTTATGTTCTTATGAGTCGGGGGGCAAGGAAGATGGGGGGATCGAAATAGTATCCTTTTTATGGGTTTCCCTGGGTTCTTCGACAACTTTTGTGGGTTTCTTTTTTAAACTGCTTTGTGCAATTGCTGGAAAAGGCGAGGAGGGCGAACGAAGGGCCTCGTGCAGCCGTGTTTCGAGACATTTGAGCCAAAGGGGCCGTGGAAATGTTTCCCCCCCGGGAAGATGAGGGGTGGGTTTCCCTGGAGAAAGAGACACACACACACACCCTCCTCTGGAGTGGCTCAGTTCCCCTGCTTTCTCTTCCCTTCGCAAGGCCTTTGGCCGACAGCGAGAAGCTGCCCGTGCAGAGGCACCGGGACCCCGACGTCCTCAAGTCGCCCCGAGAAACGGAGGCCCCGCCGGCAGAAAAGACCAGCAAGAAGCCGAAGAAGAAGGAGAAGAAGCATAAAGAGAGAGAGCGGGAGAAGGAGAAGCGGAAAGAGCGGGAGAAGAAGGCGGAGGAGGAAGAGAAAAAGGTACGTCTTGATTTCCCTCTTTTTGGGGGGGGAGAGGCTGCCATCTTAGGAGTGACTGAAGACAGGAGCGGGGTGGTCGGTGGCCTGAAACGCTTGTGGGATTCCCCCAAAGATCAGGGAAGGGCGGGAGGCGCAGGTGGGGGTTTTAGGACGGTCACCAAGGGGCTTATCTCAACCAGGAAGTTTCCGTCTGGAAATGAAGGAAACGGAGGCCGGGCTAGGAGGAATAATTGTCTCAAAAAGGGGAAATCCGGGTCCTTGAAAGTGTGTTGTTCAGTTGTTCAGTCGCGTCCGACTCTTCGTGACCCCATCAAGGACCAGAGCTCACCAGGCCTTCCTATCTTCCACTGCCTCCCGGAGTTTGGTCAGATCCATCTTGGTTGCATCAATGACACCATCCAACCATCTCATTCTCTGCCGTCCTCTTTTCCTTTTGCCTTCCGTCTTCCCCAACATCAGGGACTTTTCCAAGGACTCCTCTCTCTCCTCATGAGGTAGCCAAACACTGGAGCCTCCAATCTGTCCTTCCAGGGAACATTGGGGGTTGATTTCTTTCAGGATGGATAGGTTTGATCTCCTTGCCATCCAGGGGGACTCTCAAGACTCTCCTCCAGCACCGCAGCTCAAAAGCGTCGATTCTGCGGCGATCAGCCTTCTTTAGGGTCCAGCTGAAAGTGTGTGCAACCCTCTTTTTCTCTCTGCCTTATCTTAGGCCAACGAGGTGGACTTCTGGCTTTCGGATGCCTCGGCCCTCCCGACGGAGTCGAAGGTCAGTTTTTCACTCCCACTGCGTCGGACGAAGCCCTAAAGCTCGGGTGGGCTGCCTCTCCTGTCACCCCGGCTGGTAGTGGAGAGAAAATCTGCCCATGGAGGTCTTTAGGGCAATCCATTCCGCTCTGAAGGGAAAGGAGGTGACCAAGAGACTCCCCTGGGGAATCTTGGCTCTTCGTCTTCTAAACAGTCCTTAGACGCTGGCTGGAGGCAAGAAACCACATTTCCTCTGTTTTCTCCCAGACTCCGCCGCCTGAGCCGAGCCTGGGAGTTGCAGATGGCGGAGAGCTGGAGGACGTCAAGGAGGAGGCCAGGGAAGAGGAGGTGGAAGAAGAAGAGGAAGGGAAGGTGAGTAGCTGAATGGTGCCAATCACCCATGATGGAGGCCTCAGGGGGACAGGAAGGCAGGCGTACGCCTTTCCCCCTTGAGGTCGGAGTCGGTCCTGGCGGGATCGGCCGGGATCGTTTCCGAGCGGCGTCCGGGTGGGGGAAGGAAGACCGACGCCTGCTCCTCCTGTCCCGCCAGAAGTCCTCCAAACACAAGAAGAAGAAGCATAAGAAGGACGAGAAGGCCAGGGAGAAGAAGTCGAAAAAGCACCACCGTGGCGGCGGCGGCGGCGGCGGGGAAGAGGCGCCGACGGAATCGGTGCAGAACGGGACCGTGGAGGACGAGCCGTTGCCGGTAAGGAGACGGCGCTGAGCAGGAGGGGAAAGCGCCGGGGCAGAGATGGGGTAGGAAGACACCCCCACACACACACACACAACATACACGGATGATGAGAAGCTTGTTTGTCCAAATTTGCTGCGGTTTTAAAAAGAGACTGAGCGAACCCAGTGACTCGAGTTCTTCTCCCTTCCAGCCGATGTCCAGTTACTCCCTCCTCGCGGAAGACGCCTATATCAAAATGGTGAGTCGGTTCGGGCCACCCTCCTTCTGCTTGGGAGGGCAATTGACTCCAGTGGTCCAGCATCTTGACTTCTCCATCCTTTTGACACCTAAGGGCCACGTGGACCCTTTTCCGTGAGGCACCAGTGGTGGCGGTGGTGGCGGTGGGAAGGGAGTCTTGCCCTCTAGATGTTCGCAGAGATGAACGCCTCTCCCTTGTGTGGAAATTTGTAGGGGATAAGGGATCGGGGGTGTTGACACCGCGTCTTGGTCGGCCACACGTGGCTGGCCAACCCACAGGCATCCCTCAGCCTTCGCTCCCGCGCCTTTGGGGCGTTCCTTCCCCGGAGCAGCCCTGCGCTGGCTGCCTTACGGACGCTGCCCTCCCACCGGCTCTCCTCTCTCTCTCTCTCACGAATCTCCCTTCTGTCCTCTTCGCCTCTGAAAACAGACGTACGACATCCAGGGGAACCTGCAGAACGACGGGCAGGTCACCGTCTCGGTGATCTTTGAGAACAAGAGCCGCAGCTTCCTGAAAAGCATGGAACTCAACGTCTTGGATTCGCTCAACGCGAAGATGCTCCGGCCAGAAGGTGCCTCGATTCACGACGGCATCCCCGTTCCTTTCCAGCTGCCTCCCGGTAAGGGGGACTTGGGTGGTTTTGTTGTTGTTGTTTTGTTTTGTTTTGTTTTGTTTTGGGGGTGCAGGACCGACCGGGGCAGGGAGCCCCGTGCTGGCCAAGGAGTCAGGAAGACAGGAGGGCAAACGTCATCTGGGAGTTGTTGAGTCGTGGCCACTGGGCTTCTTTTTCTTGAGAGACGAAGCCGTTTGGAGGAGCAGCGGAAAGTTTCCGCCTCTCAAGAAAAAGAAGTCCAGTCGCCATGACTCAACTCCCAGACGAACTCGCCTGGAGGACTGAGAATCTTCACAGACGGTGGGCAAAACTACTGAAAACCAAGGAGGGAGGGGATCAAGTTAAGGACCTTGAGAGGCAAGATCCTCTATGGGTGGAGATGAGTCCGTCGTCTTATCCTGATTAATTTCCCTCGACTTTCTCTCTCTGTGTGTCGCTCGCTTGCTCTCGAGGCGTCTCCAACGAAGCCCGGTTCGTCTTCACCTTGCAAAGCATCATCATGGCGCAGAAGCTCAAAGGGACCCTGTCGTTCATCGTCAAAGTAAGGGAATGAGGAACGCGCTGAGGCCGGGGGTGGGATGGGGACGACGACCCGGGGTTCAAAACCTCCGAGGTGGAACGCGCTAACCAGCTCCAGGGGCTCCCTGATCCCCGCCGTCAACCCTGCTGGGGTTAGACCATAGTGCCCTTCCACCCAGCGGCCCGGGATGGGAGCGCCGGAGCTTTTCCTGTCTAGGTTCTCCACTCAGGAGTGGTGTGGGGAGTCTTGGAAAGATGCAACCCAGTGCAATGGGGGGGGCAGTGCTCCTAAAGGTGCAGCTCACCCTTTCTCTTCTTTGTGTCCCCACCCCCCCGGGCAGGACGAGGAAGGCTCGACGCACGAGAAGCTAGATTTCAAACTGCACTTCAGTTGCGCCTCGTACCTCATCACGACGCCCTGCTACAGGTACGTAGGTGATTTCCGGCGGAGGACCTCACCAGGGGGGGGGGGTGGAGGACGGCCGCCCCGGGAGCTCGTGACGGCTGTCACGGTTATGGTCACGCCGTGCGGGGAGCCTGTGGCCGACGGAAGGACTGCTCCGCACCATGCCCGACTCGAGCGGCCTCTTTGGAGTGCCGCCTCCTTGCGTGCCGGAACTGGCCGGCTCGAAGGGTGGTGTCAGCAGGCGGCACTCTCTCTCCGCAGCGACGCCTTCGCCAAGCTCCTCGAGTCCGGGGACCTGCACGCCAGCTCCTTCAAAGTCGACGGCGTCGGCGCCCCGTTCCACCACATCCTCGCGAAGATCTGTTTCTACCACCATTTCTCAGGTGCGCTGCCCTCCACCTTGCGTCTCCCCAACGCCAACCGTCCGGGGGGGGGAATCAGCCATGTTTCGCGTCGCTCGTCCACGAAAGGAACGGGCGGACAGGGCGGGATAGGCCTGAGGGTCCAGGCTCCGCTATGCGGCCCCGATTTTTGGGGAGGTGGGTCGGTCGGTCGGCTGGTTTGTTTGGGGGTGGGGGGGCTTTGGTACCAACCTGCCCCCCTCTCTCCTGCCCTGTGTTGGAAACCACTTCCAGCAGGATGGGGTTGAATATGTTAGGTTTGGTTTTGGTGGATGGAAAGCGGGAAAAGACACACACCCCCAAGTCTCTGTTAAACCACCCTGGTTGGATGATGATGATGATGATGATGATGATGATGATGATGATGATGATGATGATGATACCGGTTTCCCTGCCCCTAGTTGTCGAACGAGTGGGGGACTGCGCCTCCATGTACAGCCGCTCCATCCAAGGCCACCATGTCTGCCTGCTAGTGAAAAAGGTAAGAGGGGTGCAGCAGGGTGGCCGCCGTGGGGGGGGAGGGGAGGAGGAGAAACAAGGGTCCAGGACGATGGGATTTGGGGTTCCCTCGGGTCCCACGGGCGCGCCCTCCGGAGCCTCTCCCGAGGGCCTCGGCGTCAAAGTTCCCCTGGCCGAGAGCCACGAGGTCTCCCGAGCCCTGCCTGCCCCGTCCCCAGGGCGAGGGGACCGTCGCGGCGCTCGGGGAGGGCCTCGACTCTTCCGACCCACTCCCTCCCCCCCCCACTCACACATCCTGGATATACTCTGTTTCAGTTGTTACCCTCAGGGCGACGTTTCAGGGCATTGCATACTAGGACAACTAGATCTAGAGATAGTTTCTTTCCAAGTGCTATCAAACTGTTGAATAATTAATTTTTGCATTTCTTCTTCCTTTTTAAATAATAGGTTCTATTGTAGTATTGTACTGTGTTTTTATTGTTGACTATATGATTCTTATATTTCCTTTTATAGAGAGAGAGCATTTTTACCAAAACAAATTCTGGGTGTGTCTAACCACACTTGGCCAATAAAAGTATTCTGTTCTATTCTATTCTATTCTTCTCGCTTCTCAAGGGAGAAAACTCCCTGTCCCTCGACGGGAAGTGCAGCGAGCCCGCCCTGCTCGGCAACCTCCTCTCGGAACTCAAGGAGACCTTGTCGAAGTGCTGAGGGGATCCCTGGAAGACCCGCCGGCCCGGCCTTTCTCCCGCTGCCTCCGTGCCGTCCCTCAACGTTGTCGCCGTTGTCCGCCGCCTCCTCGTGAGGAAAGCCCCACCGCGAGGCTCACGGACGGAACCCAACCGAGCCTTCCTCGAATCCTCTTCTTCCTCCTCTCTCTCTCTCTCTCTCTCTCCTCTTCCGTGGCACACGTCCGGTCTCCCAGGGCCAGCTGGTGTGGGTCGGTGCGGCGGCGTTTCCCACGCGCACGCCTCCTTGTCGGGGACGGTTTCCGCGTCCTTTAAAGGAACAAATAACGGCGCTTTCCCCTCTTGGGACTCTGCCCTGAGTGCTTCTTGGTGGGGCGGGAGGGTGGGGGGAACCCTTTCAAAACTGGAAACATCTCGGTCCGATTTTGATCTCCCTCGCAAAGGTGGAAGAAGGGGGACGCGTTGGCCTGGAGGTTTGCCGCAATCCAGTGAAGGTGTTGGATGGCCGCCTTGCAGCCTCTGCGGCCTCCACTTCCAGAGGGCTGCCTCCCTCGATGGAAGCGGCGATGTGTTCGTTGGGCAACAGTAAGGGAGCCGCGAACCCGGAATCCTCTTTCGGTCCTAACTGATCCTCTGTTTCTGCCCCCGTCCCCGTCCCCCCAAAAAAATCTCCTCCAAGGGTCAAGAGTCTTTTTGTCCTCCGGTAGAACTCTGTCCTGCCCCCCCCCCACTTTGCGAGCTGCCCGGAAACAGATTGCGTTCCCGACGCAAGGGAAGGCGGCCGGTGGAAAAAACGGGACAGGGAGGTCGTTGTGTACAATCCTGGTGTGCTTGTGAGCTCTTTGTTGTCGTTGGTGTGGTCGCCGTCGTCATTCTGTCTCGGTTTTTTTTTTTTGTCATCCTGTTGGCTTTTCCGAGGTCGGCCGGCCGGCCGGCCGTTAGGTGGACACGATCCTGGGGAACCCCTCTGGCCTCTGGTGCGGACCACCTTCCCTGCCGCCGTTTCCCCCACCACCAATCTGCATTGAGCCCGTTTCTCCCTCGGCCGTGTCCCTAAATCCGGGAAATGCCGGAAATGTTGGCGAATGGCGAGCAAGCGAAAGAGCGGACGGTCTCCGTTCCAAACCAGGAGTAGGAAGAGCTCCCCAGATCCTCTCTGTTCTCCTCCTGCCGGGCAGCCCTCGCTGATTTCTCCATCCGTTCACCCCAGTTATTTATTTGAACGTTCTCCCCCACCTCCCACGCCCACGCCGGTCATCCCAACGCCACGGGATGAACGCTTTAAGGCCTCCGCTCGCTTTCTCGGCCCTTGGGGGGAGAAAGGAGATGCGGGGACAAGAGGAGAAACCCCCGTTCTCGTTTGCTTGGTGGTCCCGTTTTTGTACGAAGACACTCGGTGCCTCACTTTTTTTCTCTGTGGTCAGGAGTACTCAATTTTTTTAAAAAAAAATTAGAGGTCTTGGCGTGACGGTACCGGATTTACCAAGAAGGATCCCGGTCGGGTTCCTTCTGTCATGAAACTTCGGGGCCAGTCGGATGGGTTGGCAATTGACAACCTTTTATAGGCTAGTCCAACTGCTGGGGATTTTTTTGGGGAGAGAGAGAGAGAGAGAGAATCGGTGCATATTTGAAGTCGTATTTGAAGGGCAAATCACTCTTTGGAAAATTAGTGGATTTCAATACACAATATATATATATATCTCTATATATATTCCTGGATGAAAACTTGTCACTTTAGCATGTAGAATCTGTCCTTACGGAACCCCCTGTGTGGTGATTCTAGACAATTCTGAAATATGTACAATATGTTATGTTTAAAAACAAAACAAAACACTTATTTGCTATTGACATTCCCCGGGGGCGGGGTTTGGGGAGAATAAAAAGGAGAACACATACCATGAAGCTGCTGTAGGTCTCTTCCTCTCCCCCTTTTTTTTTTTGGTGTCAGGATGATCCAATAAAATTTCAAAACCAGTTGGACTGAGGTGGTGGTTTCTCCTTGGGTTTCCGGAGGAAAGAAAGAAACGGCGCCGAACGGCCTCCCATCTGCCGTTGGGTTTGCAGAGTTCGGATCCCCTGGTTGGTCCCAGTTGCAAAAACCCTCCCCCCCCCCAACTAGAGATGTGAGATTTCCAGCAAATTTGAGGAGGAGTTTTGGAGGGTTTCCATTTTTTCTGTTAGTTTGTTTTTTTTCTCCCTACGGCTTCAAAATGTCCATCTCGACTCCCGACCCTTTGGTTAGAATTAACGGTGAGGTTTAACCTGCGCCTTGAGCTACGGAACGGGGAGAGATTAATCCAAAGAGCTGTGCATTGGGTGCCCGGGCTACAGGATTTGGACAGTGAGACGCCACCTTGGGCCGCTAACGTGTGTTCCGTAATTTAAAAACGTGGCCCTTGCGTTCGCGGCTTCGAGAGCCCTACTGTAGGACTCTTTGGCCCGGCCCAGCGGCGTAAAACCGGGAGCCAAAAGAATCCAGAGCAAAGCGGCGGAGAATTGGCACACCAATGGACGCTACAAATGCACGGTTTTACTGTGTCCAGTTCTGTGCGCCTCAATTTAAAAAGGATGTTGACCACCTCGAGCGGGTGCTGAGGAGGGCGACCGGGATGGTTGAGGGTCTGGAGGAAATGTCTTACGAGGAACGGCTTAGGGAACTGGGAAGGTTTAGCCTTTCAAAAAGAAGACTGAGAGGGGATAGGATAGCTAGGTTTAAATATTTGAAAGGATGTCCTATTGAAGAGGGAACAGGTTTGTTTTCCATGGCTTCAGAGACTAGGACTCGGGGCAATGGTTTCAAACTACAGGAAAAGAGATTCCATTTGAACATTAGGAAGAACTTCATGACAGTTAGAGCTGTTTGGCAGTGGAATAAGATGCTGCCACGGAGGGTGGTGGAGTCTCCTTCTTTGGAGGAGGTTTTTAAGCAGAGGCTGGATGGCCATCTGTCGGAAATATTGTGATGGGGGTTCCTGCATGGCAGGGGGTTGGTCTAGATGGCCCTTGAGGTCTCTTCCAACTCTATGATTCTAGGATTCCTCTTCCCGAAAAGCTTTTGCAAATTTTATAGCCGGGACAAATACAACAGAACTTTCCAAGTTGAGGGGAGGAAAAAACAGATTTGATCCACCCCCAACTATTCAACGGTCGCCTCGGTCAGTTATAACATGACGATCCGTTCACTTACAGAATTTTATTTCAAGGGCCCCATTGTGGCCCCGGGGCGTTTACAAGAATCTTTCAGCAGCTCGGGGCAAGTAACTGAAGGGCGGGCGTCTCCTGTTCCAGCTCCTTCACGGCCATCATGTTGAGCCAGTTTTTCGAGAGAGTTTGGCCGATACCTTGAGAGGAGAAAGGGAGGATATAAAAGCCCCTCAAGGGTCCACGCTCATCCTGCTCCCATTTCGGTCTCAATGCCCCGTTTTTTGGACTGCACGGCTGCAATCGGATTGGCCGGGCCAAGCTCAAATCGGACCAAGCTCAGATCGGAAACTTACTTGTGAAGTTGAGGTTCTCCGGGCTGAGAAGCGAGAGAATGAGGAAGGGAGGAAGAAACCATCATGTCAAATGTAATAATGTAAACAAATTGGTAGATGCTTTCGGTTAAGCCTCTCCAGGTCTCTCTAAGATTCCAATTCCAATCATGAATTGTGGTGATGGCATCTGGCCCGGATGCCTTCAAAAGGGGGATGGGACAGATTCCTGGAGGAAAAGTCCATCCCAGGTGACAAACCATGATGGGGAGATGTGTCATCTCCAGGCTTAAAACTGGGGTCCTTCAAGGGCCAGGTGCAGGGGAGTGGCGTCAGGAGACAGAGATCGAGTCTCGTGCGCTCCCGGATGCATCTGGTGGGGCCACCGTGAGATCCAGGAAGCTGGACTCGATGGGTCCTTTGGCCTGATCCAGCAGGGGCTCTTCTTAGGTCCCCAGCCGCCCAACAGTCCCTCCGCCAAGTGAGACGTAAGCGACCTTGGACCGTGAATCTGGGTCCCTGCCCTCCCACGATGGAGCAAGAGAGGTTTCCCCTCGGTTTTAAACCCCAAGTTCCTATTTTTTCTTCAGGACCCAGCCGGGGGTTGTGGGGGGGGAAGATACTGAACCCCAGACCGGTGATAACTTATACGCTTCCGCCTTACCTTTCTGGCGATTGGCTACGTACCTTTGGGACATGCAGTGGCTGGGTCAAAAAAGCGAGAAAGAAAGAGGGGGGGAATCAGAAGGGGGGTCGGCAACCGTGGGCGGAAGTTTCTGTTTCTTTATTAGCTTTAGATGCTGCGCTCTCTCTCGCCAGCAAGGCTGCTCTGAAAGGTGTGACTTCTCAGGTTTGGGGTTTGTTTTGTGTCTGTTGGTTTGGTTTTTCTTTTTGCTTTGGGTGGATCACTGGTGCCCGAAATCAGAGGCGCAAAAGTCCATCCCGGAAAAGTCACTTGGGGGAGCATTGCCCCCACCCCCAAAGCAAGGGGGGGCACTGAGGAACATGATCGTACGTCTAGGCCAGTTTTAAAGCCCTAGAGGGCTCTTCATCAGAGCTTGTAGGGTGGCAGGGAATGAGGAGGGGGGGAGGGGAAAAAAAACCCCAAATATCCTGGCTAGATGCTGGAGCATCTCGATGCGTAGAAATTGACGTTCAGGGATTAAAGCTGCAAACTTCGGAAGCGCGGGGGGGGGAAGGATACAGCCCAGTGGGTGGAGGCTTCAAGCAGGTTCTAGGGCTCGAGGTCTGGAAAAATAGCTATCTTCCATGCTCAGATCCGGAGCCCGAGTGGCAAACCCTTGACCTGGCTGGCGTCGGGTGCCGAACACAGGGGGGAAAAAACACCCCGGCGTTGTGAGAAGGAAGTCAGGATGCAGAGTGATTGGGCCCAGCTCAAAGGCCAGCTCGCCTCACCTACGTTTCTCCTGCACCTGTCTGCCTCTTCCCCTGCCCAGGCGCCTCAGTTTCCCCGGTGGCGTTCAAGGAAACGGGCACGTACCTAAATCCAGGGAGTTGCTTGAGCGCGCTCGACCACTTGCCCGGCTGCCTGTGGATGCAACGGCCAAGTAATTTTATAAACCAAAACAGGGAATAAACCAGACCACTGCAACGTGGTCAGTGGCAGAAGCGTTCATCCAGCCCACGCCTCTTCACCACCACCACCCCACCGAATCCCCGTCTGGGTTTGTAAACGTGGGTGAAGAAAGGTCTGTTCCAGATTCCAGCCGGCCCTCCCCGAAGCCGGGCAGGGCCATTCAGGAGCACGGCTTGCTCCGAGGAAGCCCACTGAGGTTGCGGAATGTTTTTGCAAGATGCGACGGCGCCAAGAAGGCCCCCCGTGTTGCCAAGAGAGGCGGAAATTCCCCCAACTTACGTCCGTAAACTGTTTCTGAAAAACAAAAAGACAGGAGCACGGAGAGGAACGAGAGGGCAGGTGAGAGCTTGCAAATCAAACCAAGTCTATTTCCAAGTCTTTCGAATGCTGTCCCTCCAGGCACGCAAATGTTTCGGCCCTGCTTTCCCGAGCCAACGGAAAAGCGAACGAGGCTATTCACAGACGCTGGCATTGGGATTAACCATCTATTCCCTCTTGATTCGGATGGGAAACGGGAGGGGGGGTCCTTCTCTGTTGAGTCACCAGGCGAGGAGCCCTGTTGGCTCTGTGTGCTCCAACCAATAGGCCTAACTGTCCCCAGAGACTCACATGTACTTGTAGAGGCCTTTGAGAGCTTCTTCCCACTTCTCGGAGGACCTGGCAGAGAAACGGAAGACCGAGATGCAGCACCTTGGTTTTGTTTTATTTATTTATTTATTTTTAATTAATTTATTTATATACCGCCCATCTTCCGGAGGAA
The DNA here is from genome assembly GCA_029282475.1 of Phrynocephalus forsythii. Taxonomy (NCBI): domain Eukaryota; kingdom Metazoa; phylum Chordata; class Lepidosauria; order Squamata; family Agamidae; genus Phrynocephalus; species Phrynocephalus forsythii. The sequence goes on from JAPFRF010000018.1 coordinate 8,755,965, forward strand.
CTCCGGGCGGTTTACAACAACAACGATAATGACAAAAAAATGATAATAGAAAAAAAGCAATAATAGTAAAAAAAAATTCATCATAATAAAACTACAATAAAAATTAGCTGGCAAGATGGCAGGACAGATATAAAATAATGCCCGTGGGCGCCATCTTGTACATCAAAGGACAGCCCAAATCGGGTTTTCGTGGCTGCGAAATGGATCCTATGGGGTGGGGGTGGGGGTGTTTATTCCCACCTGCCCACTTGCTAAGCTCTAGTCCTAAACACGATTCCGGCTGCCTAATGTCTGCCTCAACCCCCTCCTTTAAAATAATAAATAGATAAATAAATAAATCCTCACTCGCAATTATATCCAAAACATGTCGGTTTGGTCTTGTTGCAGGTTTGACAAGAGATAGCGTCGTACTGGTTTATTCCTGGGGGGTTGGGGTGGGGAAAAGGTTGAAACCCGTCAGTCGAAAGGTCAATAAAATGAGAGAGAGAAACGCAATTCTAACGAAATCACAAACTCGCACACTTTTGACAGCGCCTTTTGACATCGCACACTTTTGACACATAACCTTCTCGGACTACAACGCCCATCATCCCTTACCACTGGCTGGGGCTGCTGGGGTTTGTAGTCTGAAGAACAAATGCCGGAGGGCGCCGAAGGGGACGTGGGAAAACACCCACCACCGCTGGCCTTTTTGAATTGGAACTAACTACCTGGGAGATCAGCCGGGGGGACTCTTTTTAATCCTCAGCTTGTAAGCCGCCCAGAGTTCCTTTGGGAAGATGGGCAGCGGGGTATAAATTCAATAATAAATAAATAAATAAATAAATAAGTGACTGACTCGCTGCTTTTTTTTTTGAAAATAACTCTTGGAGCTCCAGAGGAATCAGAAAGGGCCAAGCAAGAGAGAAAGTCGTGCCCTGGAAGGGGGTGGGGGGGGGGAATGGCACAAGACCATCTGGTGACATTTCACCCTTGAAGGACACCCCACCGGCAAAGCCACTGGAGGTGCCTTTTCTAAAACCGGGGTTTTTTTCCCCCAGGGATGTTGGTGGGGCATCAACAATAGTGGAGCGGTTCCACAAAGCAGCCGTGGGACATGCACTTGCCCTCGGGAGGCGACGGGACAGGCTCCTGGGCAGATCTGTTTCCTGGGTTTACCCTGTGCGGCTTGTATGCTCAAGGAACCGGGTTGTTCCTTGAATGTGTGGTCTATTCCTTGAATAAACCACGCAGCGTGTTGTTAGTCTGTGGAACTCCCTGCCCCAGGGAGGTGGTGGTGATGGCATCTGGCCTGGATGCCTCCAAAGGGGGATGGGACAGATTCCTGGAGGAAAAGTCCATCATCCCAGGTGACAAACCATGATGGAGATGATGTGTCATCTCCAGGCTTAAAACCGGGGTCCTTCAAGGGCCAGATGCAGGGGGAGTGGACTATCAGGAGACAGAGATCTATAGTCTCGTGTGCTCCCAAACGCATCTGGTGGGGCCACAATGTGAGATATACAGGAAGCTGGACTCGATGCGCCTTTGGCCTGATCCAGCAGCAGGGGCTCTTCTTAGGTTCTTATCGGAAAGTCACTTACCACAGTGTCGTTCACACTTCACTTTGCCTAAAAGGGAAGAGGGCAAAAGAGAGAGAGAGTGTGTGTGTGTGTGTGTGTGTGTGTGTTTAGTGCAACTTGGGAACAGGAACGCCTCTTCCCTCTTGCACGCACACACATATGCACACACCACCAACAGGACCCCATGCAGGTCTAGGGTTCGGCTTGGAACAGGAGGGGTGTGGGGTTTTCTTTTGGGGTGCGGGTTGAACCTTACTTTCAATGATGGCGTTCCGTAGCATTTTGACTTGTTCCTCGAAAATGGAACGCAGGATTTCCGGAAGAACCCCTGGCAGAAAGAGATTGGGGGCGGGGGGGGAGGAGGAGAGACGTTCACGGACCGAGTGGGGCATCCCGGCATGTAAGAGAAAATACCTCCCCACATTTGAACGTGTGCTCTGTCCCCACCGGGCTTTGGCCCCCACTGGAGTTGGCCACGGATGGAGTGCCGGGAATCGAATCGTAGCCGCTTGGCGACAATTATAATTTAATTCGTTCTCCGAGGCTATTTGTTATCCCCCAAAAAAAAAACAAATCGTCATCCGAAACGCAGTTTCCCATAGGAATGAATGGGAAGCCAATTAATTTGTTCCGAGTTTAGGAAAATGGACTCAGGCACCTGGTTTCTTTTTGCTCAAAACTCTTTATAAAGTGCACTTTAAAGGTACAGATGAGATGCAGCCAGGGATAACTCTCTTTTTACTGATGCATGCCGGAAATTCGTTATCTGAGGCAGCCCATAGAGAAAAATTGTTATCCGAGGCAGACCTATACCTAGAAATTGCGATTCGTGATCCGAGGCAGCCCATAGGGAAAAATCGTTATCCGAGGCAGCCCTTTCCCTGGAAATTGCGTTTCGTTTTCTGAAAAATTCGTTATTAGGGGCATTCGTGATCCGAGGTATTACTGTATATGATGAGGAAGGGACCGATGTGCAAGAAAGGATGTGGTTCTTAGAGCACCGTCTTGTGGGATCTGAGGAGTAGGAATGCAGAGGGGGTGTTCCCTGCTCTCACGGCACCTATAGGTCCTATTTTCTGGGGAGCAGATACGGGGAACGCAGCCACACCAGGGGGAATATTTGGGGTGGGCCAGGGAGCGGGGGCAAGATCGCCCCCTCCCTAATGTTCCAAGGTGCTGTTCACACGTGCATGTATAGATTTACCTGGCTTGTATGTGTGGCCTTTGAACACCCTGTCCAGTTTGGCGTATACTTCGGTCGCTATCTCCTGGAGTTTATCCATCGCTGGGGGTGAAGGGTGGGGATGGGGTTAAAGACGGGAAGGAAGGAACCAGTCAATGTATGAGGCATCCCCCCAAAAAACAAAAGCCAACTCCGCCGTTTTAGATGCCGACACGGGATCGGGGCATCCTGAAGGCCTCCCCTCCGATCAGCATTGGGGAGAAATGCCGTCCTGGCCCCTGCGCGATCGGGTGCCCAGTGGAGCACAGTGGCGGGCTTGGGTTTTTGCTAGGGCGACGGGCTGGATGGGGGTCCCTCCCTGCTTGGCCACCCTCTAATTCCACTCTTGCAGCATTTCAAGGAGAAAGTCTTGTGAACGAAGCTTGCAAAAATAAAAAAATAAAAAGGTGTTTGGCACACAGCATCTCTTTTATTTTTAAGGTGCCACCCCCCCTGTTGCCCCCGAGGGGAAATTAAGGCTTTAGAGGGGCGTGGGGGAAACCCAGCCCCCTCTGGAGGGCCGCACTGGCTGGCCCCACGGATCTCGGCCCCCGGGGGCGGCACCCGGATCTCGGCCGGCACCCCTAGGCGCAAACAGCGGAGGGTGTCCTGGGCCCAGCCCCGCAGCCTCTTCCCGGCGGCCGGCACGTCCCCCAGCCCCCAGGACTTGCGGCTCAGGTGGGGGGCGTAGGAGGCGATGCGGAGGGCGAAATTGGGGTCGCACTGCAGGCAGGGCCGGGAGGAAGGGATCGGGCCCAGGGTCAGAAGCGCCACCAAGGCCAGCCACGGGCCGTGGCAACCCATCCCTGGCTGGTCCTCCTCCTTCCATCCGATGACCTCGGCCCGCCCGACAATGCGAGGGAACCTTCTGGAACGCCGGCCATTGTTCTGGAACAAGGCGGTTCCTTCACTGGCACCCCACCAAGCATGCCTCCCATTGCATCCTGTTTCTCCCTATCTGGTTCCTAATTGCCTGCTTAATCACCAAGGACGACCCGGGTTTTAAGCCTGGAGATGACACACATCTCCATCCTGGTTTGTCACCTGGGATGGACTTTCCCTCCAGGAATCTGTCCCATCCCCAGGTGAGATGCCATCCCCACCTCCTGTGGCAGGGAGTTCCACAGAAGGGGGGAGGTTACAGATGGGGGGGCTGATGGGCCTTGTAGTTCACGAGTTCTAGAGCCTCCCCAACCCCACCTGCCAGAAGGTGGCGAAAGATGCTGCGCGCTTGTTTTGGTAAAGGGATTTTTTTCCCCCTTTCGCTTTTGAGATGGTCGCCGTCCTCCCTGCACCGGGGCAGGATTAGGACCCGAAAGGAGGCGGGCGAGTTTTAAAATAATAATAATAATAATAATAATAATAATAATAATAATAATAATAATAATAATAATAATAATAATAATAATAATAATAATAATAAAGAGGAAGGAAGGAAGGAAGGAAGAGGTGGCGCTTCAACCCGACCCTGCCCCTCTCAGGGTGGAGTAAACGCTTTCTTTTTTCCCCCTTTCCCCCAGTTCCAGATCCATTGCAAGAAGCGTGACCGGAGCTTCCAAAACCCGCAGGTAAGCCTGCCCGTGGGGATTCGGGACACGTGTCCTCCCCCCCCTTCCCCGGTCTACTCCCACACGGGCGACCTGTCCCCTTTTGCAATCGCGCTCCCCGTGGCTTTTAAAGAAGAAAAAAAGAGTACGAAAACACCATGGGATGTGGGGTGGGGGGGGCAGAGAAATCTGCTCTTGATCGGTAGCCTCTTTTTGGGGGAGGCACCTCGTGAATTAATCGTGAGGGGCGGATACTACTAGCCTTTGGAGAGGCGGAAAGGGGACAAGTGGGGAAGACCAGGGAAAGAGGAAGGCGAGGATGTGAGATGGATCGACCCCATGAAGGAAGCCAGCCATTTGATCGCAAGACCTGAGCGGTCCTATTAATGAGAGGATCTTTTGAAAGGAGTAAATCCCGGGGGGGGTCTCCATGGGCAGGTAATAGTGAGAGCAGCGGTCACGTTTCATGGTGTGTTTTTTTTTTTAAATTGCTACCTGATTCCCACAGGTGAAGGCAGAGGCGCAGAGGCCGGGTAAGAAGGTGGCAACCCTAAAGACAGCAAGACTCTTTGCAGTCTGTTTTAACTCCGGTTTCGAAGCCCGCTTTCGAAAATCTCTCCCTCCTGCGGATGGGAAAACCAGCACAGGGAAATGAATAAATAACTCAAAGCCAGGGTTTGTTGACTTTAAAATGGACGGATTTGAGGGAGGGGAGATTTTGGGGGGATTTCCCAGCTGTAAATGCACTACTGAGCCTTTCCTGCCCATGGGGAAATTCATGCTGGAAAAATTCCAGAGAATGACAGAGAGGTTAGATTTCAGGAGTTCCCGAAAGTCCTGGAAATGCAAAAAAATCCCCTAAATTTTGTGGGGTGGATTTCCTGGTCTTTTTCCTGGGATTGGCTCTCAAGTGGAGGTTTTAAAAAAAACACAGAGAGAGAGACAGACACATTTTAAAATCATGGGGAGAAAAATTGGCTGGTACAATCACGGAGCGGGCTGATGCCCAATTGACAGCCAGGGCAAGAGGTGGGGGAAGCGAGCCTCCCTGTGCAATAGCAGTGTAGCTGGAAAACCCAAGGGCAAGCTGTAAGCAACAGGCCAGGGAGCGGCTGCTGGGGGTGTGTGTGTGTGTCAGGATCAGCCCTTTTCTTTGGAAAACCTTGCAAGCGAGAAACGAGACTTCCCAGAAGTGACTTTTGCTCCCCCCTAGAGATAATATGGTGTATGTGTGTTTTTCCGGTTCTCTCTCACACACTCCCCAACGTGTGTCAGCGAGGAGGGCTTATCTCTCCCTAAAAAGGAAATGACAGAGCGCGTTACTCATCCTTGAGTTTTGCCTCCTTCCCGGCAACCTCAAACGAGGCCAGCTTTTTTGGAGGTTTTAACAGAGGAGGGGAAAAAAGGAGGCAAGGTCAATCAGTTTTTCCACCTGCTTGCACTCTCCGGATCCCTCTGCGCAAAGGAGATTTTCTTGAAAATACCTTCTCTTGTCTTTGGGCTATCTCCTCACTCCCTTTTTTTCCCGTTTTTTAAAGTCTCCTTTAAAACAGATCCTTGCCAGACCGTTGGGTTTGTCGTCCTTCCTCGGAGAAATGCAGGTAAGGAGGTCAGAGGGGTGAGGTTTTTTTTGGGGGGGGGGATTGGTTTTGGCAAGTGGGGCCCCGTCTTTGAATTGGTTTAGGCGCAGGCGCCCCACAGAAGGAACCCGTCCAGGGAGGGCGGTGAAGGCACAGCGGGTCGAAGATGGGAGGACGCCTCCCTCGCCCTTGGGGCCTGTGTGGTGGGGATCATGGGACGTGGAGTCCAGCGGGCTCTTGGCCGTGGCCAACGGAGCGAAGAAAAGCACGGCGCCAGGGGGCACCTCTTTCCTGCACCCCTCCATGAAGCGGCTTCCTATACACAGAATGCTTTCCTTCCCTGTTGCTTTCTCCTGCCGGTTCGAATCCCCCCTCCGCCGGCTCAAACACGACCCACAATCCCCGGAGGCCTCTGCCTTGCGCTCTTTGTATGGCCTTTGAACCTCTTTGGGGAATCCAGGTCTCACTTGGGGGCCCCAATCCTCTCGCTGGCTTCCTCTACAGAGACAGAGGAGACCCACTAGAGTGCTCACCCTGCCTCCTTTCCCCTCCACGTCCCTTGTGGATGAAGGGATCTGTAGAAGCCGGAAGCTTGCACCGTTTTTACGAGATTCCCGTTCAAAAGAGCTGCAGGGTTGCTTCTTGGGGGATCAACCTTAACCCCCTCCAATTGTCTTTGGGATGATTTAATTACTAAAAAGCTGTCCAGTTCAGATGCAAAAAGGAGCACCCTGTCACTCCCAAAAAGAGATATTTATTTATTTTTTTGCTGAAGTGTTTGAAATGCGATTGTTTGCTTGCTTTGGGTTGGGCTGGTGCTTTTTGCCTCTGTTTCCCTCTGGTGTTTCCGCTTTCTCGCCCAAGCCATTCACAGGATGTGGTTAAGACAGTTCGGCCCTCCGTGGGGGGGTTCTTACGAAACTTGCCGCTTCTCTGTTCTGCCTTTTGGTTGGGGAGGTGGCTTGGCCGTTCCTAATTTCCTTAACGACCCCATCTGTCTTAATTAAACACACACACACACACACACACACACACACACACACGGGGAAAAGCTTCCATTGGGGAAAGCTCCTTATTTGGCTAGCCTTTCCTTACTGGCAGCGAGCAGAGACGAAGCCCGAGAAGGAAGTTAAATTTGCTTTTCTTCTCCTGCTCAGTACCTTCCTAAAGCGGAACCTCCAAATTCAGGAGCAGTGTATCTGCAGAGTGTCAGAGAACAGGAAATGCGTCATGCCTTGGTCTCCTGTTTTACTTAAACTTTCTGGAGCAGGCCGCTGTTACAAGTAGGATGCTGTCCCTTGACCTGGTAGATCTTTGGCCTGGGACCGGCTCTTCTGCGGATGCTGCTACAGATAGCGGCTGCGATTAAGCATGAATTAAGCCGTGACGTTGAAGAGCTCGGTTTTCCGTCACGGCGCGGACGAATCCAGCCGCTCCAAAGGTAACGACCCAGAGCTGAATGGAGGTTACTGTCACGTGGGCTCTTCACAAGAAGACATGATTTGTGAGAAGGTGGGGAAATGTGGCAAGGCTGGAAAACGGGACAGCCGAGCGTGAGATGTATAGGGTTGATTAAAGAAGCCACGAATCCAGAGTGGTGGATGCAATTTTTAGATAGCCAAATTGCTGTCAGATCTGTGTTCCTCAGTTCGAGAGATGCTTCAGCTTTCTGTCTCAAACCTGACCCATGTAAATCTTTGGCCGCAGATTGCAGAGTTGCTGGACGGCGGACGGATCTGCCTGAACGTTTAGCTGATTCCCAGAGGGCTCCGCTTGGGTGCGGAGCCTGCTGTGGCCGCGCTGTCGAGAGGGACGCCCGACGAGCCGAGGCCATGTCGAACCCTCTGAAGCAGGTCTTCAACAAGGACTGGACTTTCCGCCCGAAGCGGAAATTCGAACCCGGGACCCAGCGCTTCGAGCTCCACAAAAAAGCTCAGGCGTCGCTCAACGCCGGTTTGGACTTGAAGTTGGCCGTCCAGCTGCCGCCCGGCGAGGACCTGAACGACTGGGTGGCCGTCCACGTGGTGGATTTTTTCAACCGGGTCAACCTCATCTACGGGACGGTCAGCGACTGGTGCACGGAGCAGTCCTGCCCGGTCATGTCCGGCGGGCCCAAGTACGAGTACCGATGGCAGGACGAGAAGTACCGCAAGCCCACGGCCCTCTCCGCCCCGAAATACATGGACCTCCTCATGGACTGGATCGAGGTCCAGATCAACAACGAAGACCTCTTCCCGACCAACGTGGGTGAGCGCCTCGCTCTTTTCTTCCTCGGCGTCCTCCGTCGGAAGGCGGGTGTCCTGACTCTTGGCCGATGGATGCTCTGGCCCTGTTCTTGGAGATGCCGGGGAAGAGCGGCAGGACCCCAGACTTTTGATCTGTTTTTGCAGAAGCTCTTAAGGCAGGCCTGCCCAAAGTCCGGCCTGGGGGGGGGCAAATCCGGCCCGTCAGGCCATTCTGAGTGGCCCGTGGCTGGCTGGCCCGCTCCTCCCCCCTCCTTCGCTTATGGGTCAGTGGGTGGGGCTTTCAGTGGGATGGCAGGGTCGGGGAGCAACCAGCCCCTGACACAGTCTTAGCCACCAAATCTGGCCCTCCTTACAAAAAGTTTGGGCACCCCTGTCTTAAGGGATCCTTTAGTGGGCTGTGTCGGGAATCTTGGTCAAAGAATCATAGAACCATAGAGTTGGAAGAGACCTCAAGGGCCATCCACTCCAACCCCTTGCCATGCAGGAACATCCATCACAATGCTCCCGACAGTTGGCCATTCAGCCTTTGCTTAAAAACCTCCAAAGAAGGAGACTCCACCACCCTCCTTTGGGGCAGCATATTACACCACTGCCAAACAGCTCTAACCGTCAGGAAGTTCTTCCTAATGTTCAAATGGAATCTCTTTTCCTGTAGTTTGAAACCATTGCCCTGAGTCCTAGTCTCTGAAGCCATGGAAAACAAACCTGTTCCCTCTTCAATAGGACATCCTTTCAAATATTTAAACATAGCTATCATATCCCCCCCTCAGCCTTCTTTTTGAAAGGCTAAACATTCCCAGCTCCCTAAGCTGCTCCTTCTAAGATATTTCTTCCAGACCCTCGATCATTTTGGTTGCCCTCCTCTGGACCTGCTCGAGGTGGTCAACATCCTTTTTAAATTGAGGTGCTCAGAACTGGACACAGGACTCCAGGTGGGGTCTGACCAGAGCAGAAGAGAGTGGCACTATCCCTTCCCTTGATCTAGACACTATGGTTCTGTTGATGCAACCAAAAATTGCATTGGCTTTCCTGGCCGCCGCATCACACTGCTGGCTCCTATTCAATTTGTGGTCCACCAAGACTCCCAGATCCCTTTCACGGGGACTATTCTCCAGCCAGGTATCCCCCGTCCTATATCTGTGCAATTCCTTCTTTTTACCTAGATGCACCACCTTGCATTTCCCTCTGTTGAAACCCATTCCGTTAGCTTTGGCCCAGCACTCTAATCTGTCAAGGTCCTTTTGGACTTTCATCCTATTCTCTAGGGGAATTAGCAACTGGTCTCTTCCTCCCTCTAGACAAGAAGGTTTTAGGAAAGGAAGGTTCCGGCATGGATTGGCGGTTTCTTTTATTGCAGGCACCCCGTTCCCCAAGAACTTCCTCCCGGCGGTGAAAAAGATCCTGTCCCGTCTTTTCCGGGTCTTTGTCCACGTTTACATCCACCATTTCGACCGCATCGCCCAGATGGGTTCAGAAGCTCACGTGAACACTTGCTACAAGCACTTTTATTATTTCGTCAAAGAGTTCGGTCTCATCGACGTCAAGGAGCTGGAGCCGCTGGTGAGTGGGAGCTCTGGCTTGGGCCGCGGCTGCCTTTGGCCGTAAGCTGTGAAACGGGCCCAGTCCTCATAGAACAACCGGGCCCGTTTCATTGTTTTAAATTCATCCGTTCATTTATTAAGTTTCTATCGTACTCTTCCTCCTTAAAAGCGTACGAAACCAACCCCCTCGGGAGCACAGACCCAAACGAGGAAAACGGATGACGCAGAAATTTAGCCAGATTGCAAATTCAATTTGCAAAACTCTGAATATATTTCCTTTTCCCCCTCCCCTTCTTTTGCAGAAGGAAATGACGTCGCGGATTTGCCACTGACGGCCTGTGAACTGTCCTGCCCCTCTTTGGTTGTTATTCCCTTTTCTCAGGACTGTGGAACTCCTCGCCACTAGGTGCCCCTTGGCCATCTAATGTGGCTATTTCCCTTTCATATCATAAAAATAATAACGAGGTGTGGGTGTGGGTGTGGATGTGGGTGGGTGGGTGTGTGAATGAGAGAGAGAGAGAGAGCGCATGTCAAGAAACTCTTTCATAGGGTTTTTTTTTTTGCAGATTACTGTATTGGCAGAGAAATATATATTTTAAAAGTGTTTAGGATGCTTAGGGAAAGTACCACTGTTGAAAGCAAGGTGCTTAAAGCCGTATTTTCCAGTAACGGCTCCGGCAGGCCCATTGAATAAGTAGGGCTGAGAGCAACGCTATGGGATTTGTGGTTCCTATTTTTTCCCCCATCCTAGTTCTGTCCGGGGTTTAGGAGATGCCTGTGGGATCCCACAGTGGGGAAGCTTGGCTCGGCCACATTGGGAGGGGGTGGCAGGCGAAAGGGAGGGAGGGCTTGCACAAGGCAGCTGAGAATGGGGTTTAGGTGACCGTTTGGGAACAGATGTGTTGAAATAAATTAATTAATAAAGCCAAAACAATAAATAAAGCGTTGGGAGCCCTGTGTCCTCTCCTTGGTGTCCGGCCTCCAACCCTAAAGGGTGCGCAGGGAGCTGCTTCAATCGGGGTCGACCAGAATTTGTGCGTGGTGTGCTTTTTCAGTTCTCTTTTTCTGGAACAAGAGGTACGGTTCAAACGTCTGAAGCTAGCTGAGATTTTAAAGCAGGAGAAAACGGGACAAGATGCGACCGTTGTTACTCATAGCAAAGGCTTTCACCGAAGGCACCCCAAGCCGGGTTCCTGCCTGCCCCTGCGTGATTCTTAAAATTCTATTTATTGTGTTGGTAGAGGTGGATGTAGGATAGCCCAGTGTGGAGTGGTATGGAACCAAGCGATTCCTTAAATATCTCGGTCACCTGGAAAGCCTTATTCAGGTCAAATTTCCCATAGGGATGCATTGAAAACGGATTAATCCTTCATCGTGACCGATTTTCTGTTGTACGGATTCGCCCCATAGGCGATTCTGATAAGTGATTCTCCCCTATCTCCAGAATTTTTTTCCCTTAAGTGGATTTTCTGTTAAACAAACTGCTTGTTATATGAGGGCCTACTGTATTATTATTATTATTATTATTATTATTATTATTATTATTATTATTATTATTATTATTATTATTATTATTATTAAAGAAAAGGCAATTCCAGCGTCTGTTTAAAAGTAACTGGAAGGTTGATTATCTGGCTATTTTGCTTTATAAAAACAAAGCAAAGCAAATGTTCTGCTTATAAACCACTGGGTGGTTTACAGTTTTTAATTACAGTATGCAGGCTACATAAAGCGGGCCAGATGCTACTTTTCCTGTCGACACCTTTACAGCAATGTCTCTGATGTGTTAATCTATCCGATTCTGAATGCTGTTATTTCTCTCACACGTGCTCAAAGGCCGGAGGTACTGTCTGGTTTTTTTACCAGTAGAGGGTAGCATTTTTTTAATTTTGGAGCCAAGGAACCACAAAATATGTCCTGTTCCAATTTCTAAAAAAGGGATATGTTTTCTATTACTGTCAGCATGAAAGCTTTTCTGTTTGTGAGAACAATTTTTATTTATTTATTTATTTATTTATTTATTTATTTATTTATTTATTTGTTTGTTTGTTTGTTTGTTTGTTTGTTTGTTTGTTTTGTCCAAGTCATGCACGCTGAGCGACGCTCGGCCAGAATGAAGGGATTTAAGAACATTCTTTCCGGTCATTCGGCAACCAGGAATCAAGAATCTTCTCCACATCTTCAGTTCAAAGCGAGATGAATTGTTCTTTGCCTCCTCTCAAGGCCCCTGTGAGGTTGGCCAGGGTGACTGTAATTGTATTTGTGTGTGTGTGTGTGTGTGTGTGTGTGTGTGTGTGTGTGTGTGTGTGTGTGTGTGTGTGTGTGTGTGTGTGTGTGAGAGAGAGAGAGAGAGAGAGATAGAATTCAAAGAATTTACCCAGGACTATTTCTGGTTCGGTGGAAACTCGAACCCAGGTCTCCCTGGTCTTGAGGCCACTGAGACAACACAACCAACCGGTTCTCTGCGAAAGTAATTTGGAACCGGGCGTCTTTCGAGAGCCTCCTGGGATGGCGGGGACGAAGTGGCGATGCCTCCCATCATCATCATCATCATCATCATCATGACTCCCCCCTCCCCTCCCTGTGAGCGTTCATGCTTTACAGGCTCACGGGGTGTGTGTGTGTGTGTGTGTGTGTGTGTGTGTGTGCCCCGACGTCCTCTGGCATCTCGAAGCCGCGTTCTTATTCGGGTCTCCGGGAAGCTATTTTTAGGGCCCTGAGTCGCATCCTGGCCAGTCTTGTTACTGGAGGCTATGAGTGTACGTCCGCCTTCGGACCCCCACCCCCCCAACTTAAGTCCGGGCAGGGCTGGTTTCCCCCCCCCCAAAAGAAGTCCCCCTTTTTCTCCTCCCATCTCCCTTCTGAACCTGCGTGCCTCCTTTCCCATCTATGGTGCATTACCCCCCCCTGGGGGGGCAGGCTGGCACCCTCTCCCCGTGAACTCCGTGACTGGGGTCCGTTGCGCCAGTGCTTAACAGAACAAGGCCAGGAGAGGTGGCTTAAATCTTGGAAGAAACCGGAGGGCCCCCCCCCCTGCAGATGGGATGGCCAGTTTTTGTTATATCTCGGGACCGTCCCCCTTGGGTGGTGGAGGCATCAGGGAGAGGGTCCCCACCAGGGTAGTTCAGGGTGCTAGATCGGGGCCAAGCACCCCGGGCAAATTAAACACTTCCCACCCCCACCCCTTTCTTCTTGGTTTTCATCATCTGTCCATTAGTTTGGGCTCCCCGGTTCACCCTCAACAAAGCTTGCTTTAATTATGAGGTTTTAGTAGGGGGCGTGGTGGCTCAGCGGACTGAGGCTCCGAAAACTGTCGACTGCAAAGTCGGCAGCTCGGCGGTTCGAATCCCGGGTGCCGCGCAGAGGTGCGAGCTCCTGCCGTTCACCCCAGCTCCTGCCAACCTAGCGGTTCGAAAGCATGTCAATGCAAGTAGATAAATAGGTACCGTTGTTAAAAAAAAAAAGCGGGAAGGTAAAAACAGTGTTTCCTTGCAGCCATGCCGGCCACGTGGCCACGGACTTGCACAACACTGGCTCTTCCGGCTTGAATACGGAGATGAGCACCGCCCCCTAGAGTCGGAAACGACTAGCACGCATGTGCGGGGGGGAACCTTAACCCTCTACCTAAGAGGTTTATTTTATTTATTTATTTATTTTAACTTTATTTTAGAGTCTTTTTTTAACCCCCGCCTCTCTCCTTGGAAAAGGACCCCAGGCGGCTTACAGTAATGAGGGATAATATATACAGTCCAGGACAATTAAGACAGGTTCCAGTATGTGAGAACAAGGAATGGAGGGACATCTTTTACAGCATTAACCGACAAAAGATAAGATACATTATAGCCCAAATGATGCAACATGACACAAATGATGCAACAAGCACGCCCCAGTAGGATAAACAAAGGCGATCTAAAAAGTTTCAAATACAGGAAAGGGCTACATTGAAGCAGGGCGGGGGGGGGACAAATATTTTCCCTCAGGGACATCTCGGGTTATTCTAAGGCCAAGGAAATATACTCTGATAGATGCTGTGCTTAAACCTGGCCAAATTATTGGCTAGGTGCAGCTAAAAGGGAATTTTTGACCTGGTAGCAAGGGAGTTTTAGTAGGTCCTGTGTTCGAATCTCCAATCGGCTGCAAACCTCAATGGGTGATTTCAGGCCTCTCTCTCTCTTTCTCTCTCTCTCTCTCTTTCTGACCTACTACTTTGCAGGGTTGTTGGGCAGAGATGGAGGCCGCCTTGCCTTAAATGCAGGAAAGGCACGGCAACTGTTCTGATTGCTTGCATACGGTTGTCAACTGGCCGGAGTTCCTTCCGGAAGGCAGGCGGTATATAAGTATTAAAATAAATAAATAAATAAATAAATAAATAAATAGAATGGAACGTGATAGACCCCCCCTCCCCTGCTGCAAGTATCTCCAGCTCAATCTAGCAGTCCAAGCAATAAAACAGCCTGCACTTGCATCACTTCCTGAACCTGGTTCCCTGGGGGATGTTTTCACGCTCTAGTCTCCCCTGAGGATGGGGAGGGCGGTCACCTCTAAGTCCCTGCCATTTTTTTAAATCTTTTAGTTTTGGCCACCAGCCTGACCGCGAGGCAAGCTAGCACGTTCCCCCCACCCCCGGCTGCCTACTTTTCTCTCTTTTACGGAGAGACCTTTTGAAGAGGAGGTTAAAAAATTAAATTAAATCAGATCAGATCAAATCCCTGCAGTGGGGTGGTGGTGGTGGTGATGGTGGTGATCAGAGAGGGCCTCCGGCCTGTGCGCGCGTGCGCACACACACACACACACACACACACACACACACACACACACACACACACACACACACACACACACACACACACACACACACACACACACACACACACACGGGGGCAGCTTGTCCTGAAATGCTCTCTTGATAGAGAGAGAGAGAGAGAGAAAGGGTGGGGTGGGGGTGCCTGTTTGGAATCCTTATGGTTATTTTTATTTTTATTTTATTTTATTGGGGTTATTCCTAGAGGCAAGCAGCAGAAATGACATGAATGTATATATTTTCAGCCACACGCAAAAGAGCCAAAGGACTCTTTCCAGTAAAGAAACAAACCTGGACTCTGGGCGCCAGACCCTCGCTTGGTTTCTAGGAAATGGTAGAACAAGTACCTGGACGGCGCCCAGGTCCCGGTTTGGCGGAAAACACACGACTCGGAGCCCACGTTTCCGGGCAGCCAAGGATGGCCCTCTGTGTGTGTGTGTGTGTGTGTGTGTGTGTGTGTGTGTGTGTGTCTGTGTGTGTGTGTGTGTATGTCTCTGTGAAGCTTCGATTGCCAATGACAAAGGACTGTGGGAGTTGTGGTCCAAAACATCTGGAGGGCCGGAGCTTGGACATGCCTGTCCGCAAAGAATGATTGCCAAGATATACAAATGTATACCAAGGCTAGGGCCATTTTGGCGTGACCAAAAAGGGGAACTTAAGAACCCTGAAAGAGTAAACAACTAGGCTGGTTAGAACTGTTTTTTTTTTTTAAATGAAAAGGGGAACCATGACTGCCATGCGGTTAGAAGGCGTGGTTTGGAAGAATCCTTAAGACACAGGTTGAACATACTGGGGTTTTTTCCAGGACAGCAGGGTTAATCGGACTGATTGATCTCTACGCTGTCTTTGACCCTTAAGCACCTAGCTTAAGCTCTCTAACCCAAACTACTAACAGTGCTCTAAGTTTTGTGTATTCCTTTACTTTCTGTATTGCTTTAACTCTCTGTCTGTCTTTTCAATACACTTCCCTTATTTCACTATCACCCTTCAGCATGGCATTAGAATTTTTGGGGTACCACTAAACCACCTAAAATCTTTCCACTATCTATCTATCTATCTATCTATCTATCTATCTATCTATCTATCTATCTATCTATCTATCTATCTATCTATCTATCTATCTATCTATCTATCTAGTATTTCGCTCTGTCATCAGTTCCTTCTTTATCTATCTATCTATCTATCTATCTATCTATCTATCTATCTATCTATCTATCTATCTATCTATCTATCTATCCCTTCCTTCCTTCCTTCCTTCCTTATCTCTCCCTTCCTAATCACTCTATCTATCACTCTGTCTATCTGTCTCTTCCTTCCTTCCTTCCTTATCTATCTATCTATCTATCTATCTATCTATCTATCTATCTATCTATCTATCTATCTATCTATCTATCTATCTATCTATCTATCTATCTATCTATCTATCCCATCCTTCCTTCCTTCCTTATCTCTCCCTTCCTAATCACTCTATCTATAACTCTGTCTATCTGTCTCTTCCTTCCTTCCTTATCTATCTATCTATCTATCTATCTATCTATCTATCTATCTATCCCTCCCTCCCTCCCTCCCTCCCTTCCTTCCTTCCTTATCTCTCCCTTCCTAATCACTCTATCTATAACTCTGTCTATCTGTCTCTTCCTTCCTTCCTTATCTATCTATCTATCTATCTATCTATCTATCTATCTATCTATCTATCTATCTATCTATCTATCTATCTATCTATCCCTTCCTTCCCTCCTTCCTTATCTCTCCCTTCCTAATCACTCTATCTATCACTCTATCTGTCTCTTCCTTCCTGCCTTATCTATCTATCTATCTATCTATCTATCTATCTATCCCTTCCTTCCTTCCTTCCTTCCTTCCTTCCTTCATTATCTCTCTTTCTCCCTTCCTAATACCTGTATCTATCACTGTATCTATCTGTCTCTCTTCCTTCCTTCCTTCCTTCCTTCCTTCCTTCCTTCCTTATCTATCTATCTATCTAGACCTTCCTTCCTTCCTTCCTTATCTCTCTCTCTCTCTCTCTCTCTCTCTCTCTCTCTCTATCTATCTATCTATCTATCTAGTTTCTCTGTCTCTTAGCTGAGCCTGAGGCTGCCCCACATTGTGGGCTGGGGCCAACAGCTGCCCGCTGGACAACTGACACTGGGAACAGCCTCGTCACTGAGCTCAGGGAACAGTAGTGACAGCTCGGTTCACACAGGACAAATGAGAAAAAGAGCCTGGGCAGCTGGGTTGCCCCCCCCCCAGCTTGTTGCTACTGTGATCGTGACCGCACGCTGACCTTCTGCCTTTTTGCCGCCTGAGCCACAGAGGCGGGGCGAGGCGACAGGCCCTGCCGGTTTTTGGGACAACAAGTGGCAGATCAACCCTGCACTAGGGAGAGCAACAATAAATCGTGTGGCCATTGGGTTGCGGCCAGACTTTCCCGATTTGAGTTTGTGATGATGATGGTGGTGGTGGTGGTGGTGGTGGTGGTGGTGGTGATGACGACGATGTAGTTTGCTAAAAACAACGACCCCCCTTTGTTGGTGAAATTGTGCCAGTTATCTCGTGATGATGAAAAAAAAATCCAACATAATGTGCATCCATCCGTGGTTTTGCCTCTTAAGTGATCAGGAAATCGGTTCCCACCGGCCGCCGCTTCGATCCAGGAAAAAGGGGAATGCCTTTTCCACTCCGTA
This sequence comes from Phrynocephalus forsythii, assembly GCA_029282475.1. Taxonomy (NCBI): domain Eukaryota; kingdom Metazoa; phylum Chordata; class Lepidosauria; order Squamata; family Agamidae; genus Phrynocephalus; species Phrynocephalus forsythii. The sequence goes on from JAPFRF010000018.1 coordinate 8,773,148, forward strand.
ACCCAACGCTCAGGCTCAGACATCTTGGAGATCTGGGGCTCCCGTGGTCACGGATTCTGGCCTCTCCGCCCCCCCCCTCCCCTGGCTGGAGTACTGCTTTGCAAACATCTGACAGGTTCCAGCTCCTCTGATGCAAAGGGCTCAATTTTTGCAAAAATTTTTAATTTCTGTTGCTTTGTGGCACATGGGTGTAGGAAAAAAAACACTCTCCCTTCCCCACTGATGACACAAGGAGACGCCAAAGTCCCCTGCCCAGCTCTCAATGCCTTCTGAACGTCCTGTTCTTCTTTCCCTACTCCCCGCAGGCTGCATCATGTGCCTTGCGTCGCTGGGGCCTGGAGGAAGAGGCCGGCTGGGTTCTCCGTGCCTCCCTGCCGGGACCCGGGCCAAGGCGCACGGAGGAGGCGTTCCAAGGTCCTCTGGGCCGAGTTTGACCTTGCGCTTGGGAGCACCCGGCCGGGAGCCAACGACACAGGATCCGGCCATCTGAGTTCCCAGATTTTAAAAAAAAAAAAAACCCACGCACAATGGCTGCACCGACTCTGGAAGTGACACATGCACACACACACGCACGAACACAGACTTTAGCTGCAGGCCCTTTGGGTTGGACGAGGGCAGCTTTTACATGCCCCTCTCCAAAGGGTGTGGGGCTCAGTGGACTAAGGCACCGAAAACTGTCGACTGCAAAGTCGGCAGCTCGGCGGTTCGAGTCCCGGGTGCCACGCAGCGGAGCGAGCTCCCGCCGATCACCCCAGCTCCTGCCAACCTAGCAGTTCGAAAGCATGTCAATGCAAGGAGATAAATAGATACCGCCGTAAAAAGCGGGAAGGTAAAAACATTGTTTCCTTGCAGCCATGCCGGCCACGTGGCCATGGACTTGCACAACACTGGCTCTTCCGGCTTGAAAACGGAGACGAGCACAAACCTTTTTTACTCCACATTGAGTGGCCAGGTTTCAGGGTAGGGGCTAAAGCCTGCCGGGACATTGCTAGCCCAGTTTCCTGGCCA
>JAPFRF010000018.1:8779155-9016343 GCA_029282475.1 Phrynocephalus forsythii
TTGGCTGGAGGCATTGCTCCCCATTGACAAACCACCAGGCTTGTGTACATTAAGAGAGGTGTGTCGTTGTATCCTTTAAAAGTAAACAAACGTTTGTCCTTTGTTAGTGGGGAGAGAATATTTATCGCCCTGTGTCTCCCGATGGTCTGAAAGAGCAACTGTCACTTGAATATTATTATTTTTATTTTATTGTATTGTGTTGCTATTTTGTGGCTTTATTGCATTAATTGTTCGAATGTTTTCGTTGTTGCAAACCGCCCAGAGAGTGACCTCGCTGCCAGATGGGCGGTATAGAAATCCAATAAATAAATAAATAAATAAATAAGTGCGGCTGAAAGAGAAACACACCCCTTCGGAGGCGTGCCTGTCTAAAACCTCAACTTGCTCCAATATATAGATTTTTTTTTAAAAAAATTGTTAAATGGAGTGTTGTTTTCAGGGAGGAAAAGAGCAAAGCTGCTTAGATGCGTTATTTTCCTCCTTCAAGGGAAAGAGACTTCTCTTTGCAAAAGACGTGGCCAGGGCCTAATAAGAGCAGCTGCTGTATCCAGTTCGCCATTTTAAAAGATGTCTACGCATTGTTATTTTTTTTTAAAAGAGGATTTGTATTGTGTTTAAGCTCTTCTTGCTGCACCAGGGCACATCTGGTCTCTTTTTATTATCCTCCCAACCCCCCCCCCAACCTTTCTTGGGAGGAGAAAGAGGCCAAGGGGTGTGTGTGTGTGTGTGTGTTTGTGTGTGTGTTTTGGAGCAGTTGTCTCTTCCTGGATATTTTGATTTCCTTCCTGAACTTCTGGGTTTGACGATGGTCCCCTTTCTTCAGGGCCTGAAGGGCAAGCCAGGATGTGGAATCTGCCATTTTTTTTTAATTTCCTTTGCTAATCCACCCCCCCCCCCGCAAAAAAAAATATACTTGCATGTCGTTTAACTTAGTTTGTTCTCAGCCTTTGGTTAACTTTAGGGCTTGTATGTTGACAGGCCTTAATTTCTTAACTTGGATCCTTTCGGAGACGCTTCAAGGGTGTTAAGGAAACGCAGCAATCTCGCCGGGAGTAAATGCAGGCATAAATAAATAAATAAATAAATAAATAAATAAATAAATAAATAAATAAATAAATAAATGAGAAACACTTCCTGGTTTGCTCAGTGAACTTCCAGTGGAGTCCAGAGTTGGGAATTGATCTTTGGGAACGGCGCGAAGTTGATTACCCAAACTCTCTTTAACACCTTCCTCCCCCCCTCTCAATTTCTTAGGGTGTCCACCAGCCGATCCGGATTACCTCCATCTAAATTGCACCACCCTCCCCTCCCATTTCTGTTCCAATCCTTTGTTTTTCTTCTGTTTCCCCTAAACCTCCCTTCCGGAACATTTTCATAAAAAAACTCAAGATGGTGCAGAAGAAAACGGAACTGACAGGCTTTCACCGTTCTTTTAAGGTAAGGAGGCGCCGCCTTCGCCCCCAAAGTGGCTTATTTCAACTGCTGAAATAATAAACTACTTATTTATTTATTTTATTAGGGGCCTATATTAAGGTATCACGTCTCGCCCTCCTCTTAACATCCTTTAAACTAGGGATCTTTGCATGTAAATTTGGGTTGGTTTATAGATAATTTTTTTTTGGGGGGGAGGGCTGCTGGGATTCTAGAGGAAACAGCCGATTTAAGATTTCTCTGGGGTTAGTAGACGTGTGCGTCGGGGAGTTTTGAGCCACAACGAACATGCATTTTGCCAATTACCAAAGGGGGGAACCACCCATAAAGCTGTGTTAAAAAGCAATGCCCTAAAATTTTGTCCGAGGTGCATGCAGGCTTCTGAGTTACACTGAACTCTTCGGTGGGCGACGTGGCTGACCCTTGATGGCTCATGGGCTTGGCAGTGTATGTTTTTAATGCCATTATTGGTGGGGGGGTGGCACGCCCCTCCCTTGGTACTCGGTTCCATAATGTTCACCCTCAATCCGGTAGCATTTTTTTAAAAAAAAGCTGGTTCTGTTCGGGCTTTCGAAGCGGTGTGCTCGGGTGCGTTGCATGGCGGTGGCCTGTCGTCTCGTCTCGTCGAGAGATTCTGAATTTGTGCCGCAATATTGCGACGGCTGGATCTGGACGTTGGCGATCTGGGTTATAAGTTCTGTTAGGCGGGAGGTCTCGGTTTCGAAAGCTGCTGTTTGTCTGTCTGTCTGTCTGTCTGTCTCTCTTTCTCTCTCGTGGTCTGGCCTGCCTGGCCACTGGTGCGTGGCGCTTAGGATGTCTGCGGCGTGGTGTCAAGTGCACGGTCTGGTTTGTCGAGGTGTGCCACTCGCGGCCGCGCCTGTGGTCACACCGCCCCTCCTTTGCTGTGCTTCTCTGCTTTGCTAATTTAAAGTTAAGGTTCTAGTCCTCAAGGAGGCAGAGGTCATCACGGTGGCGGCAGCACTGTTTTCAAGCCCGGAGGAGGGCGGGGGGGGGAAAGACTCTGGGAGCCTGCCTTTGACCATGGCAGGCGCCGGGAAGAATGCCAGTGTTCCAGTTGGCCACGGTGGGTGGCCGGCAGAGGTAGCCCAAATCCCACCCCGCCTTGTTCCCATTCCGCAGGTGGGGTGACTGAGGCCGAGGGCGGAGTGGAAAGTCCATCCAGTTCGTGGATCCGTCCTCGGGAGGGACGGCCGAGCCGGACTCCTGCGTGCGGAGAACCACCCTCCTCCCCGGCAGTCCCACCCGGTCCTGCCAGTTCACATGGTTCATTATTGTCTCGCTGGGCGACCGCGCCTAATTATGGGGTGTCGGCAAGGGCTCCCCGGGAGCGCGTGAGGGCTGGCGTGGCGTCTCTTGGGCGCCTCGCCCGACCAGTCAGCCCGGCCTCGGCTGCGACTTAAGTTTGGGGCTTTCCCGCATCTGCCCTGCCGACGGGTTCCCCTCCCTGTCTTTCCGTTCTGGTTCCCAGGCTGGGTTTATCGCCAAAAAAAAAAGAGAATCTTTTCCAAAACGTTTATTTTCAGGCTTCGAGCGCGGGCGGGTGGGGAGGAATAACGGCAAACACGTTCGGACCCCATTCAGACCGCTTGGGGTTTTTTTTTTGTTCGCACGAGCGTTTCCCGGCTTTGGATCCGAGGCAGAGCACCACAGGATAGGGTGACGGCATCTGGCCTGGAGGCCTTCAAAAGGAGATGGGACAGATTCCTGGAAGAGAAATCCATCCCAGATGACAAACCAGGATGGAGATGTGTCATCTCTAGGCTTAAAAAACCGGGGTCCTTCGAGGGCCAGATGCAGGGGGGAGTGGGATCAGGAGACAGATACCTAGTCTCATGTGCTCCCAAACGCATCTGGTGGGGCCACAATGGGAGATATACAGGAAGCTGGACTCGATGGGCCTCTGGCCTGATCCAGCATGATGGCCTCTTCTTAGGTTCTTAGGTTTTGTTCTCAACTTAAGCTGGTAGTCCTCAGGACGTCAAGGAACCGGCCGGGCCTGTGGCTTGGCCGTAAAGGCAGACTGTCTGAGGTCAACAGGGAAGGAGACTCTCAGACGGGGTAGAAGGTGCTTCTGAGGGTTTGCATCTCTTTGCAGAACAGACCTGTGGCGAATCAGGGCCACAGGCAGCAATGTTGATTTCCTTATTAAAAAAAAAAACCCCAGCTGAGCCTCCTCGCCACTTGTAATTCGAGACGGGGACTCTCCCCGTGTCCAAAACCCAACTCAACAGGTTTGCATCTGGGCCCTGTCCTCGGGCGACTCACCGGCTGGGCGTTTTTCCACTTTGGCTTTTGTCATGGTTTCAGATGATCGTGTGCCCCGGGGGGGGGGTAACTGACTACTAAATCTGAACATTAAAGGCCTCGGTGGTGGAGAAGGAACCTGGGAACGGCTGGGTTTGCCTTCTGCGTGTTGGAGAGAGAAATGTCGATTCTCTGATTATTTTTTGTAACACGATGCTTGCCCAAGCTTTCCAAGAGGGAGCTGCCTGAAGCCACAAAAAAAAAAAGGATTGCAGCACCGTGGAGGCGTGACTTTGTTGCAGGGGGGGGGGCACACGAATTATGTGTGTATTTCTTTAAAATAACAAAAAAATGAAAGAGCGCCATTTCCTTCGAACAGCAGTGTGGCAATAAAACCTCCTGATTACGGTGCAAAAGCGGGTTGTGGAAAACAGCCAGAAGGGATTTTTTTGGGGGTGGGGTGGGGGTGGGGAGCAGCTGGCAAAAAGTTGAGGGCAGTCCACGGAACAGATGCACTGCTGTCTGTCCCTTGGTTTGTGTGGGCATTGTCAGCTCCTTGCTCGCTCTCTATTTTATTTATTTATTTATTTATTTGCAAAAGGACAGGAATGATGTAACTTCCGTTGTACCTCGTGTTCCGGGGCGCAAGGGTGGCCAAGAGCCCCCCCCCCCCGGGAGGGAAAGAAGGATGGGTACGAGGAGAGGTGGCAGACTTATGCAACTGAGGTGAGCTTCTTGCAGGGTTTTTTTTTTTAATTAATTGGTTTTAATAATTTTTTTTTAAAGGGAGAAAGCAAAAAGGAGCCGAGGGGAGGAGACGCCAGTGGATTATTGTTTTTTTTTAAAACAAAAAAGCAAACACAGCCTCTCCCTCTCCAAAATAAAGAGACAGAGGAGAGCCGTAAGGAGTGTTTTGAAATGCTAAATGTTGGTAAACAAATCCGTTTTGCAGGCGTGCATGGAGATTTGAGCCCAGTTAGTAGGGCGAACGTACGTCGGCCCGGTGTCTCCCCGCACGTGTGTTTGTGTCGGGCTAGGCAATGGGTTTTTCCGGAGGCAGAGTGGGGTGGTGGGGTCCGACGTGGTAGCGGATGGATCGTTGAGACAGACCCAGGCACAGCTTTGCAAAACCAGGGAATGGGCAGGAAGTTCGATATCATTATAGGTGTCTTGATTTTGGGCCTGGGATGCCGCGTTGCGTCCGGCCAGGGTCCTTCAAGCCCATAGAATTAGTTCCCCCCATCCTCCCTCGAATGATCAGCTGTAACAATCCGTTCCAAGTCTAGCTGGCTGCCTTTTATGGGTGCTGACAACTTCTGGGTCACAAGAACGTAACGTAAGAACGTTAAGAGGTGCTGTCTTTTCAGGATTCATTAGCCAGTCTCCTGGGGTAAATCGTTATTTCTGGTCGTCATCGTTTTCTCTCCCCCATTATCCTTTTATTTTTTAAGTCAGCCATTCCATGCCATGCAGCAGAAACTGAGAATGCACAGCTGTGCGGCGCGAACCTTCTCAAATGGCACCGGAGTGAAGAGGAAGGAGTTTGGCCGTGTGTGGGTTTTTTTTTTCTTCTTCTTCTTTTTTGCTGAGTGTGCTGTTTGGACACGCAAGACGCCCGGGCCTCCCATGTTCCTGCTGGAGGTGGGAGTTTCCTTGCTTTTCTAAATAAACAAGCTTCCTCCCCGGGCGGATGATGGAGGGCTGCATTTCCAGCCAGCTGCTGCCCGGACGCTTGCTCTGCCCTGGAATCTCGCCCTTCTGTTCTCAGCTGCGGCCTCCTTTCTTTAAAGCCCCACCTGTCCGTGGGGCCGGCGTTTTTTCCTCCCAGGGAGCATCTAATCTCCCTTAATCAGTGTTTTTAATTTTATTATCGGAGGCTGGGAGGGGGGAGAGAGAGAGAGAGAGAGAGAAAGAATTGGAGGAGCTTAGTGGGGATGTTAGATGCCTTTCTTTTTGAGGGGAACATGGGTGTTGTTATTATTTATTTATTTATTTATTTATTTATTTATTTATTTATTTATTTATTTATTACATTTATTACATTTATATACTACCCTATCTTCCGAAGCGGAACTCAAGGTGGTGTACGCTTACAAAACAACAGTAAAAGTAGCAGTAAAATACCAAAAGTAGCAGTAAATTACGAGTTATTCATTATTTATTATTCACACTGATAGACCGCACCGACTTTCCCCTAGGCAACTCGGGGCGAAGCAAAGAAACGGAGCAGATAAAACACAATAATCATCATAAGTTTTTTAAAAAAAGAGGTTTGGAGCCGCGCAGCCATTAAAACAAAAGGCAAGCATGCCTGGGGGTGATACCATCATAGGGTGCTAGTTAAAAAGGCAGCAATGTAACTGACAAAGGCAAGAGGGCTGCAAAACAGCCAAACAAGGGTAAACAACAACAACAACAACAACAACAACGCATTAGCGATGGCCAAATTATTATCTAAACAGCCAGGTTTTAAAGGCTGAGTTTGTAAATTGAGGCCTCAAAGTTGGTAGTCCACGAGAAAGTTGATTTTTTTAAAAATATCCACACAGATCCCCCCTCCCCACATAACCCAGAAAAGCACGCAATAACACACAACCCTTGACAGTGTTATGATATAAATTTCATGGCTTGGGAAACCTATTTGTGGCCCGGTGGGAAAGAGTGAAAATCATTTTTAAGACCAGCGAATTTGGGGTTGTGTTGGCATGGTGGCGGGTTTCCGCTTAGTTATCAAACCTGATGGATAGTAACTGAGCCGTGCGTGTGTGGGGTTTTTTACAACGTAAATGCAAAGGGGGGAAAAGGAGGGAGGAAAAAAAATACATAAGAATGTCATTATGAATTGGGACATGAGCTGTTTGCCTCTCTGAGAAAAGTATTGGGCTTGGAGTTAGTCTGTCCAATAAAAGGTTCGATTAAATCAGCCGATATCTGCTCACCGCTCAAGGTATTGTATCGGTCTTTTAACCACAGTGTGAGGCACTAGGTTTTATGCCCGTTTAGAGACAACAATGAGGGTTGGCAGCTGGCGGCCTGCGATTCAGTCCCCGGCCTCATTTGTTTTGGTTTTTATAATCCAATGGTGGGAGGATGTTGTGTTTTAAAATCAAGGAATATAATACATGTTGGCAAATGGGCCAGCCTGCCCCAAATATTGAATGCCTGGCCTCCCTTCTCATTGGTCTTTGCTGATTTTAATCATCAGGGTGGGCCTCCTAGCTAATTTAAGCACATAAGAAGAGGCCCTGCTGGATCAGGCCAAGAAGGGCCCATCGAGTCCAGCTTCCTGGATCTCACAGTGGCCCCAACAGATGCCTCTGGGAGCCCACGAGACTAGATCTCTGTCTCCTGATCCCACTCTCCTGCATCTGGCCCTTGAAGGACCCCAGTTTTAAGCCTGGAGGTGACACCTCTCCATCGTGGTTTGTCACCTGGGATGGATTTTTCCTCCAGGAATCTGTCCCATCCCCTTTGGAAGGCATCCAGGCTAGATGACATCCCCACCTCCTGTGGCAGGGAGTTCCACAGACTCACCACGCGCTGGGTGAAAAAAATATTTTTTCTTTGGTCTGTTCTCACTCCCCCAACCCACAGTCTGAGTGGATGTCCCCTAGTTTTGGTATTTTGTGTTTTAGGAGTTTGAGATCTTCGGCTGCAGAGCCCCAGAGGTTTGGGGGTGGTGGTGGGCTGGCTTGACGGGAGGGGGGGTGGACTGGATAACCTCTAGAGGACCCCCTACCACCTAGGCAGTTTTACGATAATAACGTTGCCCCCCCTTTTTTTTTTTCTGGCTTCCCAGGGCCAGAATCCGTTCGACCTGGAATTTTCCCAAGCCAATCCCCTGGAGCCGGCCTTCAACTTTGAATGTCCGTCACGACCTGGTGAGCTACCCCTGGGTTCCAGTTGGGAGGATGGGTGGCTATAGACCAGAAGGGACCAGGTTCGTTTTAAAAATTTGATATTGGTTTGCTCGAGGGCGATTTATAGAACCGGTCCATAATTACAGCTCTCTCTCTCTCTCTCTCTCTCTCTCTCTGTGTGTGTGTGTGTGTGTGTGTGTGTGTGTGTGTGTGTGTGTGTGTGTGTGTGTGTTTTCTGTTCTCCCTTCTCCTTTGAGTAAGCTCAGCACAGTAGGGCCCCAGCTATCTGCTGTGGATCGGTTCCAGGCCTTCCCGTGGATAACAAAAACTGTGGATAAGAGAGAATGCCAAAAAAACCACCCACCCAAAACTGTTTCGTGACAGTACCTTGCTTTTCGGGTGCTGTTTTGCGACAGCAGCTTGCTTTGCAGCTGCTGGGTTATTTATTTAATTTTTTCCCCTTCTGCCAGTCATGGATAGCTGAATCAGTGGATACAGGGGTCCTACTGTAACCTTGAACCTGCCAGGATCGCAAGAGGACTGGCGTTGCAAAGCTTCCTTTCCGAGGGGGCGGATGAATTCAGAGAGGAGGGTGTGCTAGTTTGGCGGGGCCCCTGTTGGCAGGTGAAGTCTACCTGCTTGCTTTTAAGGAATGTTCCCGGCAATATCAGAGTTGGGAGAGGAAAGCTTTGCCTGGTTTCCTATCAGGGCATGCCAGTCGGGCTAGAGATCGTTCTGCGATTGGCCGGGGCGCGGAGTTTGAATTCTGTTTTTTTATTTTTTTTTTTTTTTTTTTTAATGGTGACTCTTTCTTTTTCTTTCTTCCGGACTCCAATCCCGGCTGGACTAGATATGCCTTCAAGCCAGCCCATTGATATCCCAAACGCGAAGAAAAGGAACAAGAAGAAGAAAAGGTGCAGGGCCACGGACAGCTTTTCAGGGAGGTTTGAAGGTAAGGCTCCCGCCAGGGTGGTGTGTGTGGGGGGTGGTTGTCGTGCGGAGACACACCCTGGCTAAGGAGGAAGGGAAGGGGGTGGCTAAGGAGGAAGGGAAGGGGGGGACGTGCTGGGAAATAGATCCGTTTAAACTCCTGCTGGATCACGAGGGTCATCGGGAACAAAAGGCTATTGTTCGAAGAGCCGTGTGTCAACATGTTTGCGCGAGGGCCTTCTAATGAAGCTGGCTTGCCAACGGAGGAGGAAAATCTCCCCGGCCATCTCGGAAACCCAACGGACAAAAGGAAGCAAACAGCTGATGCCATGCGCGCAAGGGCCGTGTGTGGGGTGGGGAGGGTGGACAAAACCCAACCCAACCCGCTTGAAACTGCATGGTTTCCACGCGGTGGACTCTGTGGGTTGTTCACGCCTGCCTGAGACGCTGAGGGCAAGAAACTTTAAAAGGACAGAGGACCAAGGATTTGGGGGGGGTTCACGGTTGGTCTTCCGCCCGTCCTGCTGTGGATTTTTAAGCTAAATATTCTGAGGAAGCCTCTGTTCTCCCCCCGTCTTCTGTTCTTCTGGGTCTCCAGATGTTTACCAGATCCAAGAAGAGGTCCTGGGGGAAGGTGCTCACGCCAAAGTCCAGGCCTGTGTCAGCCTCATTACCAACAAAGAATACGCTGTGAAGGTATGATGCCCGAGGAAAAGCAGCCGATGGGTTTTGGGTTTTTTTTTTTTTTCCGGCGGACTTGGGGCCGTCGGATCACGTCCAGTGAAGCTGCGAGCCGGAGGGTGGACAGTTTGAGCCAAAAAATCTGTGGGCGTGGAAAGGACGTTCCCGTGTTCTGGACATGTGCAGTCATGGGTTGTTGTTGTTTTTTTGGGGGTAGACCCAGGATGGCAGGATGAGAAGTATCCGTGAGAGCAAGGCCTGAGGCTTTGGATGAACTCCGGGTGCCTCGTAGAACCTCCCGCTCCTAATTTATTTTCAAACGGTGCCAGCTTTCGTCCAAGAGGTGGGCTGGGAGGCGTTGCTCATAGGGTCCAGCCGACCAAGTGCGGCTAAGGGGTCCTCGGAGAAACCAGAGACTTGCTTTGCTTTTTCCTGGTTCTCCGGTTTGCAAATGGTCCTGCCCGAGTCTTCCTGGCGCGTCCCGCCCCAACGGCGGTGGTGAGGCCCGGGGGATGCTGGGGGGGGTTCAGAAGACTTGATCTTTCTTGGCTTGCGAGGCAGAGGGGGGGGATGACCTCCTCCAGCCAAGAGGGAGGGGGGAAACAGCTGTTGTCTCCAAGGCAGGCACCTCTCCAAGGGACACTTTTTTTTTGTTTCTTTTATTGCCAGAAACAAAAAACAGCGGCGGAGGGGGGGGGAGGAGGTAGGGGAGAGAGCAACTGTTCCTTTCTTTCTTTCTTTCTTCTTTCTCGCTTGTGGATGAGTGTGTGTGTGTTTTAAGGCAGCACTAAAAGAAAACAAGAGTTCTCCGCCTCCTGCCCGACGTCGCTTCCATTTTAGGCTCAAAGCTGCACGACAGCCATGCAGAACGCTGGGGAGGTGGCGTGCCCTGTGAAAAACACCCCCAATCCGCTTGCCTCCTCCTGGCGTATTTAATTTTCACTTCTGCTCCTTGCCGTGGCGTATTTATTTTGCACATCTGGTTTCTTGCTGTGTGCTCGGGAGGGGCTGCAAGGATCCTCAGATCCCTTTCAAAAATTGCTTTAAAATAATAATAATAATAATAATAATAATAATAATAATAATAATAATAATAATAATAATAATAATAATAATAATAATAATATGGTCCACTTTATGTAGCCTGCATACTGTTATTAAAAACTGTAAACCGCCCAGAGACTACTTGAAGTGGTATGGGGCGGTATATAAGCAGAACACTTTGCTTTGCTTTGCTTTGATAAAGCAAAATAGCCAGATAATCAACCTTCCAGTTACTTTTTAACAGACGCTGGAATTGCCTTTTCTTTAATAATAATAATAATAATAATAATAATAATAATAATAATAATAATAATAATAATAATAATAATAATAATAATAATAATAATAATAATGTGAAAGCAGCTGCAAAGAGAACAGCTGTTTCTCTCTGTCTTTTAGTTTTCTTTTTCAAGCGACTGATAAAAAAAGGTCTTTTCAAAAATGGGGCTTGGGGAGAGATTAAGTTGGATTCTTCGCGACCATCCCTGCGTCCTTGCCCAAAGTTGGTCCATCTTTCCGTTGCTCTGATTCAGAAGTTTCTGGGGGCCACGTTCTCTCCCAAGAGAGGGGTAGCCAGGAATGTTTGAGTGATGGGGGAGCGGGGCATAGCTGGAGTCAGGATTAGGTTTGGGGGAACAGAAAGACGCCTCATGAACATCTTGATTCCCACGCCTTTAAATTCGTCATTGTTGTTTGGTTGCCATCGCGTTGCTCGCGAGATGATCTGAGGGCTGGTTTCCCCCAGTTCCATCCGTCTTCCAGTGAGTTCCCAGGGCCGAGTGTGGACTTGGACTCGGGTGTCTAGTGTCCCATTCCAACGCGCTCCGGCGAGAACCGGCTGGGCCTTGTAGAAAACCCGGACGGGAGGGTGTTTTCTAGGGGCTGTGTTGATTCCGGAGGGCGAGAGGACCACAAGGAACAGGTTTAATGCAGATGCTGCCACACCGGTGCTGACGTTTTAGAGTTCGGGGGGGTCAGGTTTGCATCATTTCAAAACTTTTGGCAAATTCCCACGCATGCAGAAATAATGAAACCGGCCTGGGCACCTTAAAGCCAATTTCTCCAGAGCGTGCATGCCACGGAATACAAAACCGATCACTGTGACACGTGTTACGTTCCCCCCGGCTCAACTTGACTGTCCCTTTATTTCCTCTCCCCCTTTTAAAGATAATTGAGAAACGTCTCGGACACATCCGGAGTCGTGTTTTCCGAGAGGTGGAGATGCTGTATCAGTGCCAAGGACACAGGTACTGCAGGGGCCATGGAGTGAGGGGCGGGGGAGAGGTTGATTTAGAAAGATTTATAGCTTACTACTTTAGGGGATATAAAGAAGGCTGGTCGCCACAGAATCGACCCTTTTGAGCTGCGGTGCTGGAGGAGAGCCTTGAGCGTCCCCTGGACGGCAAGGAGATCCAACCTATCCATCTTGAAAGAAATCAACCCCGAATGTTCACTGGAAGGACAGGTTTTGAAGCTGAGGCATCCATAGTACTTTGGCCACCTCGTGAGGAGAGAGAGAGTCCTTGGGAAAGTCCCTGAGGTTGGGAAAGATGGAAGGCCAAAGGAAAAGAGGACGGCAGAGAATGAGATGGCTGGACGGTGTCATCGATGCAACCAAAATGGATTTGACCAAACTCCAGGAAGCAGTGGAAGATAGGAAGGCCTGGCGAGCTCTGGTCCATGATGGGGTCACGAAGAGTCAGACACACTGAACAACGACAAGAACTTTAGGGGAGGGAGCGTAAACTTGGTGTCGTGACGCTTCAGAAAGCTTGCATTGCTGCGGTCCTTCTCTCGTTCTCGCTCTCTTTTTAAAATCTTCTCCTCAAGGATGCTTTTGAGAAGGCCCGCCAGGTGGCCAAACGTCTGGTTTAAATTCCTTTTGCCTCCTGACCGTTCTGTTGTTTTTAGGAACATCCTGGAGCTGATTGAATTCTTTGAAGAAGAGGACCGGTTCTACCTCGTGTTTGAGAAGATGAGAGGAGGCAAGTGATCCCTGATGATGTTGCGAACCAGAAGGGGGGGTTGATTGGGGAAGGGAAAAGCCGTCTTGAACGCTTGACGGCAAGGGGTGGGCGTTTGGGAGTTGCATGTCCACAAGTCTTTTACGTTGATACTGGGGGGGGGGGCTCCTGGACGAAGTCCATCTAGGACAGTGGTGGCGAACCTTCGGCCCTCCAGACGTTTTGGAGCACAACTCCCAGAATTCCACGCCCGGTTGCCCATGACAAAGGGCTCTGGGAGTTGTGGTCCAAAACATCTGGAGGGCCAAAGGTGCGCCCCCACTGACATAGGAGCTGTCAAAATCGACACACGTTGGCAGACGAGCTGGTTGTGTGAGGGATGATTTGGAGGATCGCGCTTGTGTTTCCCATATGTCGCACTCGAAAGGTTTTACGTGCCTGGTGGGATGATGCTGTGTGAAGAGGAAATCCGCGTTGGACCTATTAGCGACGCTGCCTCATATTTCATTTATTTATTTATTTATTTAAAAATCGATATTTATTGTTGTTGTTGGAACTACAGTCTAGCCTGTATTTTCGGTTAAATCTGGCTTGACTTTCCTCTGTCTTTCTTGCTTCTACTCAATTTTTTTTTTTCTCCATTTTGACTCATATCCACCGCCGGCGCCATTTCAACGAACTGGAAGCCAGCATGGTGGTCCATGATATTGCCAGTGCCCTTAATTTTTTGCACAACAAAGGTGGGTGGAGGGAGAAATGCCCTTTTAATCAGCTTTTTTTTTGGGGGGGGGTTGGTGGCAGTGTCTCCCTCGGTTTATTCAGCTCGATATAAACATGTACTGGGCTTCACCGCATGGTATTCAAAACTGTCTTTGAATGGACGAGCCAAGTTATTCTGCTATTTATATCTGGCACCCAAGCCCTTACTTACATTCATTGGCCTTGTATGTAATGTGGATAGTTTTACTTAAAACAAATAGTAACGTTCTTGCTGAATTAGTTACATTGTAGAATTTGGGGCTGGTAAACCCATTTTTGTAACAGCGTTATATTTGAAAGTAAATATTTTTCTTGGTGGGAGATACAGGTCATGTAACAAGATTTTAAAAAAAGATTTAAAAGCTCCCTAGCCATCTTCATATTGGCCCCATGGGCTTCTATCCTAGTTTGTTGATTTTTTAAAATTTCTCTGCTGTTGAACAAACGAGGAAAGGTTTCAAGTTTGCCTGCGAAAAGCGTCGGCTCGTCCTTTTTATCAGAATAAATAATTCTTCATGAGTTAGGTAATTTGTTCTTTCTTTCTTTCTTCCTTCCTTCCTTCCTTCCTTCCTTTCTTCCTTCCTTCCTTCCTTCCTTCCTTCCTTCCTTCCTTCCTTCCTTCCTTCCTTCCTTCCTTCCCTTTCCTTTCCTTTTTTCTTTAAAACAGGAATAGCACATAGAGATTTAAAACCGGAAAATATTCTCTGTGAGAGTCCTGACCAGGTAAACTGTGCCTTGGATTTTGTTTTTCTCCAATGCTGCTTGGAGTATCTCCTCCTTTGCTGCTTGGAGTATCTCCTCCAACCTCGGTCCGTTTTTGTGGCTCTTGGAACTGCCAGGAAAGACTTCGGAACAGCCAAACAGCAATTTTTTGCTGCAGCTGAACTTATGCAGGCCTTTGGTCTTTAACTGCCTTTTTCCTCCGCCATCGTAAACTTGGATTTTTGTCAGTCATTTAAAAAAATTAGGTTTTAACACTTTTTTTATTTGTTTTATTTGGTTTTTTGTAATGCTGGCTTGAGGCCCGATGTTTTCTCCTCCTTTATATATTGTATGAGAAAAATAAATAAATAAATAAATAAATTTGCATGAGAAAAGCAAGCGACGTGCTTTCTTTTTTAAAGAGGGCTCTGTTGGGCTAGTCAGGTTTGGCTTGTGGAAATTCTCGCTGTGTGGTAGCATAGGTTTTGTTTAGAAAAATAATAATGATAATAGTGACGAAAGGGGTGGCTTGGCCCTAACCATCTCTCACCCTTTGCAATCTTAGGTTTCCCCAGTGAAAATCTGTGATTTTGATTTGGGAAGCGGGATCCAACTCAACGGGGACTGCTCTCCCATCTCCACCCCGGAGCTGCTCACTCCCGTAAGTGCCGATAAAACGGGAAACGGAGGCCATTCGGGGATCAGATATGTATGGGTTTTAATGGCGTACTGGACAGGAGGGAAGCAGAAATCCCCAGAGACCCAGGTCCTAGGCTAGAGTTGCCACGGTCTCTCTGTTTTTTTCTCTGGCCTACTCTGCAGGGCTCCTGTGAGGACCGAGCGGGTAGGAAGAGAGCCCTTGACCGCATGTGGAGTTCTGCTCTTGGGCTATTTGTATTCTTGCACCTCTTATCTCCTCGAGCTCAGCTGGGACTTAATTTCAGATACAGCATTCCTGTTTAGGAACGCTGGCTGTCTATTCTTGACTGTGTTCTGAATAAATTGCTTTCTTAAAAGTTCTGCTTATATATACCGCCCCATACCATTTCAAGTAGTCTCTGGGTGGTTTACAGTTTTAAAGTACAGTATCCCCCTCCCCTCCTTTGCTTTCTTAAAAGTTCTGCTTATATATACCGCCCCATACCATTTCAAGTAGTCTCTGGGTGGTTTACAGTTTTAAAGTACAGTATCCCCTCCCCTCCTTTTGGGGTTAAGGAAGCAGGACTCTGGTCTGAATTCGGATTTTTGCTTTCTTTCAAGGAGAACATGTCTTAAAAGGATGCAGCGTTGGTGGTTTACTTTCTGGGGGTGGCGTTGGGCATTGGTAGGTAGCCCGTGCTGCTTATTATGTGGAACTGGTAGGTTAATTTGGAATCAACAATAGTGCTTCATGTCAGCTACAGGTTTTATGATAGATAGATAGATAGATAGATAGATAGATAGATAGATAGATAGATAGATAGATAGATAGATAGATAGATAGATAGATAGATAGATAGATAGATAGTGCCTCCTACGGTTGGTTGGTTGAGCACGCTTCTAGGTTGCCCAACTTAATGAGAAACTACTTAGCCCTGCTTGCGTATTTAAGCAGAATACACCGACTACAATACGTGATGATGATGAAGGAGTGCCTTGTTAGTTCTTGGTTGACCCGGCATCAAGAGGGAACTGAACACCAGATATCTGATTCCCAACTGTGGCCTCCTCTCTCCACAGCGGCAAAACCTTTGGTGCTTCAAAGCCTTGCGTCTGCACCGATGACGCTTGGTGTTACCCAGAGAGAGAGAGAGAGAGAGAGAGAGAGAGAGAGAGAGAGAGAGAGAAATTGGGTGGGCCTTTGAAAAGACCGGCTTGTGTTGGGTTACATAATGCTCTTAATTTCCTCTTTGCCCCCCCTCCCTTTCCAAACCCGTCTGGCAGGCCTGGTTTTAAGAGAGGGAGGCGCCGCTTCCTTCCGTGCATGGTTCCTGGTTTTGCTTCTTTTTTAAAAAACCCTCTTAGCAACAGCTGAATGGATTGGCTAGCCGGGCCTCTGCGTTGTAGCTGTCCCCCACCCCCAATCTAGCTCCTTCTCCTCCTCCTCCTCCTCCGTCTGTCTCTTCCCCACCCCCTTGCAGCTTGACGTGGATCAGACCGAGGCTTATATGTGGGGCAGTGAGGGTTTTAAGAAGGAGGCGAGATTTTAGCTTGTGTTTCTGCACGGGGAAACCAGATTTACTGCCGGTCTCCAGGGGGTGTAGGTTAACATGGTTGCATATGTACGGAAGGCAAGGTTATTATTTTTAAGAGCATTTTTACCCCGCCTTTCTCCTTGGAATCTGGTTGGATTTTGGCTTGCATTTCCCTTGCGCTGCCGGAAGGTTCTGCGGATGTATTTTCCCCCTCTCCGCCCCCCACCACCCTTGCCTCCCTCCCTCACCCAGCCATGGACTTGCGCAAATGGTCAAAGCAAAATAGATTGTGTCTCAGAATGGCTGAACCCCAATGGGTATAGCTCTCTCTCTGTGTGTGTTGCATTGTCGTGACTGACTCTTCACGACAACTGTGTCCATGGAGTTTTCTTGGCAGGAATACTGGAGTGGTTGGCCAGTGGCCCTCTCGGGTGGGCGGCCTCTGGCCCCTCGGCTGAGCCGGAAACGCCCTGACTCGCCACCGCTGTTTTTCGTGGCTTGCAAAAAAATCATTCTTCCCAAGAGCGGCACAGGGCTCTGGAGAAACCAAAAACTGTGGGTGAAGCTGGCGGAGCGTCCCGGCCCTGCCCCAGTCCTCGAGGCTTTTTTCTCCGGGTCGGGCGTGTTTTATTTGGACAGCTGATGCAACCCTGGTGTAAACGCAAGGGAGTCGGCTGGTTTGAGCCACCCTTGCAAGGGAGGAACTGCGGGCGGTTTACCTTCCCCTCTTGGAGGGGCTGAAGGGGCCTCCTTTCCTGGGAAAGAGGGAGTGAGGACAGGTTAAGAGATTTTTTTTTGTCTTAGGGACTCCCTAATTCCACCCCTGTTCTCTTGAAAAGTACTTGTTTCGTGGCTTGGCTGGTTTTTTGTGGCCGATCTGGTCTTTGGGCGCTCGGATCCCCCCGGGCGACTTTTCAGGATGGCTAGTCACTTCCCCTCTTCCTCTTTGGCCGGGTCTACCTTCCAGCGTGTGTGTGTGGGGGGGGGGAGAAAGCCACGCGCGCCACATTTGAGCTGATCGAAGGAAAATCTGGATTTCGCTCGTAACCAACAGCAACTTTTCCCTTGGCCTATTCGGCTGACGGCCTCAGCCTCTTCCATCGAGATCTGCCCGGTCCCCGGCCCAAAGAAGGCACGCCTGTCATCCACAACTGGTTTTGCTTGCGTAGTTCACACACGGCAGCCCTTGTGCTTCTGTTGTCTCTGGTCTCTAGCCGGCCTTCCCGTCTGGAAGCGAGATCTGTAAGCTCTTGGCAGGTGTAAGACGCGCCCAAAACATTATACCCGTCAGTCGCACCCTCTAAACACATTCTGATTCTCTTTGGAGTACAGCGGCTCTGCAGACTTTTGCCTGGCGGTTGAGACGGTTTTAATTGTCTTTCTCTGGCTCCTTCCTTCTCTCTCCTTGTTTTCCCTCTGAATTTCGGCACAGCTGACGTCCTCTGTGCCCGATCTTTCTGGGATCGCTTCCTCTTTGGGCTCTCGGAGGCTTCCTAAATTCCTCTTCACCCCGGCGACCCCCGGACCTTCCCATGTTTCTTTCTCCTTACTAACTTACTAAGCTCTTCCAACCTGGACACGCCTTCTGCCTCCCAGGCAAAACATCATCTCAGTGAAACGGCCCCAAGGTCCACTCGGTGATCCTCCTTCCATGATTAGGCCTGCTTTGTCCGCATTTCCCTGCGTTGCTTTGTAATACAGAGGTAGACTGCACTTGGAAACGGGGGGCTTAGGTTTTCTTTGCTGGCTGGCTTTCTGCCCCTGGCCACCTCAGCACGGAGAACTCCCAATTCTCTGCTTAATTCTCCATTTTTAAAAAAACCAAGGATCACCTGGTGACGCAAGGTTTCTTTTAAAGTTCTTTCCAGTTGGCTCGATCGTATCTTATTACCCCCTGTGCCCCCTTTTTTTTCCTGGTGGCGCTTGGACAAGATTGTTGGGTCGCAGAGGTGGAGAGCTCCGAAACACTCCTTGTTTTCTTCTCGGCGGCATGGAAAGAATTGCCGGGCAAACGGGTGGCTGATCCCTCTTGCATTTCCTGGAACGGGCCGGGTCCCTTATAGGCCACTGGGCGGGTTTTCCCTCGAGCTTGGTTGGGAGGCTTAGGTGGGGGAAGGCATGTCCCTGGAGGGAGGCAGGGGAGGGGAGCCATGCATTTGGGCAGAGGGCAGAGCTAGCGACGTGTGCTGGTTTGCAGCCAGCTGCCCTCCTCCTCCTCCTCCTCCTCCTCTTCACCCAAGCCACGGTGTCGCCTTCCAGAATGTGGGAGGGCCCTTGCGTGCACTCCCTGTCCCTCGCTGGGGCCAGAGAGGACCGGCTGGCCGGTCCCAACCCGGCATCTTGTTTCTGGCCGCCGTCCGGATGGTTCTAGAAAACCCTTCAGAGGGAGGGAGGCCGAGGAGAGGGTTTTTTTCACTTCCTCACGGGCAGGGCTCCTAGCACTTGTCGAGGGGGGGGGTTAGACAGCCCTTGCGTGGGGAAACTCAGCATGAAGCTCTCTCACCCAGTGTGTTGTTAGTCTGTGGAACTCCCTGCCACAGGAGGTGGTGGTGATGGCCTCTGGCCTGGATGCCTTCCAAAGGGGATGGGACCGATTCCTGGAGGAAAAGTCCATCCCAAGTGACAAACCATGATGGAGATGTGTGTCATCTCCAGGCTTAAAACCGGGGTATTTCAAGGGCCAGAGGCAGGGGAGTGGACTATCAGGAGACAGATAGCTAGTCTCGTGCGCTCCCGGATGCATCTGGTGGGACCACTGTGAGATCCAAGAAGCTGGACTCGATGGGCCCTTCTTGGCCTGATCCAGCAGGGCTCTTCCTAGGTTCTTATGTTCTCGGGCAACGGCGGATAAAAGAATAACCCTGAGAACCCAGGAAGAGCCAGCCCTGCCCTTGTTTTTGCTCCTTGGGTGGCAGGGTTGAAAGAAGACAGAATGAGGACCGTCCCGCCTTCACGCCGCCTTGTCCTCTTGTTTGTTTCCCCGGCCTCTCCAGTGCGGCTCCGCCGAATACATGGCCCCGGAGGTGGTGGAGGCCTTCAGCGAGGAAGCCTCGATCTACGACAAGCGCTGCGACCTGTGGAGCCTGGGGGTCATCCTGTACATCCTGCTGAGCGGGTACCCTCCCTTCGTGGGCCACTGCGGGACAGACTGTGGCTGGGACCGCGGTGAGGCCTGCCCGGCTTGCCAGGTGAGCGGGCGGCAAAACTCCCTGGGGGTGCCTTCTGGAGGTAGACTGCTCCTGGATTGGGGAAGCTTAGCTCTTAAGAAACCCTCCCCCCACCCAGAGCCAGGAGAACCTGATCCGTTTTGTTTTCTCCTCGGGGGGTTTCCCTCGGCAGAACATGCTGTTTGAAAGCATCCAAGAAGGGAAGTACGAGTTCCCGGAGAAAGACTGGGCGCACATCTCTTTCGGAGCCAAAGACCTCATCTCAAAGCTTCTGGTGAGGGACGCCAAGAAGCGGCTGAGCGCGGCCGAAGTCCTCAAGCACCCCTGGGTGCAAGGGGTGAGTCTTCCTCCTCCTCCTCCTCCTCCTCCTCCCCCTTGTGTTCTTTCTCACTTTTTTTTGAGTGTTTCCAACCCCATCGGTGGTGTCTGGGAAGCCTGCTTTGGGCTTTAACCGCACGGGCCCATCCACCTCCTTCTTTGGCCCGAGCGCCAGACGAGGGAGTTTTCCCCGGGTCCACATGCCGGTATCGGGCAGGGCAGCACCTCCACCGAGAGCCAGGAAGTGGGGGGGGCTTTATAAAATGAAGACGCTGGTCTAGCAAGGGTGCCCAGGGGGGGAAGCAGTCACGGCCATCTGGGGAAACCCCCCCTCCAAATGTCAGATTGGGCTTGATTTTGGGGGGGGGCTTCTGTCTTGAGCGTGTCTCCGGGGTTTCCCAACAGAGGAAATTTTCCTTCCTTCCTCCGCTCTTTACTCCCTGCACCAGCTTTCCTTGGTTCCTTACGTTGCCTTCCTTCCTTTCCTTCCTTCCTTCAATCCACCCCCAGCTCCTTCCTTCCTTTCATTCACCATCAACTCCTTCCTTCCTTCCATTGATCATCATCAGCTCATTCCTTCCTTCCTTTCATTCATCATCAACTCCTTTCCTTCCTTCAATCCATCACCAGCTCCTTCCTTCCTTTCAATCATCAACTCCTTCCTTCCTTCCATTGATCATCAGCTCATTCCTTCCTTCCTTTCATTCATCATCAACTCCTTTCCTTCCTTCCTTCCTTCCTTCCTTCCCTTCCTTCCATTTATATACTGCCTTTTATTTCCTTTTCAGTGTGCTCCGGACAACACGCTCCCAACTCCAATCATCCTGCAAAGGTAAGCACCACCTCATGTTAGGCTTTCTGAACAGGGCGAGGCGTTTGCGCCCCTGGATCCACTGCAGAACGGTGGCTATTTTTTGGGTGCGGGTGTTTTCCATGGTGACCCTCCACTCCAGAACGGCCTTTGGTAGGAATGGGCTGTTGGCATTGCAGAATTCTGCTAGCTTTTCCGTCGTCTCCCTCCTGGTTACGAAATTGAGCCTGCTTCCTGCTGGGGGTGTGGGTGGGTGGGGGTGTCTGTTTTTCCTTTCCCCTTTGAAATAGGCTGCTGTGTTGCCGGGCTGAGTTATTCTGCCCTACAGCAGAACTTGGAATTTTGAGTTTTGCATGCAGGCGAAAAGGGCAAGGTGAGAACGCCCGGGCTCAAAGCTGGCTCTCCTCCACCCTTGTGTCCCGCGTAGGAACAGCAGTGCCAAAGAGCTGACCTGCTTCGCCGCCGAAGCCATTGCCGTCAACCGGCAGCTGATGCAGAACGAGGAAGAGGCCGACGCGGCTGAGTGTCGTCCCATCATCATCCAAGCTACCTCATGCTCCATGCAGCTCTCGCCCCCGTCGGAGTCCAAGCTGGCCAAACGGCGGCAGAAGGCCAGCCTGGGGAAAGGGGAGGCCGGGCGTCCCCTGCTGGCTCCCCCTTTAGTCCTGGTGGGAGATCACATGTGACTTCCTCCTGCGTGGAGCATCCCTTTTTTTCTTCCGTTCTCTACCCTTTTTGTCCGCCGCCACCCCCCCTTTTTTTGGGAGGGGGGGGACGACAAAAAAGAAATTTAAAAAATAATAATAAGCTGTTCAAGTAGCTAGGGTAAAAAAAAAAAAAGCAAGCAAAAAAACAAAGATATTGACTCTGTTCACGTTGGCTGGTTTCCAAGATTAATTTGTTTGTATGTTTAATTGTTTATTTCCTGATCTTGTTTTAACACTGGCTGTCTTTATTTTCTTCTCTCTCTCTCTCTCTCTCTTTTTTTTTTATTTTAAAGAAGCAGGTATTTTAATCTACTTTTATCCTTGTGAGAGTTTCTCTTCCCCCCCCCTCCTCACTTGCACACACATTCGGTATAACTTGTGCTTAAAATCTTATTTTCTTTCTCTCTTTTTCTTGTGCTCCCCAGAAATAATTTGGGTTGTTCCCACCCTTCCCTTACTTGGTGGAAGAGACTGCTTAAGCTTTCTCGTGTCTTTCTGGTTCCTCGTCGTACTGTGAAAGATGAGGGAGGACCTTCCCTTAAAAACCCTCAACCATTTTTTTTTTTAAATAGTATTCTTACATTGGGGTGCATTGTTTTTGTTCCATGCCTGTTTCTCTGTTTAGTTTGCCTCTTCGGTTTCTTTTCACTCTTCCCTTTTTCTAAACACAAATCCTGAAGCCGTGGTGCGGTTTGAGGACCGGGCGTAGGTTTCTGCTGCTTTAGTCGCTTCGTGAAAAATTGGTCAGCTATAAGATGTGCGATCAGCTAAGCTCACGAGATGTGTCTGCATGTTTCACCGTTGGGTCATTTTGATTCCATCAGAGGGTGGGAGTTGAAGATCTCTTACCCGTGCGGCAAATCCTGGCCATTCTTCGCGTGCCACAACGGCAGTTACGGTGGTGTTGAGCTGAGGCAGTTGTGCGAGGTGCGGGCACCACTGTCTTGTCTCATCCTCTTGTGTCCGAAGGCTTCCTTGAACTCGGAAGTAAACCCAAAGAGAAGTGAGCGGGCTACACTCTATAGAACAGGCATGTCCCAAACTTGGGCCCTCCTGATGTGTTTTGGACCACAACTCCCAGAATTCCAAGACTGCATTTCCAACGGCAAAGGACTGTCGGAGTTGTGGTCCGAAACATCTGGAGGGCTGAAGTTTGGAGGTGCCTGCTGTAGAATATTGAGCGGGTGGGTGGCCAGGAGAGAGAAATGGGGCCACACAGCCACCTGTTAGACACCGTTTCTTTATATTATTATTATTTTAATACATGGATCTGTACTTCGGTTTTCCTCTCGGTGGCCAAACGGGGCATGGGTGCGGGGAGCCTGTTTTATTTTAAACCTAGGTTTGTTTGGGGCTCAAGTGAGACAGGGTAGTGTTTGGAGTTGTTTTATTATTTAAAGAACAAAAGGTGTTCGTAGGTGAATGGGGTGATTTAGGGCCGGCTGGAACCAAGTCTTGGACCTGTTCCTCAGGGGTTTTTGGGGGAGGGGGTTGACACGATGGAGCAGTGTAGCATGGTCTTGGGTTACCTTGTGTCCGAATAAGCTGCTTGCGAAATGAAAGCATATTCACTTCCTTTCGCTTTGATAACAGGGAAACGACATCACAAGGTGATTTAAAAACACTGTCATCCACCATGCTTTATTTTTATTTTTGTTTTAAAGGAAAGGGGGTTTTCAGGACGGTGTGAAATTATTTTTGGGTGCAAACTGATGGGGTTTGTGCGTATCTGCGTGCCCTGTAGGTTTGTTTAACCAGCTCTGAGAAGGAATTTTGAGTCATTTTGGTGAATATAGCAAAATCTGTGCATCCTTTCCCTGTTTGTCTAAAACAAATGCAAGAAAAAGGCACAGCCAGGGAAGCTAGCTGGTTTTTTTCAAGGGACGAGCGAGTATCCGAGACGACGTGACACCAGCGATCAGAAGCCGGTTTGGTCTTTTTCTACTGGGGAAGAGATGGAGGAAATGAGCAGTCATTTACACTGAAATTAGAATGCATGCAAGGTGACAAGCACCTGGATTCCTTGCCAGTCCAGGGAATAATCTTGCATCTCGTTTGATGGTTAGCTGAACATCGGTATTTGGAAAACTTCCAGACTTAAGGGTTGGTGAAACACTGGGTTCCAACCGTGAGAAAGAGAAGCAGCTGGCATAATGAACCAGGCCTTCTCACCGTAGACGGTCCCTCCTAAAAAACCTCAAGAAGCAAGACAAAATGTCATCTTAACTTACCTAAAAGGCTGCCTGGGAGCTAGATGTGTAGGTGGGGGATTGTTCCCACAAGTGCTGCAGACGGACGTCTGTTCAGCGGTGACTGGGAAGTCGGGAGGGTTTCCCGTAAGCTTAGTCCCGTAAGCAGTCATTTGCTGACCCGTCTCTGTCCACGTGAGAAGGAGCCGATGGATGCTGGCCTTGGTTTCTGTTGTGGGGTGTTTTTCCCCCGGGATTTGGGGACAGCCTGTCACCCTGACACTGGCCGAGATACCGCACAAGTGGCAAAAGTTGAATTAAAAGGCAAAGATCTTGAGTGTACCCGTGAAGTTGAGTCCCCACGTTTTGGTTTCCTTATTGTTGCTACTAGCAGAGGATGCGGAAATTGATTGAGGAGAACAGAGGTTTTTGTCTTTGGCAGTCTTGAATGGAGTCCATGCATGGGTCTGCTGGTTTAAAACGGGTGAATCTTTTGGGCTTCTGAGTCCGCACAAGTGGCTAACTTCGCTTCGCACCCGATGGCCCCAATTAGCCGAGGACGGAGACTTTCAAAAGTTGGCGGTATCGAACTTGAGGCATAGATGGCTTAGAGACGGGTAGCTCCCATGCCTAGTTCTCTCTCTCTCTCTCTCCTGAGTCCTTGGAATTGGGGTGTGGTGTTTTTTTCTCCTTTAATTTCTGAAGGACTCGCTTTATGTAATCCACACAATTCCTTGGTAACACGCAGTGCCGGGAATGCTCTCCGATCCAGGTTTGCCAGTGTGCCAATGTACCAGGAGCTGGTGGCAGAAGCGTTTCTAAAACATCCCCTCCTGGCTTACAAATAATTGTGTGTGTGTGTTTGGAACTGTACTTGGAAAAGTTAACACACGCACACTAAATAATAATACTATGCAATAGGTGTTCGGGATTGGGTCTTTGCCAGGTGACAGAACAACTCTTTTCAGATATCTTGGCTGATATATATGCATATATTAATTGAATAAACAGAGCCCTATAAAATAGCAGTTCTGGATAATCCCCCTTTCATGACAAGGGAATGAACTGGTTCAAGTTATCGTATCCTCTCCCTTCTGCTTTCTCTTCATCCCAGGTCAATTTTCCTCCTCTACCAGCTGAGAATTTTTGTTGAGGGTCGAGGATTGGGGAACAGAACCGGGCTTACTGGGTGCACTTCAAAACCTGCGCGTGTCGCGACACTGAGGGGTCGTGCTTTTTTTTTTTTTTAAGAATGCCTGTAGTCTAAGAAGAATGCAAAATATTCGCGTATAACGCCTTTCGTGGTGGAGTTGTAGGTCATAATTGCAAGAGGAGAGATACTTGAACGACCTGTGGTTGCGCACGGACGTCAGACGCTTTTTAAGTGGTTTCGGGATGGCGTGTTTGGCTCTTCAGCACGTCGCAGGATCTGAGAGTGAAAGCAGAAGTGTGTGTAGGTTTTGGCCTTGGGTGTCTTTACGCTGGGAACTTGAAATCCCTCTGGAAATTCCCACCCACTCTGTCCCTCTGGACTCCCCAAAACTTCTAATGTGGTCTTGCAGAAAAGCTGCAACAACAACTCTTAGGAGTTCCTGGAATCCAAAATGGGTTCCGAGACTTTAGGGTGCCTGTAACCAAGCCGAGACAAAGTCGCCTTGTTTTCTGAAACCAGGGAAGTTTGAAAGCTTGGCGATAATCAGCTATTCCTTTTCCAAGGCATTTGCTACAACAAAAGAGGGGAGAAGCCCCTCCTGCTGTTGTAACGGTGGTGGTGACGAGGAAGCTCCCATGAATGCTCTTGGTTGCTGGATCCCCCTCAGGCGTTATGAGCAAGACTTATTTTTCCGATCGGGATACGTCTCAGGGTTGTTATTATTATTATTGTTATTTTTGTAGCACGGGGGAGGTTTCTCAGAGGTCCTGTTAACGTCCTTCCCAAGTCCCCCGGCGTTTTAAGAAACGCAAACAGGACTGTCTATGGGTCTACCTTAGGCATAGTCCAAACTTTGGCCCTCCTGATGTCTTGGACCGCAGCTCCCAGGATTCTAAGCTTAGATTGCCAACGGCAAAGGACTGTGGGAGTTGTGGTCCAAAACCATTTGGAGGGCTGGCGTTTGGACACGCCTAGTGTAGGAGAACGAAGCCGCCTAGACGTGCGTTCGGAATTGTCCATGGTCGGTTTGCCTTTGTGTTAAACATCCTTGTTGTACATCCCTGTGGGTGGGGTTTTTTTTTTTTTGTATGCAAGGACTATTTATCAAGATAAGCGAGCGGATTGGGGGGAGAAAGAGCATATAGATTTCTGAAGTAGCCCCTTTTATTCTGCTTTCTCAGGCAGCTGTGGTGCCTGGCACTTGGTGGGTGCTTCTTTTTTTTTAAAAGCAACTGGATTTCCAAATGGTGCATTTTGCTCTCTTATCCTGGCATTCTGCAGACGGATCAGAAAACCCACATAGGGGGAAATTAAGCAGGTTGGTGAATCAAAATCGTCAATGCTTCAGGGTGCTCAGCTTCTGCACCGCACCGGGCTGGTTTCAGGGGCATCGCTGGCCTTGCAAGGGCTGACCTTTCGGAACTGTGTGGCTGAGTGGTTTTTTTTTTTTAAATAATAAAATACGCTGGGGACGCGATGGTTGAGACGTCCTTCCAGTTATGCCGGCTTGCTTAGATGGAACACAGCTTTTAAAAAAGGAGTGTATTGGACCGGGTGATTGAAGTTTGTTTTGAAAGAGGAGGACAGGAATGAGATGAATAATTCAGTATGCGAGAGGAAAACATCAAATCCCCATGAGAAAGCAACAGGATAAAATTTTGAATTGGATATATATGAATCCCCCTCAAAACTCTTGCCTCCTTTCTGTTAACCCTCTCGCCTCCTTCTGCACCGTTCTCTCTTTTTTCCTTTTTTTTTTTTTGTACGTGACCAAAACTGTAGAGGTGCTTGACGATGTATCTCGTCGTTCCGAGATCCAAGATCCGTGGGAACATATTCTGGAGGGGTGTGTGTGACAAAAGTCTTTCCCCTCCAGGGATGTCTGGAACGACCACGTCACTTTTCAACCTTATTCGGCAAGGCGGCATTGACTCCCAAGGAGATTTTGGGACATGTTAGGCTCAGGAAAGCCAACTCCTCTTTTACCGGAGAGCTCCGAGGGGGGGGGGCAGAGAGGAAGCCTAAACATTTACCACCCCCCACCACCCCCATGGTTTGTGGAAGGAAGGAAAAGACTTGCAAGTGAGTTTCTAGGGACTTCGCTCCCAAAGGGAGGTTCTCTGGGGGTGGGAACTCCTAAGACTTGCTCCCCCGGCTTCTTCCCAACCGGCCTAATTGTTTTCCAATTAGCTTTCCAAGCATTTGTGGCTTTTAGCTTGGTTCCCTTTTCACTTGCCAAAGTCTTTTTTTTTTAAATTATCTTCCCCCACCCCCACTGGGTTGTTTTCTTTTTATTTCCTTTCTAATTTTGTTTTTTTAAAACCACCTCCCCACCACCACCACCTCTCAGACTTCTGTTTAGCACCTCTGTTGCGTTGTATTTTTGTTTTTTCATATTCAGGGAGGGGAGAATGTCTCGATGCTGTCTCTTTGATTTAAACGTCCTCTCCTTCTCGATTTATGTCAGTTCAGAACTGGTTAGTAACATGTTACTGTGAAAATGTGGCTTCTCTCTCTCTCTCTCTCTCTCTTAATTTTTTATTTTTCAATGAGGAAAAAAAAATCAGTCCAGGAGGAATATTTTCCTCTGGCTATGATACAAAGACTGCCAAAGGTTTTTGTGTTTGTTTGTTTTTGTTTTGCTTTTCCTGCATCAAGTCATCTTGATATGCACTGCTGGAGACTTAACTTGTACAAGAGAGAAGTACGCCAGCCAGGGACTGGTTGAAAAATAAGGAAGGAAGAAACAAAAAAAAAACTTAAAAATAAATTTAAAAAATACAAAAAAAACTTATAAAAAAACAAAAAGAAAAACCAAGCACTTTATATTACGTACCAGGTGAACTGATACAGCTTGACGGGACTTTTTTTCCTTTGTAACACCTTGTTGATGCCAGAAATTTTTTGTATTCTGTTTTGTAAGAATTTAATAAATGCATTGAAACAGGTTGACTTCTGAGTGTTTTAAAATCTTTTATACGGTTTCTCCGTTTAAAGTTGCCTCTGCTCCCCGATCTCTCATGCACCCTGGTTCACCCTTAGCCAGACTGACGCTCCCTTCTGAGGCAGGCTTGCTCTTAAAAATTGCTTCTGTCTACAAACTTGCTTCTGAAGTTTTTGTGTGAAGTTCATTTCACTTTGTTTGTCCTGACCTGCAGTTTTCCAAAATTTAACACCACCCACCCACTGGTGTTGGGAAGAATAGGAGACCAAACAGACCACTGAATTGATCAAAGGCAGGATTTGACCATGGCAGGTCAGGTTTTTTTCTATTTGATAGAAATATCTTGCGCTGCAATTCCTGAGCGCCCAACCTCATTGCCACTGCATCAGGTTCCACACTAAACATTTTAACGTACAGGCGTCAAACAGTTAACATAATCCTTTTTTTGGGGGGGGGTCAAATCTGGCCAGGACAGAGGGCTGAAAATTTTACCTGCCAGAAATTGGAAGAACTGGCCAATCTTTGCAAATCTCGTATTTCTGGACGGAAAAGAAGGCAAGGATTAAATGCACTCCCCAAATCAAAATAAAACTGACTTTCCTCCCCGTCAGGTGGCAAATGACAGCTGATGCTTTAATAGCCTGGTGTGGAGCTGCCTCTAGTGTCCATGTTGGCAAATTTGTCCCGTTTAAGACTCGAATTTTCCTTTTCAGTGGGCCTCTTGCCTGCAGTGTGTTGATTTTTTTTTCCACAAAGGAAAAACAACGCCAGTCTTCTTTTTCACAAGGTTAAGTCCATCCTTGCACTTGCTTCTGCAAGGAAAACAAGTCTTTTGCAGGTTGTTTTATACGTTATAGATCCCAATGAGCTCAATGGCAGATGGGCAAGGGATTATGGGCATGGTGCTACCTTTATTGCAACAGAAGCAGCCGTAGAAATAAACAAAAAAATAAAACAGCAAAAAGGTACCCACCCCGCTTTAATTCCCATTGAGAAAAAGTAAACACATTTAAATTCATATTTCCTCTTTTCACTCTAATAATGACACAGGCTCTTTTTAATTCATAATCTTTTATCATTTTTAAACAGTATTTTAAAAAAAAATACATTCAATTACATTCTGGAATAACAACGCCTTTGAAAAATACAAAGTGGCACCTAAGTGTAACAAAAAAAGGATACAAAGTATAACACCAACCCTTGTTTCTCAAGTCATACTTGGAGAAAGAAGGACTGCTAATAACTGTTGCTTTAACGCAGAAATGTCCAAACTTCGGCCTTCCAGATGTTTTGGACCGCAACGCCCACAGTCCTTTGCCATTGGCAATCTAAGCTTAGAATTCTGGGAGTTGTGGTCCAAAACATCAGGAGGGCCGAAGTTTGGCTATGCCTGTTTTAATGTAATGTTGTATATTAATGCTGTAAGACAGTGGTGTCCAAACTTCGGCCCTCCAGCCGTTTTGGACCACAACTCCCACAGTCCTTTGTCATTGGAATTCTGGGAGTTGTGGTCCAAAACATCTGGAGAGCCAAAGTTTGGACACCCCTGCTGTAAGATGTCCTTCAATTCCTTGTTCTCAAATACTTGAACATGTCTTAATTGTACTGGACTGTGTATTATCCCTCATTAATGTAAGCCGCCTTGGGTCCTTTTCCAAGGAGAAAGGCAGGGTAAAAATACTCTAAAATAAATAAATTAATTAAAAACTTTTAAAGCCCACCGCCAACTGGAAGGCTACCCATTTTCACAACGTCTATATGCAATTAATACACAGATACACATGATGGTGATAAAGAAGTCGAAATTTGGGGGATTTTCTGATCCAAACTGACAGTCATCTGGAACGTAATACACCAGAAATAGTAGTAATGAAACAAAGAAAATGCCTGAATTACAGACACTGCAATTCCAGGGGGTGTCCGACTTGAAAATAAAGATTTAGGAGAGAAAAGCACAGATCTGGCAACTGAAACATCTTGATTGTGGGTATAAAACACTTCAGTGGCCCCCACAGCCACTGGGGCTTTGGGAACAATGGCCAAAAACCCACACATTATTAAAAACGAGGCTTTGAGAACAATGTCAAAAATTCACACATTATTAAAAATTCACACATTAATAACATCAGGACTACAAAAATGACATTATTAGGAACAGCATACATAGTGCACTGATGTTTAACAGATACTTAAAGGGTTTTGGACAATGCTTTTAAAGCAGTCCATGTTTTTATAATTTTGATTGTCCGTGCCTGGTATCTGAACGTGTCCCATTATCAAAACTACTGTATTGATGCATTAAGTTGATGTATAAGGGATAAGATACCACTGCCTAAATTTCACAGATTGCAGTAGGAGGAGGGTAATAATAATAATAATAATAATAACAATGTATAATTGGATTGCTATGTATTTGAACAGGTCATGGGACTGCAGCAAATGTTTTGACTGATAACTAATAAAATTAATAGGCGCATGGGAAAAGAGACCCTTATCCAAATTCAAACCCGGTTTTGAGAGACTGCAGGAGGATAATAACAGTAGCAGCAATGATAATGATGATTCGTTGACAAACGCATCATAGGACTAACAAAAGAGACCGGGTGCTTAACTGATAATCCTCATAATTTTGTTGCATACAGATGAGAGAAGAGGTGCTTACCCAAATTCGAACACAGATCAGAGAGGTCGTAGTAGCGTAACAGTGATGTGATGCTGGAAGATGATGGGAAGAGTTTACCTGGCCAACAATTCAAGCGTCTCCTTACCTGGCAGTAAAAGCCTCCCTGGTCCGTTTCTGGGATTCCTCTTTCTGTGGCCGTCAAAGCCCCCCCTTGATCTCAATATGCCCCTTCCTGGTTTTATTTATTTATTTTTGATTGATGGATTGATTGCCAAGAATAATTAAAATTCCCTCCCTCTCCATTCCCAAAGCTCCCTCTTTCCTTCATGTAGTTCCCTCTTTGCATTGACAAAAAAGGCATGTCCCCCCTTTTATCCCAAGAGCTGGAGCCTGGCTCTCTCCCCCCCCATAGACCTCAACAGAAGACCCCCTATATCCCCCCTTGATCCCAAGGGCTGCAACTTGGCTCTTCTCCCCATAGAACTCAATGGCAGAACCCTTACATCCCCCTCCTTCCCCCTAGAATTGGAGCCTGGGCCCTCTCCCCATAGACCTCAATTGAAGACCCCCTATATATCCCCCTTTTGGCTCCTCTCCCCATAGACCTGGATCCCAAGAGCTGGAGCCTGGCTCTTCTCCCCATAGACCTCAATCGAAGACCCCTATATCCCCCCTTTTATCCCAAGGGCTGGACCCTGCCTCCTCTCCCCATAGACCTCAATCGAATACCCCTATATCCCCCTTTTATCCCAAGGGCTGGACCCTGGCTCTTCACCCCATAGACCTCAATGGCAGACCCCCTTACATCCCCCTCCTTGCCCCAAGAATTGGAGTCTGGCACCTCTCCCCATAGACCTCAATCGAAGACCCCTATTTTCCCCCCTTGATCCTAAGAGCTGGAGCCTGGCTCTTCTCCCCATAGACCTCAATTCAAACCCCAATTTTCCCCCCTTGATCCCAAGGGCTGGCCCCTGGCCCCTCTCCCCATAAACTTCAATTGAAGACCCCTATATTTCCCCCTTTTTATCCCAAGGGCTGGAACCAGGCTCTTCTCCCCATAGACCTCAATGGCAGACCCCCTAAATCCCCCCCTCTTGACTAAAAACACCCCCCTTCCCACACAATGCCTCCAGACCTGCCTTCTTTTTTTCTTTCCCGCCCTGTCCCCTTCCCGAAATTAAAATTAAATTAAAAACTAACCCCCGCCACACACACACACCACCATTCTCCCTCCACAACCTCCCCCTCCCCCCCCCAATCCCCATTTATTTATTTATTTATTTTTACCTCAGGGGAATGTCGGCCGCCGTCCCGGATTCCCCTCAGGAGGACTCTTTCCTTCTCCTCAGGGGCTTCTTCTCCCTCAGAGGCGGCGGCGGCCGCCATTTCGCCTTCCCGCCTCAGGCGGCGGCGACCATTGGGGCGGCCGCCTTCCTCCTCCTCCTCCTCCTCCTCTTCTTCTTCTTCTGGTCCATTCCTCCGTCGGGAGGAGGAGAAAGTGGCAGGGCTCCACCATCATCATCATCATCATTACCATCATCATCACGACGGCGGCGGCTCCTCCTCCTCCTCCTCCTCCGCCCCGCAAAATGGCGGCCGGCGGCGGCGGCGGCGGGCCTCGGAGCCGCCACCCTCCTCCTCCTCCGCCGCCGCCGCCTTCATCATCATCCTTCTCCTCCTCCTCCTCATCATCATCCTCTTCTTCCTCCTCGCCGCCTCTCCTTCCCTCAGCGGCTCCGAGCAACCCCAACCACCACCCCAACAGCGGCGGTTTGGTGTTTACCTCAGCCGCGCCTCCTCCTCCTTCCCCTCAGCCGCCTCAGCCGCCGCCATCTTCTCCTCAGCCGCCTCAGCCCGTCCTTTCCCCCTCGGCGGCTCCCATCCCCGCCTCCGCCTCTCCCTTCCCCGTCAGGAGGAGCTTCTCCTTCTTTTTCTCCTTCTCCTTCTCCTTCTTCCATCTTCAACTCTTCTCCCTCCGACCCACAACGCCCGCGGGAACAACCCGTTGCCCGCCGCCTCAGCCGCCGCCATTCTCCTCAGCAGCCCTCAGGCGACGACGACGACGACGACGACGAGCCCTCCTAACCCGCCGCCGCCGCCGCCTCTTTCCCCTCAGGCGGCCTCTTCTTCATCATCCTCATCATCATCCTCATCATCATCATCCTCGGCCCCTCACCGGGAGCCCGCTTACAACTGGCAGGCCACCAAGCCGACGGTGCAGGAGCGCTTCGCCTTCCTCTTCAACAACGAGGTCCTCAGCGACGTCCATTTCTTGGTGGGCAAAGGGCGCGCCGGCGCCCAGCGCATCCCGGCCCACCGGTGAGGGGAGAGGGGGGGGATGATGGGCTAGGGAGTGTGTGGGATGGGTAGTTGGGGTGGTGGTTTTGGGACGAAGGAACCCCCCCTCCGTCTCTCAAATCTCTTATTTAATGGATTTAATTCGTCTCTGACTTTTGTAGTCCGCCTCGCCTCCCTCCTCTCCGAAAGGGCGAGATCGGGGCGGCTTACAACACCGCGGATCTGCCCCATAGAGTTAATTGACGAAGGGCACCCCCTTCCTCTCCCTCCGTCCCTCAAACCCCTTTTATTTAATGTATTTGTTCGTCTCCGACTTTTGTAGTCCGCCTTGCCTCCCTCCCCTCCGAAAGGGCGGCATCGGGCGGCTTACAACAACCCCAAGTCCGCGCCACAGAGTTAAAGTGAGGGAAAAACACCAACGGCATGTTGTATTTTATTTATTTTGTTTTTATTTGTATAGGTTTGTGTGTTGGGTTTTTTTGTAGCCCACCTTTCTCCTTGGGGGGGGAGGGAAAGGACCCCACAAGGTGGCTTAATCAGGCACGTCCAAACTTCGGCCTTCCTGATGCTTTGGACCACAATTCCCAGAATTCTCAGCTTTGATGGCCAGTGGCAAAGGACTGTGGGAGTTTGTGGTCCAAAACATCGGGAGGGCTGAAGTTTGGGCATGATTCTATGTGAGATCTGCCAGCCATTCTCCATCCATCTATTGGTCTCTATTATTCACCTACCTACTTCCATTGTTGCTCTGTGTCCGCATGTGTCTATTATTTATTTGCCCGTCTGTACCAACAAAGGGATCCACTTGGATCCATCTCTCTCTCTGTCTTCTTCTTCACTCGCCTGGTTTTTTGTCCATCTATTGTCTTTCTGTCAATTTAGATCCATCTACCTGTCCATTCCTCTCTTGTTATTCACCTGCCCGTGTCTGTTGTCTAACTGCCATCCTGTGTCCCCTGGTCTCTACATTTATTTATTATCTATCAACATAAGTGTCACCTGGATCCATCCACCTGTCTGCCTGCATTTACACAGGATCTACCTGTCACTCTTTATATATCCACCTACCCATCTATCTCCCTATGGATTCTCTTCTGCCCGTCACCACCCAGCCTGCCCGTTCCTATCTATATTCTTCCCCTGCTCATCTGTCTCCATATATTGCCTACCTGTCGTTCTGTATCCGTCTACCTGTCCATTTGTCTATATTATTTATCTGCTTGTCTATATCTGTATAGTATTTACCTGCCCACCTCGACCGATCTACCTGTCTGTTTGTGTCTAGGTAGGATCTACCTGTCATTCTAAATCCTTCGGCCTCTCCATCTCTTCCTGTAATTGGTCTCCCTGCCTTTCTCCGTCCATCTACCTGTTCATTTGTCTTTATAATATACCCACCTGTATATATAGGATCTACCTGGATCCATTAGCTTGCCTATGCCTCCCTGTTTATTAATTTCCAGACCCTCTGTATCTACCTGTCAATCGGTGTCCATCTGCCTGCCCATGTATACATCTGTAGATTATCTCCACGCCCTTTGCCGTCCATCTACCTGTGCATTCCTATCTATATTAATTTCCTGACTGTTTCTATAATCACCTGCCTGTTGATCTAGACTAGAGTTAAAATATGTTTGTAGCCATATTATCTATCTGGTCCTCAATACCTGTGCTGTGTGTCTATTCCATGAATGTTCCTGTGAGTTTACATCTTATATGGCTTTCTTTTGTACCTATGTACCTCCTATCTGTATGATTTACCTCTCTGCCTGTCCCCATTTACCTAGGCATCTAAACCCACCTGTATGGTCTGTCCGTCCATTTGTACATATTCCTGTCCCAATACAGCTAAATCCATTTATCTATTCATCAATGTCTCCCTGTGTTCTTGTTTATGTTTTATTTGTAGGATTTGCCTGTCTACCTTGATCCGTATTGTCAGTTTCCACTTACATTATCCATCCCATCTCTGCATTCTCTACTTGGCGATCTAAATCAAATGCGTACGACCTCCTTGTCAGTCCCTGTCATCTACCTGTCTTACTTAAAATGTGCTGCTTTAGGCACCTACCTGTCTCCCTAAATCCCTCCGCCTGCCTGTCAGGCATCTAGCTGTATGAAGGACCTGTCTCATCTTCCCCCTGTGTGTTTCTGTTTCTGTTATCGACCGGTCAGTTTATTTACCTAGTCTTCAATGTTTATTATCTATTTATTTGTTCGGTCTGTATGCCGCCCGTCTAGCTGCTGCCCATAACCTCTTGATCTTTCTGTCCATTCCTCGCTGTGTTGCCTCTTTTGTGTCTGTGTTGGCTACCCCCTTGGTCCGTATCTGCGTATATTCTCTACCTCTTTCTTGACTGGCTCGAGTGGACCTGCTACAGAATGCAGATCAAGGGTCAGAAAGCTTTTCAGCAATACCTTCAGTGCAGGGAATCATAGAATCATAGAGTTGGAAGAGACCTCAAGGGCCATCTAGTCCAACCCCCTGCCATGCAGGAACCCCCATCACAATAGAAGGAAAGGCGCACAACTAGGATTTACCTGTCCATCTGTAGATGATACGGACGGACAGGTAAATCCTCCAGATCCACATCACAAGCGGACAGGATGGAAACGATTCAGAAGCGGAATCCACTCATTATGGGCCTTTCCCCTCTCCCCTTTTCTTCTTCTTCTTCTTCTTCTTCTCCCAAATACCAGGTTTGTGCTGGCCGTAGGCAGTGCAGTGTTCGACGCCATGTTCAACGGTGGAATGGCCACCACCTCGACAGAGATAGAACTGCCCGACGTGGAGCCGTCCGCTTTCCTTGCTTTACTGAAGTAAGTCCGTCTCGGTGGGAGGCTCGTTAGCCCTGGGGAAAAAACAACAACACCAAGTCTGGGAGCCACCAGAGATGGGTTGGAGACCCCCAGGACAGGGAAATGCCTTCCTTTCCATTCGTAGCATGATCCGTCCAAAGAGTTCCAGCTGTTTTTAATGTTTCGGTTGGTTTCGCAAGGATTCTAGTCCTCATTGACGATGTGGAAATCTTAAGCCAAAAGAGAAGTGCCTCTAAGTTAGGCCCCAAAGGGGAAGAGCCTGCCTCCTTAAAAAAAAAAAAAGGATGTGTTATGTCCGTCGCAGAAAATCCTGCCGCGTCCGTTGGCCTCATCCCTCTCCCCCCTCCATCCCCCCCACCCCAGGTTTCTGTACTCGGACGAAGTCCAAATCGGCCCGGAGACGGTCATGACGACGCTCTACACGGCCAAGAAGTACGCGGTGCCCACCCTCGAAGCGCACTGCGTGGAGTTCCTCAAGAAAAACCTGAGGGCGGACAACGCTTTTATGCTCCTGACGCAGGTAAGGGACTCCGTTCTTGGGGCCCCCTCCGGCCTGAGGTCAGTAGACTCTGATACTCCCCCCCCACCTTCCCCCCAAAGCCAAGAGGGGCTCCTGAACCTGGTGAGGCATTCTGGAATGACCCCCACCACCACCACCACACACACACACACACTTGCCAACATCCCTGTTTGATTTCATCCATTAAAAAATAAATAAATTGGTGCTCGACGCCCCTTTCTTAGGCCCGGCTTTTTGATGAACCTCAGCTGGCCAGCCTTTGCCTGGAGAACATCGACAAGAACACTTCCGACGCCATCAACGCCGAAGGCTTCACGGATATCGACCTGGGTGAGCCAGACTTCGTGTTTCGGATCCCCCTTTTGGGATCTCAATTTCTGCTCCCTCCCCTCCACACACACCCACACCCACACCTTGCCTTGATACGAGATCTCCTTCCCCTTGTCTCTCAGTTTCTTCACCAGATCGTTGCAGGCTTTGATCAGCTCGAACCCTCCTTTCTCAAACAATCATCCCTCCCTCCCTCCCCTATCTCTTTTTCGGTTTTGTGGGCCGTCACGAAAGCCTCGCCCCCTCCGCCCGCTTGGAGGCGGTTTCAGAACCGTTGCCCGGATCAGGCCGTGCGACCCAGAAAGGGACTCCCCCCGCCTTCCTTCCCCAAAAAATTGCCACCCACCCTGAATGAGGCAGGTTATAAAAGCAGCGAGTCCTTTCTGAGAAACGGCCTCCGGGCGCCAAAAAGATTCCTTAAAAGGCCCTTCTGGTCATTTTTCTTTCTCGGGGGACACCTGGTCAGCCCGCACGGGAAGTGACACACAGACACACGAGCGTTTGCTCTCGTGGGCGGAAGCTAGAAGCGATGCAACACACACACACACACACTCCCCAATTGACCTCCCCGTCTTCTCCTGTCAGACACACTGGTGGCCGTCCTGGAACGGGACACCTTGGGCATCCGCGAGGTGCGTCTCTTCAACGCGGTGGTCCGGTGGTCGGAAGCCGAGTGCCATCGCCAGCAGCTCCAGGTGGTGCCGGAGAACAAGCGCAAGGCGCTGGGGAAGGCCCTCGCCCTCATCCGCTTCCCCCTGATGACCATCGAAGAGTTTGCGGCAGGTAACGTTTCCCGTGGAGAAACACCTCACCATGCTTAAAGCCCCATTATACATCCCGCCGCCCTGTAGGGTGGGCGCCTGAGCGAGCAGGGCCGTCTTGGGCGTAGCGCCATGGGCGTGATCTCCGGAAAGACCCGGAGCCATGTTACTCTGTCTGGCCTAAGACCCTTTTACAGCGGTACCTCGACTTAGGAATTTAATCCGTTCCGAATGCATGCTCTTAAGTCGAACTACTCTCAAGTCGGGACACCTATCTAAAAAAAATTGAAAAAAAAATAAGTTTAAAAAAAATTAAAAATGGAAAAAAATATTTGCAAGTCGAGCAGACCATATCTAAAATTTGTAAGGTGGCAGTTAAAATGCCAACAGTTTTCCACTCTTAAGTCGAGCTGCTCTTAAGTCAGGGTACCACTTTATTCATTCATTCATTCATTCATTCATTCATTCATTCATATGCCGCCCGTCTTCCGAAGGAACTCCGGGTGGTGAACAACATCATCAAGTCAGCCATTAAATTTTAAATCTGTGTTTAAAAAGACTCTTAAAATCTGCTTTATCGGATTTCCAAACACCCCACCAAACAGTACGGTAAATATTGCTGACTGGGTTTCAGTCCCTGGCTGCAGGCTTGGGGGGCTTGGTTTCTTTGGAAGCGGTGAGGAAGCTTGTGGCCTTGTTCTGCGTTCAGCCTCCCAGCTTCCACCTTTACCTCTTGCCTGCTGTTTTCCTTTTCTGTGGTGACTTTCCAGAGTGGCCAAAGAAAGAGAGAAAGAAAGAAAGAAACAGAAAAAGAAGGCAGGAATTAGGTCCTGATAATTCACATAAACCTAACTCGCAATGCCACTGCGGAATAACAATAAAACACAGCGGTGGTTGTGTATCCCCCATTGCGTACTTGCCGTGGCTTCCCCCCCCCTCTTCCTGTGCGTCGGGTCGCATTTTCTTTCTCCCTGGAAAAAAGTTGTACAGAATCATCAAGAGTTGGAAGGGGGGGGCTTCTGAGGGTTAAAATTAGGGAACCCAAATCAGAGCAGATCAGTCTGTTTTTCTCCTGCGCGGGAGCACTCCCCCCCCCACCCCGATTATGGCTTCCGTTCTCTTATTATCGTTCAGAGAGTTTAAGCCCGTTGCCCTA
The DNA here is from genome assembly GCA_029282475.1 of Phrynocephalus forsythii. NCBI lineage: Eukaryota > Metazoa > Chordata > Lepidosauria > Squamata > Agamidae > Phrynocephalus > Phrynocephalus forsythii. The sequence continues at coordinate 8,816,763 of JAPFRF010000018.1, forward strand.
AGATTTCAGCCGACGTCTGGTTCCCTGCAGCGCGAGAGCCCATAATTTTGGGATGGTCGCGAACAAGTCCTGCCCCCCCCTCCCTCCCTCCTCTGTAGGACAGCTTTTCCAGTCCTTGAAAAGCGCTCTCCGGTCTCCCCTCCCGTCTCCTTTCCTCCAGGCAAAACAGGCCCAGTATTTTCAGTATTTCCTCGTCAGGCTTAGCTTCCAGCCCCCCCTCCCCCCGTCTCCTGGCTGCCCTCTTTTGACCTTGCTCCAGTTCATTGGCGTCCGTGGCGTGTCCAGAACGGGACACAGGGGTCAAGAAGAGACCTAACCCGCGCAGGATAGAGTGGGACACGGTTGCACCCTTTCGATTAAAAAAAAGCAGTTGCTGTTTTCTGTCCACGAGGGATGGGGGACGCGACCCACTCGGCTCACCTGGGCTTTTGCTGCCTTGTGTTTTCTCTCCCCGCCCCCTCCACCCCCCACCCCCAGGGCCGGCTCAGTCGGGCATCCTCACGGACCGGGAGGTGGTCAGCCTTTTCCTCCACTTCACCGTCAACCCCAAGCCCCGGGTGGAGTTTATCGACCGGCCGCGATGCTGCCTGAGGGGCAAAGAAGGAAGCATCAACCGGTTCCAGCAGGTGGAGAGCCGCTGGGGTTATAGCGGGACCAGCGACCGGATCCGGTACGCGGGCGGGGGGGGGGGGGTCTCCCTCTTTGCAAAAGATCCGTCACCAAAGAGCCTTGCGAGGTCTCAGAAGCCGGACGCGTCTTGTTTCGTCGGCGGACGGCAGCTTCTTCTCCTTACGCAGCAGGCCCTTGTTTGCAAAACCCTACGGATTTTTCGATAGCTGCCTAGATGCCCTAAGCGCATCCGATCTCGCTTGATTTCGGAAGCTAAGCAGGGTCGGCCCTGGTTAGTCCTTGGATGGGAGACCACCAGGGAATACCAGGTGCTGTAGGCGCCTGGAGTAGGAACTGGCAAACCACTCCAGGATTCCTGCCAAGAAAACTCCATGGATACGGAGTCACAAAGAGTCGGTCACGACTGTAACGATACAACACACACACACACACACACACAATTTTTTCGAGCTCTTCCTTTGCTTTTAGTCCTCTTGTAGAATGCCGCGGTGGAAACGGGCAAGGAGGAATTAAGCTTTTTTAAAAGTGCCCCTGGCTGGTCCCACAGCACATTCTAAAATCAGAACGATCCCCTCCTTTGAGAAAGACCCGCCGGTCTCGAAAGCCGAGGGCTGCTCACCCTCCGCGGTGACAGAGCCTCCGTTGTGTCCCCAGAGCATTGTCCGAGGTGCTCCTTCCACCCTGAAAAGGTTTCTTGGTAGTTGGTTCCCACCGCCACGCCACCCCCACCCCCAGCCACCCTTGCGATGATGAGTTTCTTTGGACAGCAACGGGCAGCTCTGGATTAGCAGCCGTTATATCCAGGTCGGGCGCAGTCTTCCCGAGCTCTTGCTAAGCTTCGGTGAAGGTCAGCGGCTCTTCCGAAGATCGTGGGGGGGGGGAGATTAGGGTCATGGGAAAGGAGTCCCTCTCCCCTTGTCGTGTACAGCGTGCGCCAGCTTTTCGTCACCAGCCGGCCGTCTCCCGGGGCTGACTCCCGCCTCCGTCTTCCCCCGCCAGGTTCTCAGTCAACAAGCGGATCTTTATCGTCGGTTTCGGTCTGTACGGCTCCATCCACGGCCCGACAGATTACCAAGTAAATATACAGGTAGCCGACGTCCTACCCTTTGACTTGGTGGGCAGCTGTGGGGCAAAGGAGGAGGGGGAGGGCCCGGGGCGGACCCAAACACAGACCGCAGAAAGGGGCTTACCCTCCTGTCGTGGTGGTGGTGGTGGGTGGGGCAGCAACTGAACTCCTTAAATCATGAGGCACATCAGTCTGTAGTCTCTGGAGGAAGTGGGGAGGGGAAGGAAGGAAGGAGAGAGCTGATGATGGATGGAAGAAAGGAAGGAGGGAGCTGATGATGGATGGAAAGAAGTTTATGATGGAAGGAAGGAGGAAGGAGAGAGCTGATGATGGATGAAAGGAAGGAAGGAGCTGATGGATGGAAAGAAGTTTATGGTGGAAGGAGGAAGGAGAGCTGATGATGGAAGGAAGGAGAGAGCTGATGATGGATGGAAGGAAGGAAGGAGCTGGTGATGGATGGAAAGAAGTTTATGATGGAAGGAAGGAGGAAGGAGAGCTGATGATGGAAGGAAGGAGGAAGGAGAGCTGATGATGGAAGGAAGGAAGGAAGGAGAGAGCTGATGATGGATGGAAGGAAGGAAGGAGCTGGTGATGGATGGAAAGAAGTTTATGATGGAAGGAAGGAGGAAGGAGAGAGCTGATGATGGATGGAAGGAAGGAAGGAGCTGATGATGGATGGAAAGAAGTTTATGATGGAAGGAAGGAGGAAGGAGAGAGCTGATGATGGAAGGAAGGAGGAAGGAGAGCTGATGATGGAAGGAAGGAAGGAAGGAAGGAGAGAGCTGATGATGGATGGAAGGAAGGAAGGAGCTGATGATGGATGGAAAGAAGTTTATGATGGAAGGAAGGAGGAAGGAGAGAGTTGATGATGGATGGAAGGAAGGAAAGGATGGGTGGGTGGGTGGAAGGCATCTGGTGTTGCTAGATGTGTCAGTCAGAATGTGGGGCTGGCCTCGTGACGTTCCCAACCTTAAAGAGGTGAGGCGGGGGGGTGGCGGCATGTCGAAGCAGGGCCTTCTCGGCTCTTGCCCCGCAATTTTGGAATGCCCTCCCAACAGAGAACTGCCTGGCGCCGACGCTTCTGTTTAGCCTTCCTGTTTCACCAGCATTTTAATTAGTTAAATGTTGTTTTTTACATTTCACAAGCACGCGGATGGCAGGATTTTGCTACTTATTGACTGGTTGCTTTAACCGTTTGTTATTGGGATGGTTTTCAACATGTCGTTTTGTCGTTTTCATACATTGTTGTATGCTGCCCAGAGACCGCTGGGAACGGGGCAGCTTAAAAAAAATGTGCAAATAAATAAATTTCAGATCATCCATACGGACAGCAACACCGTCCTGGGCCAGAACGACACCGGCTTCAGCTGCGACGGCTCCTCCAACACGTTCCGGGTGATGTTCAAGGAGCCCGTGGAGATCCTGCCGGCCGTCAGCTACACGGCCTGCGCGACGCTGAAGGTGCCTTGAGGCGGGCGGGGTGGGAGGAAGCGAAGGGGGTGGGTTGGGTGGCCAGAGAGGATCCCCCTATTCTTCTGGGGACCCAGCGAGGAGAGGAAAGCCCTTTCTCCGGTTTTATCTGGCTGCCTCTTCCGGCCTCAGTGTAGCTGCAAAAAATCTCGGCATGGTTCCCTTTCCCGGCGTGAAAACATCTCAGATCTTTCATCATCGGAGGCACAGAATGTAACCTCCTCCTCCTCTGCCTCCCCCGCTTTTCTGCCCCAGGGCCCCGATTCGCACTACGGGACCAAAGGCCTGCGTAAAGTCGTCCACGAGTCGCCGACCACCGGGGCCAAGACCTGTTTCACCTTCTGCTACGCTGCGGGCAACAACAACGGCACTTCGGTGGAGGACGGACAGATCCCCGAGATCATATTCTACACCTAAAGAGGGGAAGGGGAGGAATCCTGGCCACCCCCTGAGGACTCCAGGCCGGCGGGCCGGCCATGCCGCTTCCTTCTCCCCACCACCACCCCGTATCACCCCGCGCCCGCGCCGATGTCGCCATCTTGCCTTTTTGCCACGCCGACGGGAGAGGCGCCGAAGACGGACGAGGACGCAGAGCAGACGGGCCAACCTGAGACACCCCCCCACGGGCGGGGTGGGGCGTGGACTGGTCGAGCCCCCCACTGGACGGAGGCGATGCCAAACGCCCTTACATCGCACTGAATGTAGCTGCTTTTTCTAAGATCCGGCCGTTTGCACGGGGGGTTGCGGGTGGGTGGGGGTCGGAGGCCACGTCATCCTTGCAAGGAGCTGCTTCCCGCCGAGACGACCCTCCTCCTCCTCCTCCTCGTCGTTCGTGCCGGATCCTGGCTCGGGCGGCTGGCGTTTTTCTGCATGCAGCAGGGGGCATTTTGGAGACCATCCCAGGGGGATGACAACCCCCTCCCCCACTCCGGACGCTGGTCAGCGGCCCTTCAGCTCAGCCTTCGAAAGCTCAGACTGATTCCTGACCATGGACGTTCAGAGGTTTGCATCTGCCGGCTTGCTTGTCCTTCTCCTCCTCCTCCACCCCCCGCCCCCCGGGGGTGTGTGTGCGTTCACCCCGTTCTCTAGCCTGGGAGGGGGAGGGGGTGGCGTCCCCCACCCACCCACCCACCCTACCCCGCCCCCAATCTCCCTGGTCCTCAGTACATTTCTGCTGCTAATAAGAGTGCAACTTAACAATGCATTGGACGCTCCGGCTGTATTCTGTGATCTCGTCCCTGTCAAGAAAGCCGTTGCCGTGATTGTCCGTCATGGGGGTGGGTGGGCGTTATTTCCCCCCTCCCCCCATAAAAACCGGGAATAAATTGAGTGGACTGTGAGGTGCCCCAAATGGAGGTTTCATAGAATGTTGTGAGAATGATCATCATAATCTTAGCATTGTTGTGCCAGAAGGGATTTGAATGAATCATCAAGTCAGAGGGGGGGGGGCTGTGAGGAATGGTGTGTGCGCATGCGTGTGTGTGTGTGTGTGTTCCCACCGACCCACATTTGTGCCAATCTGCCCCTTTTCCAAGTCACAAAGAGCACCGTTTGTAGACACGGAATAACTGTTTCCAGCAACGCTCTCCCTTTGGGCAGGTTCTGGGTGGGTCCGACCACTGGGGGAACGCTGCCTCCCTCCCAAAAGCTGATTGTGACTCTCCCCCCACCCCCCGCCTCCTCATTGGCTTTGGGGCTGGACATGGGGTGGGCCCCCTAGCCACGCTTCCACCTCTTCAGTTCATCTTCCACCTCACAATCCACGCCCCAGCCGACGGCCGAGATGTTTAAAAAAATGATGCTGCTCGAGGCATGGGTTTCCAGGCAGCCACCGAGGTAGTTGCGTGTGTGCTCTTTATTAGATTTAAAGAGAAGCAAAAAGTACCACTCCGTTGCTCGCCGGTGGGGGGGGGATTCATGGGGGGCCTCACGGAACCGCGTGTCCTCTGGGGAGTCAGGCTTGTGGATTCAGGCTCAGAGCGGAGCGGGCTGCTTGGTTCCCCCCACCACCAGTAGCACCAGTGTCACTTGGGAGTCTATGATGAGGCACTGGGGGGGTGGGGGTGGGGAACCAGGTGTAAACGCAGGTGTCCACCCTGCACCCTCTCTCCCCCACCCCTTCCTGACCCGTCTGGCTTCAGGGTGCCCTTCCCCACCTCTAAGGACTCCCCGAGAGGGACCTTTTACGTCCCGTTCCGAGGCTTAAGGCAGTGTTGGCGAACCTACGGGCACGGGGTGCCAAGGGGTGGCCCTCGGAGCCCTTTCTGTGGGGGCACCCGACATCGCCCTTTCACAGCCACCCGGATTCAGGTTAAATGGCTGTATTGGCACTTTGCGGTGGTGGTGGGGGGAATAGTAGGTTTTGCATCGCAGTTTGGGCCCGCGGCCTCTGAAAGCTTCACCATCACTGGCTCAAGACGTCGGCTTTCTCGAGAGCGCCTCGGGTCTCTCCCCGGCGAAAAAAAGCACCAGGAGTCCGCACTGAGACCTCTTTCCCAGCACTCCTAAGTGTGGGTCAACATGACCCGCAGGTCCGTTCCTCGGCCAGGCCCGGCTTCTCAGCGAGGTGGGGACGTTCGTGGGTTGCCTCGCGGCCTCGCGGCCCTCGCTCGGGGCCGGCCCACTTCACGGCCCACGGGTTCCGTACCTCTTCTCGGGATCACGGCCTTCTCCTCTCGCCCGAGATGGAGGCGAGGGGACCCTGTCTGTGCCCATAAGGGAGAAGATATCATTCCCAATACATGAGCAGCGTGGAGTTTGTGGGGGGTGGCAGCCTCCACATCCGACCGCCTGTACATCACTGCTACAGAGGAGCTGCTAGAAGGAGCACAAACGGAAACGTTCCAGGGTGCCTGCGTGATGTGTGTGTGGTGTCGTTACAGCCGTGACCCGACTCTTCTTCCTGACCCCATGTCCACGGAGTTTTTCTTGGCAGGAATCCTGGAGTGGCTTTGCCAGTTCCTACTCCAGGCGCCGACAGCACCTGGTCTTCCCTGGCCGACCCTACTTAGCTTCCGAAATTACGCAGCTCTGCGATACGCCGACCCACTCGGGGATGCATCCCGTCTGATGCTGTCTGCTGTGTTCACCCACTTCTCTCTTTCTCTCTCTCTGCTTTTCAGCTTGTAAAATAAGAATAAAAAGCCAGTGCTTTGGTGGCTGCAGGAGAGGGACAGGCAGACAGAACTCGAGAGAGCAGGTAACAGTTAAAAAACAGGCTTTGCGGCTCCTTCCAACCGTCCCCGGCTCCTTTCTGTATGGCTTGAGACACAACACATGGCAGATAGGGAGTTGTTAATTTGGCTTTTGGCTCCCACATTCTTAGGGCGACACTGGCTTTCCTATCTATATCTATCTATTCCTTCTTTCCTGATCTATCTATCTATCCCTTCCTTCCTTCCTTCCTTCCTGGTCAGTCAATCTATCTATCTTATCTACCCCTTCCTTCCTTCCTTCCTTCCTTCCTTCCTTCCTTCCTTCCTTCCTGGTCGGTCTGTCTGTCTATCTATCTATCTATCTATCTGTCTGTCTGTCTGTCTGTCTGTCTGTCTGTCTGTCTGTCTGTCTATCTATCTATCTATCTATCTATCTATCTATCTATCTATCTATCTATCTATCTATCTATCTATCGGGGAATTAAGCAAATGTAAGCCAATGGGTTGCCAAGGAAAGGGCGGGCCTTGGCCCAGCCGTGATTTTTGGGGCTACCGCGGTGCCAGCGCCACCTTCCCCGCCCCGCCCCACCTCGCCCAGGTAGCCATCACAAGCCAGTTCATCAGGACACGTAGATTAAAAAAGAAGGGACACAGAGCTGTCCACGGTGCCGTCCCAGCCAAGAGGGAGAGTGGAAGATTCCCCATTCAAGCTGTCTTCAGTTGTTGGCTCGGGGCCGCCCCGTCGGAAGATCCTACCCCCCCTCTCAAGGAGGCACAGAGGGGGTTTCGAACGCCCAGCCTTGTGTCCTGCTGACGGATGAGTGGGTAAAACAACTAACCTGGCTTTCAACCTCCTTGTGTCGCCTTCCCCGGGAGAAGCGTTGGTGGGAGCCAGGACATTGGGTGAGGCCGGATCTCGGAGCAGTCCTTGGAAGTTTGAATTTTCCAAAGCCACACTTTCTCACTCCTTCCAGTAAATTTCTCTCTGCTCAGACAAAACCCATGGGGTTTTGTCTGAGCCCTTTCCACTGAAACCCCGAGCCCTTTCCACTGAAACCGACACACAAAAATCCTTCTAGAATATATTTTAAAATGTTTTCTTTTAATTTTCCAAGTCCCCCTCTCCTGCTTTTTGATTTATTTTTTTAAACCTAACTTCAGTGGTTTCAGAGAAGTTTCAGGGAAATTTGCTGCTTTCTTTGTATACTTTTAAAAAATGAGTTTCAAAACCTACTATGCACGCACACTTCTGCTCTGGACCTCAACCAGTAAGAAAAGTTCATTCCACAGTCTCTGTAAATTAGTTTTCCCTCCCCTGGAAAAAAAAACACAACTAGACACCCTTCCATTGCTAGATGCATCTCCATGCAAATCGAGCTGTCTTGTAACAAAACTTGGAATCGGGGGAAATATATATACATCAGGAATTTTGTAACAATGGACCTTTTGTAGGCTTGTTTGGTGCCTTTGGCCTGAAAGCTCCCCAAACCACACTGTTTTTAAATAAAATAAAATAAATGGGTGGAAACGCATTAAAGCGACAGGTACCCAAATCACACTCCTGCACTCTTTACAGAAACATTTTTTTTTAATTTTTATTTTATAACCTTCCCGGGACTGGAACTACATTTTTTTTCTTCCAGCACAACATTTAAGGCTGTGTTTTGTTTTGTTTTTTTAAAAAAAAATTATGTTCTCTTTGCATTGTCTGGGAAACAAGCTCCAACATTGCACATACCTAAGCAACCCTATATATATATATTTTAAATTTTAAATTTATTTATTTTTAATGGAAGTCACCGGAATCGAGGGTCTCCATGAGCACGCTATCCACACAAAACCCCCTCGTTCTCTTTCGCTCCCCTTCTCGGTTCCTCCTGAGCATGGCGGAGGCGCGGCTGTTGTAAAAATTTAACAACCCCCAAAGAGCCCATCTGAATCCAAGACCCTTCCTTGTCTTTCTCCAAAAGGCTGCTTAAAAACAAGAGACAGACATTCAGGCAGTGAGGGAAACAGCATATCCAGCTTGGAAACTTGGGATTTTTTTTCTTTCTTTTTTTTAATGCACAAATTTTTGAGCGGCTTTTCCCCACCAGCCATGTCCTGGAGTAGTAGTAGCAGTGGTGGCGGTGAGCGAGTGAGCCAGCCTTCCCCTCTCAACATCCCACTGCAATGTGGGGCCTCCCTGCCGCCCTCCTCGGCAGCGGGAAAGACCGGAACCTATAAACCTGAGTCCCGGGTTCGAATCCAGATCTAGGAAAGAAGCGAGAGCCGAGCGGAGGGGGAGCTTATCCTCCCATCCAGGTGGAGAATGAACCGAGGAAAGCAGACGTGGCATAGCCCCCCCCCCCGGTAGCAATCCTCCCTCTTTTTAAATTGTTTTTCCCGAGAGACAAGACAGTTTCGGTCCGTTGCGACCGACGCCAGATCAGAAAAGCTCCCCATTTCCACCTCAAAGGAGGTCCCGCAAACCCCAGCTTTCTGCAGCCAGAGGTGTGCCAGGGAGAGCGAGAGGCGTGCCACGCCTGGAGAAAAGTGTGTGTGTGTGTGTGTGTGTGTGTGTGTGTGTGTGTGTGTGTGTGTGTGTGTGTGTGTGTGTGTGTGTGTGTGTGTGTGTGTGTGTGTGTGTGTGTGTGTGTGTGTGTGTGTAGAGGATAAGGGGAGGTGGCGGGGGGGGCATCCTCGCCGGGATCCCTTTGTATAAAAAAATAGAAATCTATAAGAGGAGCAGATAAGACAGTGTGTCGAGAACGGTTGGCGCCGGCCCCGGGCGCAAAGGCGACCCAAGCCGGATCCATCGGGTCTTTCGACAAGAGGCACCGCCCTGTCTTGGACACCCCCTTTTTCTTTTGGGGCTAGGGTGTGGGTGTGCAGGTGTCGCATCTACGGCGAGGGGCCAACCTGGCGCGGAAAGATGGCAGGTTTTCGAAAGGGATGCTCCTTGCGTCAACGCATTTGGGGGGGCACGCGCGGGAAGGAATGGGGTCCGTCCCTGCCTCATTCCGTCCCATACCAGCCCCCCACACACAAAGTCACGGCCCGTGTCCACCCCCTTCCAGGTCTGCGAAGGAAACGGGCAATCTTAGTAGAAACCCTCACAAAAAAAAAATTATGAAAAATTAAAAGAATAAGGTTGTGATACGGAGGGAAACCCAAGGGAACCACGGCTGCCGTCTCCACGTCAGACTGCGCCTGGGGGGGGAATCGCGTGGGCTCCGCGTGCATGGCCACCATCACGGTGTCCACCTGGAGATTGTTGGCCTTTCTTTTGGCAAGGGTGGGGGGGTAGGGAAAGGGGGGGGGTTACATTTGGCTGCCAGCCGTTCCTGAGATCAAAAAGTCCTTTGCCCTTCTCCCCATTCCCCGCTCAACACAGTCCGGTTGCAGGCGGGCGTTAATTTCTTGATTTTTAAATGCATCGTCTTGATTGGGTTTAAAAAAACACACACCAAACCCGCATGGCCTTAAATTGGATTATTTCAAGACGGGCGTCGCTTGTATCGCTACTCAAAAAAACAAAAAGTGCATTGAGAAATGAAGGGGTGGGGGGAGTGTAAACAAGTGACCCCCCTCTCCCTCCCACCACAATACACATGTCCGCGCGGGCCTCCAAAGGCCGGGGGAAGCCACCAACTCTTCTGCTTCTGCGAACGGGGGTCGGGGTGAGACCCTCTGGGGTGGAGAACCAAACCCGTGGAGAGGATGAAGCAGCAGGGAAGGAGGCGTGGAGAAAGAAGCTTTTAAAAAAATAAAAATAAATCCCTTAACGGGAAGGAAAGAGAATCGGCCGAGACGCATCTCTACAAAAATAAACAAGACGACCACAAAGAGGCAGCCTCCTTGTTCCAGGCACCAGGGACCGAAGATGCGATGTTTTAAATTAACTTAGAAGAGGAGACACAGAAAGCGAGGGGGTTAGCGGGGTTGGCGACGGTGGTGGGGTGCGTGTGTGCGGGAACCTTTACAGCCGCTGCTCTCCACAGTTACAGTCGGGCTTCTAGAAAGGTTCAATGGGTCGCTCCGAGGCTTGTTTCCTGTAACACCCGCCCCCCCAAAAAAGAAACAACCCCAAAACCTTATTCAACAAACCCTCCACACCAAAAGAAGAAAACAGGAAGGGGGGGGGAGGAGAGGAAACCAACAGAAAAGGGAAAGATGCATAAATAGTTAATGCTTTTTTTTTCCAATCCCGTCCCCCTGCGACCGGGGGTGGACCGAGAGGACGCTTTCAGACAGAAGTCCCAATGTGTCTCTCACTTTTCCCCTTCCTCTCTCGTTCCTGTAACCCCCCTCGAGCACGGCCGCGTCCCCGGGAAAAACAGAACGGGAGTGCCGGGGGATTGGGTTAGGGTTGGGGGGGGCAAATGTGGTCCGGGGTGAGCCCGTGGAGCGAAGTCCATGCGGCTCCTGGCCTCAATTCCAACACCACCAACACCCCAGGCGCGCACCGCCAAGCCGAAACCAACTATGGCAGTGGAGTGCGTGTGTCCCCCCCCCGGCCGAAAAGGGGGGGTGAGGAGGAGGAGGAGGAGACGACGACGACGCAGTTCTGAGACGGAGCGCGGCCCCTCATTTGTGGCGTTGCATGGTTTTCCTCTTCCTTCGCTTGAAGAAACAACAGCACCTGAGGGACGAGAGGAGAAGCGCGGGCGCGCGGGTGTCGGTGGCTTGGGCATCTCTCGACGTGGCAAGCGGCGGAAAGGAATCGAAAGCCGCCAGCCCGGGGGGCTCGATTTGCGCGGGCTCGTCGTCTTGCTAAGCGGCATCGTTAGGGAGAGGATTTCTATCGGGGGGACCCTCCCCCTAATCATCCTTGTGGTCTTAGAACTGCGGGACTGGCCGGGACCCTCCGGAGGCAAGTGCTTGGGTCGGTGGCTAAAAGTCATTTTAAACATTGCGTGCCGCTTCTCATGACCTCCCTCTGCATCACAGGGCAGCGGCGCACAATGTTTAAAATGACTTTCAGCCACTGAGCCAAGCACTTGCCTCAGTGGCTAAAAGTCATTTTAAACATGACACACCGCTCCCCCAGCTCACAAAGGAAGAGCTGCCAGGCCCTGCTGCGTTTCCCACCCTAGACTTATACTCGAGTCAATACATTTCCCCAGTTTTGGGGGGTTAAATTAGGGGCCTTGACATACTCAGGCCGACTTATACTCGAGTATATACGGTAACCAATCGACCAGTGGTTCTCCACCGGTGGGGTCCCCAGATGTTTCTGGACTGCAACTCCCAGAAGCCTCCACCACTCGCTGTGCTGGAAGGGGTTTCTGGGAGTTGCAGTCCAGGAACATCTGGGGACCCACCGGTGGAGAAACCACTGCTGTAGACCATCTAGATTGCTGGCATGGGAACCGTCGGACGGCACCCAGGAGCCAAATTGCTCCAATCGCGTTGAGGCGACAAATCCGTCCGTCGCCCCTTTCCTCCCCAGGGGGGAATAACCGTCTTAAAAACAGCAGGGCTGGGGAGAAACCTCGCCATCGCCTACTCCAGCCCCGCCCTGCTGGGGATTTGAACTCCTAACTCACTGGCTCTGCAGCCGGAGACCGAGCGAACCCGAGTCCATCCAGCAGCCCCTCTTATAACCATCATCTGTAGTTCCCTCGAGTTTCGGGGTGGGGCGCCCCAAGGCCTCCACCCTTAACCCACTCCCTGAACTAGGGCAGGAGGGGACTGCCCCGTTCCTTCCCCCACCCTGCGCTAAAAATAATAACCAAATAAATAAAAACCCTGCCACCGGTACCCAAACTCACTTGGTGTCGTCGGCCACCTCGACTTCGGCCGGCGCGGTGATGGGCGCGTTGGAGTGTCCGGCGGTGGGGTCGTCGGTGTTCAGCTCGCCGTTGGTGGAACTCATGACCTGCGTCGGGGAAGAGAAGTTGTGCCACGTCAGTGGCCGAGCGAGGCACGGAGGGCCGGTGGGCAAGTGGATGGTCACCGTTAATTGCCACCCCCACCCCTCCCCACAAAAATAAACACATTAACTCAAGCTTGCATCAGACAGAGGGTTGGGCAGCTCACCATCCTGGTTCTTGAGCTGCCACTTCCCCTTTCTTGGCGGCTGCTTAAAACACTTCCCTTTGCAATTCCGGGGAAGGCGCTCGCAAATCTCAGCCAATCACCCCCAAATAGCCCTTTTCCATTTAAGTCTGTCTCTCCGTCTCAGAACTTGGACTCGGCCGCCACTCGCGGGTCTCCTTTCGTCGGCCGTGTCGTTGCCTTTAGCAGCCGGGCGCTAAGCCCGCAAAAGAATGCTCCCATTCGAGGTTGACTTCCCAAACACCCTCGCCCAAAAGGAAACATGTAGGGATGGCCTCTGGCCTGGATGCCTTCAAAAGGGGACGTGGACAGATTCCTGGAGGAAAAGTCCATCATCCCAGGTGACAAACCAGGATGGAGATGTGTGTCATCTCCAGGCTTAAAACTGGGGTCCTTCAAGGGCCGGATGCAGGGGAGTGGACTATCAGGAGACAGAGATCGAGTCTCGTGCGCTCCCGGAGGCATCTGGTGGGGCCACTGTGAGATCCAGGAAGCTGGACTAGATGGACCTTTGGGCCTGTTCCAGCAGCTCTCTTCTTAGGTTCTTAAGTTCTTAACCCCAAGTGTCCAGTCCTCATGGAGGGGTGGGGGAGGAAACGCTCCGTCAAACAAGTTGGGAGACGTAAAAAAGCCCACGGATTCCAACCCCCGCCTCAGTGCCAGAAGCCACAGCAAATCAGATCTGACGGGCGGCGGTTGTTCCATTATCTCTTAATCCCAAATCCAAGCCTACCCCTTCCGCCCGCAACCGCAAGGACGAGGAGGGCGGGCGGCAAAAGGGCGGAGGGCTTCCATCAAGAAGAAGCCATGCAAACGGACAGCTCTTGCGGGGGAATTCCGTTTCTTCGTCTTCTCTCGTTTGGAAAGATAATATTCAGAAGCGCCTTGGATCCGTCCTCCCAAATAGCCGGCCCAGAAAGAGATGGCTTCCCAAGACGCATCCGTCCCCAAAAGACAGCAAGTGTGTCCTTTGACACGGAACGCCTCTCAGATTCGTCAGTCGCGACCGCCCAAAGGAGCGCTAAGAAGATCCAGATTTGAACCTTTCCGTGAGTCGGGCAGATTGTGGGCAGGAGGACGTGCGTTGGTCCCTTCTGCAGCCCCGGCCTCCCTTACAGGCTCGTCGTGCAGGTAAAAGTGAGGAAGACGAGAGATGCCTCTCCGCGGACACATGGGAGGAAAAGTGGGCAGTATACGCAGCTAGTGAGTCAATAAACAACCCCCAAAATAATTTCAGAGAAACCACAACCTTTTCATCTGTTGAGCGATTATTTCAAGAAGAGGAGCATGGGGTGTTTTGGGGAACCGTTGAAAATCAGCTCCACCGAAGAGGAAAGAAGTACGTTAAAAAGAAACCGCACAAGTGGAAGAAAACCTCTGTATGTCAAGACCGTTGGAGGTCGAAAGCTGCCTTTTCCCCTTCAAAGGGAGGGCTGACACACATACACACACTGTGGAATCCCCTTCCCAAGGGAGACAGCAAGGTGTCCCTCGAGCGCATCCAGAGCGAAGGCAAGCCTGCGGTCGCGAGAGGGCTCGTGCCACAAGCGTGCTCGCTGGATCCGCCTTTTGAGACGCATCTGGAAATCTGTGTTACGCTTTGGCCCTTCGGGATGCATCCTTCACACCACCAGCCCTCTCCGAGCCACCCAAGATCAAGACCGGGGGCTGCATTTTTTTTTCAAGTTTCCTTTTGTTCTGGCTTTCCCCTTTCCACCACCAACCCCCAAAGGTAGCAAACCCATGATGGAGATGTGTCATCTCCAGGGTCAAAACCGGGGTCCTTCAAGGACCAGATGCAGGGGGGAGTGGGTATCAGGAGACAGAGATCTAGTCTCATGCGCTCCCAGAGTGCATCTGGTGGGGCCACTGTGAGATCCAGGAAGCTGGACTAGATGGGCCTTTGGCCTGATCCAGCAGGGCTCTTCTTAGGTCCTTATTTTTTATTTATTTATTTATTTATTTATTTATTTATTTATTTATTTATTTAACTTATATGCCGCCCACTACCCAAAGGTCTCTGGGCGGCTTACAATCCAAAGAATAAAACAATTTAAAATAGTTAGATGTAAAATATCAATAAATCATCAAGCAATAATAAAAGCCTTACACTAAAATCATTATCCTAAAATTGTCCTCAGCGGACCCTATATTGTATCAATTAAAAACCTTCTGGAACAGGAAGGTTTTTACCTGGCGCCGGAATGTCATCAGCGTTGGCGCCAGGCGGATCTCGGTCGGGAGGGCATTCCATAGCTTGGGAGCAGCTGCCGAGAAGGCCCTGTGTCTTGTGGTGCTCCTCCACCCTAGTTTAAACTCAAGGGTCTCCATTTCTTCTTATGTTCTTATCTTAAAATTTTACACTGAACCTGCCTCTTTCATTTCACCCCTCCTGACCCCGAGCTTTGACGCAGAGAATCTGCGCGGGTCTGGCGAGCGCCCAAATTAGGAAGAAATGGGATCAGAAGCTCTGAGGATCGTAACGACAGAACTGTCAAGAGGGACCCAAAGAGACCATCCAGCCCAGCCCAGCAAAAGAGGCCCCATGCGGGAATCGAACAGCCGCCTTCTGGCTCCGCCACCAGAGAGCTCAACCCCTTCAGCTCTCCGGCAGTCCGTGCGCGAGACCCACTCCCTTTAGTCGGTACAGAATTCCCCACGTTGTTAGCTAACGAAATAAGAAAAGGTGTTCCCGAAAGCCTCAGCTATGAGCAAACTGAATCCCAGAACTGTAGAGCCGGAAGGGAACCCAGAGGCCATGTAGTCCACCCCGCTACGCCCCCCCCATCAATCCTATCTTAATAGCGAGGCTTCTGTCCTTCTGTAGGTGTCACTTCCACCTAACCTTCTGAAAGTTGCATTTTTAAATCTTATTGATATTTGAATAACCTACTCTCTTGTTGTTCCGCACTGTCAACGGGGAACCGACTTACAGTGGCCCTAA
The DNA here is from genome assembly GCA_029282475.1 of Phrynocephalus forsythii. Lineage (NCBI taxonomy): Eukaryota > Metazoa > Chordata > Lepidosauria > Squamata > Agamidae > Phrynocephalus > Phrynocephalus forsythii. Next base: position 8,832,070 of record JAPFRF010000018.1, read on the forward strand.
AATAGGGTTTTTTGAGGCGAGATATGTAAGGGGAAGTTTGGTGCATTCTTCACCTCCAGCGGGTTCCCACTGCTGAGTGGAGATTTGAGCGCATGTCCCCCCACCCCCACCCCAAGTCCTAGTTTGTCGCTCTCTCTGCTACACCACACAAGGTGGTTCTTTAGCTTTCAGACACCTTAGAACCCCACTATCTGCGGGTTCCCTCATCCACTGGCTGGAAATGCTTCACACAACAAAACAAGAAAAACGTACAGTGGCACCTTGTATAAAAGGAATTCATTCGTTCCAAATGAAACCCCGTTAAGCAAAATTTCCTTTATCCAAATTTCCCACGGGAATGCGGAAAACGGAATAATCCCTCATCGCGGCCATTTTCATGTTGTACGGATTCGCCCCACAGGCGATTCTGTTAAGCAAATTTTCCCTAGCGCCAGAATTTTTTACATTGCACCTATTTTATGTCATACAAGCCGTTTGTTATACAAGGGTCCACTGTATAGCATTGGATGAGACAGTGGGAACTTTCACATCTGTGATTTCCCCACTGATACGTGCACTGCGGTCCCACTGTATTGACTTTCTTAAATAATGCGAACTGCCTGGGGTCGTTTTTTTTTTTTAGGAGAAAGTTAAATATTGTAAGTTAAATAAAGAAATAATTTTCTATTTGGGGGATGGTGGGGTCCCTCTCACCTATTTCTCCCTCTTGTTTCCGTGATCCAGATCAAAGTGGAGGGGGAACTCGGATGTCCCTTCGAAACCAGTCTGGGGTTCAGGCCGCCGCTCGTCCGCGAGACTCGCGCCCCGTGCCGCCGCCACCGCCGCCCCCCCTTCGCCCACCCCGTCCCTCAGGTGTACCTGGACGGAGCCCCCAAGCCTGCTGGTTGCCAGGTGAGTTCCTAGCGTCTCCTCAGCAGGTGCCTGGCCAGCCTGAGGGTCCCAAAGCTCCGTCCCTTCGGGTGACGGCTAATGGCGGAGGCAGGAAAGAGAAAGGGAAGGGGGTGGAAAGAGGTAAAATAAAATAATACGAAAGGAAAAGAGAGAAATAGAGAGAAGAAAACAGGAGGCGTTGGGGGGGGCGGCGGGGGGGGGGAGATCGGCATTCCAGGGAGAAATGAAAAGAAAACCCCGAAAGGGTGGAGGAGGGAAAGAAGTGGACGAGAAAGGAAAAGATAAAAACATGCAACAGCAGAAGGAACATAAAACAAGATAAAAACGCAGTCTCTGCAGCAGCGTTCCCCCCTGCTTTTCACCGGGCGCCGCCCGGAGCCGTCGGGCTACGTCTCCTACAGAAGGGGCCGTAACTCCGAGCGGCCGGAAAGCAACCGTTTCGGGCCGTGAAACGGCTGCAGTACTTTGTGGGTTGGATGCCCAAGAAGCACGTTCCAGAAAAAGTAAAAGGAGGGGGAAAGGAAGCGGGTCGGGATTCGTGCTGGGTGTGCGGTCGGTTCCGGACACAGAATTGGCGCCCAGCGTGGGGCTAGCTGCCGGGTAGGAGCAGCCCGTACAGCCTGTTCTGAGCGACCCTCTCTCAAACCCGCTCTCCGAGTGGTGAAAGGGCCCAAGCCTATCTACCAAACGCTATGGACCCCCCCAAAAAAAAATAATTTTAAAGGACACCTTCTTTGAAATAGCCAGCGCGAGAGTGGGCAATCCGAGGCCAAGTCGCCCCCCCTCTCCTCAACCAACTACGAAAACCCCCGTCCTTAACCTTCCTACCTCGCAGGGTTAAGCGGTCAACCTTTTGCCCCTCCGAGGAAAATGCAAAATTTGCACAGAGCAAGACCCTGTATCGATGATGCGGAACAAGCAGCTTTTAACAAAGGACGCCCTCCTCCCCACTCCGACCTCACCAGCGCACTCACATGGCCGGTCTCAGGGGATTCCGAAGCTTCAGTCACCCCCACCCCCAGTGTTCTTGGACTGCAACACCCATAAGCCCCCCGGCGGGCCTAATTAGTGCTGAAGGCTTCTGGGAATTGGAGTCAAAAACACAACTCGAGAGGCTGTCGCTTTTAGGTGCCTTGGACACTTTCAGATCCTGCGCGGCGGCAGCGCCCGGCCTGCCAAGACTCACCCAGCCCTTCCCAGTAAGGACGCTGGCCCCATTTCTAAGGAGCCGTCTTACCACCGAATGCTCAAGTGTGCCGCCTGGCACTTAACCAGGCTGCCCGCCCCCAAACCAGCCCGATCTGAACCTCCTTTCTTGTCGAAAGCCCTCCCTGGCTGCCGGGACCTCGCAGCAAAACGCCCCCAAAATAGCCCGTACCTGCTGTTTGATATACTGGGGGGCTTTCTCCCGGTTTGGCGCCTGGGCTTGGACGTCACTCTGGACCGTGCCGATCGGGGTCGGCTGCAGAGAAAGAAGAGAACAGGAAGCCATGGGTGGAACGGCCGTTAGGGGCCCTCCGCATGAGGGGCTCAGGCCCCCGGCTACAACATGCCATTGGTCTTGGTTCCTGCTGGACCACGAGTTCCAAGGGCCAAGCGATTGCACCGTAAATTACGGAGGACAGTAAACTGAGCACCCAGCTTGTTGGGCAAGAGCAGAGGGGCTGTGTGTACCCCGTATGATTAAAAAGTAAAACACCCAGAGTGTGCTTAAATGGCTATGAGAAGGTATACAAAGAGCACACTTCGCTGTGGAGTTCCCCCCCCTTTGCTTTATTTCTTCTGTGGCTTATTTTAAACTTTACTATTACACGCCTGTTTATCTTATCCTGTTACAAACCGTCCAGAATCGAATATTCCACTGAGGGGCCGGTGTAAAAAAATTAAAGAAATAATGACTGTCACTTTGAAATGATGTTTCTTTAAAAAAAAATCTGCATTTATATTACCTGAGCGCCAAGTTCAATTGGTGGGGAAAAGTTGTCTATACAATGATATCCATATATACAGCGGATCCTCATATAACAAACGGATTTGTATAACATAAAATCTGTACAACATAAAAAATTCCGGAGAGAGGGGAAACTTGCTTAACAGAATCGCCTATGGGGTTACAACATAAAAATGGTCACTATTAGTGATTACTCTGTTTTCAATGCATTCCTATGGGAAAATTGTACAAAGGAAAATTTGCTTAATAGAATTTCATTGGGAACAAATTAACTCCTTTATACAAGGTACCAGAGAGACCCAGTAGGGCACACAAACAGGTGAGAAAAGATTTATTTGCTTATTTTACTTGTTTATTCTACTGGTTATTTAATTTGCATTCTTGTTTGTTTCTTATTTGCATTTATGTAAAAACTGCCCAGAGCCCCTTCTGAGAAATCGGTGCAGTATAAAAAGGCAATAAATAAATAAATATCAATAAATAAATTAGGGTCCCTTTATCTGCAGCATTAGTACCTGCAGTTTCACTTATCCGAGATCTGAAAAGATTAAAAGAAAAAGACCAGAAATGTGTATTTCCATGATGTAGTTACCAGAGGGAGCTCCTAGAGGGAGCCAGAGACCATACTATGCCTCGGGTTTGCTATTATCCACTGTTTTCAGCATTTGCGGGGGAGATGGGGGTGTTGGTGGATACAGAGGCCCTGCCCGTAAATATCTGCAGAGAGACATCTTTTTGTACAACAAGAACCCCACCCCACCCCGGACAAACCTCCTGTACCTCTCCCAAGGGCCACACTTACTAAGGGCTTCCCGGCCCAGTCGTATTCGTAATCAAACACGTAGCCGTTCCGGTCAAAAAGGTCGGTGAAGAGCTTCCGCAGATAGTCATAATCGGGCTTCTCAAAGAAGTCCAGGCGCCTCACGTAACGGAGGTACGTGGCCATCTCCTCTGCAGAAGACCACAAGGAAGGTCAAAGATCCCCGGACCCAAAGGGCAAAGCCCACCCACCCACCCCCCGGCTGGCCCCCCCGGTCGTCCGACGGCAGCCCTTACCGGGGAAGTTTTCGCACAGCACTTCGACGGGGGTGGCCCTTTTGGTGTCGCCGATCTTCTGATAGCGCTCCTTCAGGGTGTCCGCCTGGAGACGCGAGGCGGGAGCAGATTAATTTGAGAGAAACAAGTCCCGCATCTAACCTTCCCGACGCTCAAGTGGCCGGGAAGATTAAGGAAGGCCATGCGGCAAACAAACAAATAACTAAACAAAACAAAAAACCACTCGGGCCAAGCGGCTGTGGCCGCACGGAATGTTCACCAACATTTGCATTTGCAGACGGGGAAGTGTCTGCAAAAAACGAAGCCAAGAGCCGGTCGACGCCTCCACCCCTCGAGTTGCGAGAGGGGGAAGCTTCCCCAGCGAGCAGGAAGGGGAGGATGGCTCGTTCGCTTGTGGCGGGGAAAGAGAGAGCACCACCGAGGTCCCTCGGAGCTGCGCGGAGAAGGCCAGGCAGGAGACAGGTGTTGGAAGCTCGGAAAGTCGCCTCCCTGGGCTGCCTTCAGAAGAACCCAGCCTTGAGCTGAAGCGGCCAGTCTTGGCACATCTTCCCTCCCCACGGGGAACGGAACTCACCTTGAGGCCTTGCCAGGGCAAGCTCCCTCGGAGGAAATACATGAACATGTGTCCCAGGGCTTCCAAGTCGTCGCGGCGGCTTTGTTCTACGCAGGAGACAAAACAAGAGAGGCAGGCACGTCGAGCCAAGGGCCGCTTTCTCAGGCCACGTCGATTCAGCGTCGGAGAGGGTGACCCATTTGGCTTCGGGCCTTGGCTACGAATTCCCCGAATCCCACCGGCGTTCGACAAGGCCTCAGTGTCATTGATATGTTACTACGTAACCCGTTTCCCCGAAAATGAGACATCCCCTGAAAATAAGACCTACTTACAGTTTTGCCCCACACTGAAATATAAGGCATCCCCCCCCCGAAAATAAGGCCTCCCCAATAATAAGATAACAATAAACGTGTACCGTATTCTTCTTCATGGGAAAATAAGACATTCCCTGAAAATAAGACCTAGCACATCTTTGGGAGCAGAAATTAATATAAGACCCTGTCTTATTTTGGGGGGAAACACGGCATGTGTGCACAGAGACACACAATCAAAGCCCCACGAAAATCTCGCATCTAACAATAAGCCAGGTTGTGGCTGCAAACTAGCTCTTAAGTCCTAAACGAGCACCGGTGAAGTGGAGCCGTTTCTCACCAGCATTGGCGAGCTTGGTGTGTGTGTGGGAGGGGGGACTAGAAATTTGACCACCAGGTCCCATTTGGGCAGTCTGATAACCCCACCCCCACTGAGGCGCTTGAGGAGGCCCTGTCATTCCTCTCCGCTAGCGTGACAAAAGGGCCACGGTGCTTGTAAGACATGTTGCCGCACACCATCTGAATTTGATCAGATTCAGGAAGGCTGCTTTTAGGACTTGAAGTATCCTGGTTCACATCCCCACCGATCCCTCATTGACTGGTTGGGGTTGTCACTTATTTATTCATCCATCCATCCATCCATCCATCCATCCATCCATGTGTCTAATCATCCATCCATCCATCCATCCATCCATCCATCCATCCATCCATGTGTCTAATCTTCCATCCACCCAGCCACCCATCCATCCATCCATCCATGTCTAATCATCCATCCATCCATCCGTCTAATCATCCATCCATCCATCCATCCATGTGTCTTATCATCCATCCATCCATCCATCCATCCATCCATCCATCCATGTGTCTAATCTTCCATCCATCCATCCATGTCTAATCCATCCATCCATCCATCCATCCATCCATCCATCCATCCATCCATCCATCCATCCATCCATCCATCCATCCATCCATCCATGTCTAATCATCCATCCATCCATCCATCCATCCATCTATCCCTCCATGTGTCTTATCATCCATCCATCCATCCTTTGTAAACCACTCGGAGCAGTGTGCCACCCCGAGAGGCATATACATTTTCAAAACCCAATTTATATAGGAATACTAGTAATCCCGGAAAACCACGGGGGATGACCAGCTCGTGACTGGCTCTCTCTTTCAAAGCGTTCCTCCTCCGCAGGGTGGCCGTGCTGAGGAGGGAGCAGAAAAGCTTGCGGAAGAAAGATGGGATGCCCGTGGCGGAGCAGGCGCCAAGGTCGAAGAGGCGCCTCCGCCTCCACCGGGCCTCCCCCAAGGGGCCCCTCCCTCCCTCCCTCCCTCCCTCCCGCTCACCTTTGCCCAGGTGTGTGTTGATGCTCATGTACCGTGCCGTCCCCGTCAAGCTCTTGTGCTCTCGGTACGGGATGTGTTTTTTGGTCTCGGGGTCGATGTACTCTTTGGCCAGGCCGAAGTCGATGATGTGGATGGTATGCTGGCGTTTGCTGCCGGGACGCCCCACCAGGAAGTTCTCCGGCTTGACGTCGCGGTAGATCAGGCTTTTCGTGTGGACATACTCCATCCGCGTGATCTGCGGGGGAGAGACCGAGGACGGCGAAGCAATCTGAGTTTAGAATTCTGGGAGCTGCGGTCCAAAACATCAGGAGGGCCGAAGTTTGGACATGCCTGGCCTAATGCAAGGCCAAAAGGTGCACTTTATTTATTTATTTATTTATTATTGGATTTATACCCCGCCCATCTTCCCAAGGGAACTCTGGGCGGCTTCCAGCAATCTGACCGGTGCAGTAATGGTCAGGGTACAATACAAAATACAATCAACGGGGTCAATACACAATACAGTACGACAGACAAACAGGAAATTAAGATAAGCACTGCTAGCACCTTTTGCAGGCAGAATAGAGGCCTCAATGGCCCAACATCTTTAAAAATAATGGCAATGATAGCAGATGGCAGATTAAAAAAAAACTGTGTAAGTTACACTTGGTCGCTAAAGGCCTCTCGAAAGAGCAAGGTTTTAAGAGCTCTATGGAAGGCCAGCATCTTAACAACTCACACTATATCCCATCATGCTTATTTCTGTACACTGGCATCTCCACAGCAGAGGGCTAGCCAAAATCCAAACGGAGGAGTCACCAAGGGCCTTTTCTACACGTTCGTTTCTACGCCCTGGTCCCCTAAGGGGACGGCATGGGGACTAAGCACTATGTTTTGTTCTACGGTCAAGAAGGGAAGTGGGAAACACTCACCAGTTGGATGGCAATCATCAGGACCGTCTTGAGAGTGAACGTCCGGTCACAGAGGTCAAAAAGATCTTCGAGGCTCGGGCCGAGCAATTCTAAAACCATGGCGTTGTATTTCCCGCACGGGCCAAAGTAATACACCTGTGGAATACCTTCTGGAAAAGGTGCAGAAGAGAGGCGGTGAGAGGAGACGTCCGTATTCTGTAAGTTCCTGGCCGGTAAAAAGAACACTGACCAACATTTTCCTAAAGCAAAGGGCAGCACTCACAGGGTTTCCGTGGCTTGGGGCTATCGGACAGAGCGTATCTCCCAAAGGTCAGAGCTGCCCAGGCTCACCAGAGCCTCACGGGCCTTCCCGCTTCGGGTGGCCACCCCCACCCCACCCCCAGGGAGGCCCGTAAGGCTGCGACACGCAATCGGGCCTTCTCGGTGGCCGACCCGACCATATGGAACAAACTGCCCGGCGTGATCCGCCTGGCTCAGTCCCTCACGGCCTTCAAGATTGAAGACCTGGCTGGATTTTGGATTTCCGCACTTGTCCGTCTCCCTTCAATTCAGTGGGTTTGCTTTAAGTGCCACCAATACCGACCTCCGTGCGGGGAGTGACTTCCGATTTCACTAAACTGACCTTGACTCAAACCCGCCTGATTCAATGGGTGTAATCCCGTTGGGACTAACAGCGGGATCTAGTCTTAACGAGTCAGAGACCATTAACCCTTCCCTGTGGTTTATGCGATGGTAAAATAAAGATTGATTAATCCCTCTCCCAGATGTAAATTTGGAGGTCCCTCGTTCTTACGGTCATCGGTCAAAGGCGACTTGACAGGACCGGCTTATAAGGTAGAGCTAAAACAATAAGGATAAAGTCACACCTTTTTTGCAGGAAAAGCGGCAGTCTCTTAGTTGCTCTGATAGTTACCATCAGTCTAAGAGCAGGTCTTAATAAAGCCAGCCTAATTTTTAATCTCCGTCGCCTTGTCTGTGCCCTGGCCGCTCGGGGCTGTTTCCTCAGCTATTCTATCTCTGTCGTCCAACTCCTCTACTCACTGCGGACTAGACCGTTGTCTCTGCTCACCTGCGTTACCGAGTTGTTTGTAAAAGCGATACTCTAAATGCAGTTGAGGAGCTCTGGATTTGATCGGTTCCTGGGCGGCAGGGGAAGGCAAACAAAGGAGAGGAGAGAGAAAAAAACCACACCATTAGTATATTTTTCTCACGAAACAATGCAGAAAACCCCTTCGCTACGACCCAAGGGATACAACACGACATGCAAAAAAGAGCCAGTGTGGAATCATGGAAGAGCGTCAGACCAGGGGGGCTCGAGAGATGTAGGTTCGAATACCTACGCACCCACAGAAACTCCCGAGGCCATGGCTGTGGGACATCGCTTTTGGACATCTCACAGACCTCAACCCCTTATGAAGTCAGAAGCTACACAGGCTGCTTCCCGTTTCGAAAATTAATGAATTCTTTTAAATGCCTGTGTTGGAGGTGGCTCATAACCAGTCCTCATCTTGCCCTGCCTCTGCAAGCACCAAACAAACCCCTTGGTTAGTTTTGGAGGGGGGGGGAAATGCTTCTTGGGCAGATCTCTGTAAGCATTATTTTTGTCCATTAGGATCCCATGTATACATAGACATGTACACAGAAATATGTATTTTCACAATGTATTACCAGGCCTGGCCACTTGAGGGAGCCAGAGACCATGTTATGCATTCTTCAACAAGGACAACACAGCCTGTCTGGCTTTCTCTGGTGGCCTGTTTTGGTAACTACTGCATATGGTGAAAATACCTGTATCTAGTGTGTGTGTTTTTAAAAAAATCTTAATATTTTTAGTGTTTTCAGACCACAGATAAATGAAACCGCAGATACAGGGGATCCAATTGTACTGAGGTGTGTGTGAAAAGTTTCCAACCTGGAAACTGGCGGGTGTGAAGGGTGCTGAGAAAGCAGGCACAGAAGCACAGGAAAAGGTTGTGTGTCAACTTACCAACTTGATGGCTACGTATTCGTTCGTGTAGAGGTTCTTTCCTGAAAAGCAGAAAATGCAAGGACTGAATCCAAAAGACAGTGTGGGGGAAAAGCAGGAAAGCTGAAAAATCTCAAAGGAAAATCCTACACAAATAGTGTGGGGAAAAGCAGGAAAGCTGAAAAATCTCAAAGGAAAATCCTACACAAATAGTGTGGGGGAAAAGCAGGAAAGCTGAAAAATCTCAAAGGAAAATCCTACACAAACTCTCCGTGCACACACGACTCTAGTCTCAACATTTCAATACGCCCGTCCAGTTGGCCAGATACAGGGCTTAATGGGCAGTATGAAAGAAGAGAGACATATACTTGGGGGCATAGTTACCCCCTACTTTGAAAACAGCATCCGTGCATTAAAGATTTTTTTTGGGGGGAGAGATTTTCTGTGGCCACGAGGGGCTGGTTTAGGGAAGATGGTGCGGGATATAAGCCTTTAAATAAATAAATAAATTATGGCCAAACTTCCAACAGGCTGCATTGGAAACAACCAGCCGGCAATTTTGGCACAAGGAGGGTGGGCTGGATATGTGATATTTTCAGCACAGCCGCATGTTCAGCTTTGTTTTGCATGATTTTTTAAAAACGATTCGTTCCACGCAAGCCTCGAGCCTCGAGCCTCGCTCTCCGAACCGAAGCCAAAAGGAACGCCACCGGGCTGGCCATTCAAGAGCTCAACACCCTTTCCTGCCCCGTCCGCGAGCCACTTAAAAATAATTTCGCCCTTGCCGATCTGTGCACCCTCCGCCGGGCTTCGCCCTCCCACCTGCTGCCACGCGTCAGGCCCGGCCTTCTTGACGACCTTTCCTTTCCAAAGACTCCCGAGCATTTTAATTTCAAAAATAAAAATCAAAAAGGGAAAGGCCGAGCGGCGCCCCCGTAGCCAATCAGGACCTCGAGGGATGCGGGGATTTTTGATATCTCCAAGGGGGACCCTGCTGCTGAGCTTTATTCAATTTTTTTTTTTTTAAAACCAGCTGGGGAGGGAAAGAAGATCAAATGTATTTCTGCCGAGACGGGAAGGTTTACACACAATGTGGAACGAAGGGCACGCTAACGGGCAACCCAGGGCAGTGGAAGGCTACCCAGTCGGGCGTCGTGCTGCTCGGCATGGAGGCCGAAAACCATCGTGGGTATGGCGGGCCGTGGGAGTCACCTACACGGTTTTCGTGCCAGTCCAGTGGGAAACTCCCATTTCTTTCCTGTCCAGCCCACTCTGCTCCGCTAGGAAACAAGGCTGCCAAAGGCTGCATCTTTTCAGGCTCGAATTGCTCCCCGGAGGTGGAATTGGATTTAGAAAAAGCAGCAGAGAGCTTCCGGAAGTCCTTGGTTCGCAACCAGGCAGCCGGCAGCTGTCCCCAGGATGACGAAATCTGGCCGAAGATGGGGTCCCGAAGAGGATGCAATTCAAAGGCGTTTCAACCACGGAAGGGGTGCCCAGAGGTGCCTTCAAAACCATTTCCATGTTGATTATTGGCCACACCACCTCGGTGGCCCTCTCACCTCAGAAGCCGGACGAGAAACCTGGATCCATTCAGGGCACCGAGACCTGCTTCACAGCCCCACCACGTCTGTCCATCCTTTATCTGGCCTTCCTCTTTTTTTGCTGCCTTCTGCCGTTCCCAGCATGGATATATATATATATCTGTATATATACACAGTAGGACCCCTGTATCCACTGATTCATTATCCACTGATTCAATTATCCACAGTTGGCAGAGGAAAAATAAATAAATAAAATGACTCAACTTCCAGATAAACTCCCCTGGAGGACTGAGAATCTTCCCAGACATCTCAACTCTATGTGTCTGTTTTCAGAAAGAAAGGGGAGGGGAGGAAAAAGACCAGCTCACACGGCAATGCTTGAGCGCACGCTCACCTATCGTGGATAAAGAAGTATTTGACTGGCTGGCCGTCATACGGGCCTCCGGGGAGGGAGAGAAAAGCAAGCAGGGCTGGGAGGGAGACATGAGATAATCCCCAGCGTTTGCGTGGATCGGAGAGAAACGCCATGGCCTTAATGCCACAGAGATGGAGAGGCTGCCTCCCAGCTGGCGATCTGGCCGGGCAGGACAGGGGAAAAAGATACCCGTGGTGACCTGGCGGCTGCCCACGTCCTGCGGGGCTGCACAGCCCTGGAGGGTGATCTCTTTGTGGGCATCAAATGGGGGCGCAGAAAAATTCATCCCAAACTTCACCTCCTGCCCTTCTTTCCTCTTTGGTTTCTCTCTGCTGGACCCTTTTCTCGATGTCTCGATGCCACGGCTCCCCCTCTGCATCCTCTCCGTCTTCCTCCTCCAGGCCAGCGGTCCTTTCCAAAAGACCTTTCGGAAACGGCCGGGCTTTTGAACACCAGACCTTAAGAATCTCACGCCCCTGCTGGGTGGGGGTGGGGGGTGGATTCTCTCTCCCCCCCGGGAATTGACCGGGGTTGTGCGCACGGTGGCCTGAAATCCTCTCCTCCTCTCGACGCCATCCCCAGGAACGGAGAGGAGAGTTGAAAGCCGGGCGGGACAAGCGTGAGCTCCTTCCAGAGACCACGGGCTATGTTCCCAATGGGAGTTGTAGTCCCATTTGTTTATTTACGCCACCCTGTAAAACCCCTGCCTCTCTCCCCGCCAAAGACAAGGCCTTTCGCCGCTGAAATAAACTGTCACAGCACTGAAATACAATTCATCATATTCTGCATTCTGCATATTACTAAACGTATGTATTCAAAGACCACTCTTTATAACCAGTTAAATGTGTGTGTGTGTGTGTGTGTGTGTGTGTGTGTGTGTGTGTGTGTGTGTGTGTGTGTGTGTGTGTGTGTGTGTGTGTGTGTCATAACACAGTGACCCTCATGACTCCTTTGTGCAAAACAGGAAGGATCAGATTTCTAATTTCTAATAAATCCTCAAAAAAGGCCGGAAAGGGCCCTCTAGAGACTATTTGGTCCACCCCTGTCAAGGAGGCCCCATTGGGGGAGGGGATTTGAACTCCCAAACTCCAGCTCCATCATCTGAGACCACAACTCCTGAACTGAGCAGCAGCTTTGTTTCTTATTACAGCAGTACCGTGTATAAACGAATTAATTCATTCCGAATGAAATTCCGTTAAGCAAATTTTCCTTTGAACAAATTTCCCACCGGAATGCATTGAAAACGGAGTGATCCCTCATCGCGACCCTTTTTATCTTGTACGGATTCGCCCCATAGGCGATTCTGTCAAGCAAATTTCCCCCTATCTCCGGAATGTTTTCTGTTGTACAGATTTTATGCTATACAAACCGTTTGTTATACGAGGGGCCACCGTCTTTATTGATTCAATTTAGATGCCGCCCCTCCAACCAAAGGCCACTCTGGGTAGCTCACAACAGAAAGCCAAACGGTTAGCAAAATAAAATCATGCAAGAACATAATACGAAGCTCAAAGTAACGCAAATAAAACATCGTTAATCTGGCACCGTTCGTAAAGTCGAAAAAGCGAATAAGGTGGGCTCAGGGCTAGGCGAAATCAATGGAACAGTGAAATGGCAACCAGAGGGAAAACAGATTTTTAAAAAGCAGTTTTGAAATCAAACAGGGACAGAGAATGAGCATCCCAAAGGCTTCCCAAACGAATTTTGCGTCTTATGCTTTTCGGAGCGCACGAAACCCACCCTCAACCCGACTCACCCAGGCGTAGCTCTCCGAAGTTCCCGCAGCCGATCTTCTTCCCGACGCGGAAGTTCGGCCCCACCATCAAGACGCCTGAGTTGGTGCCCGCCGCCCGGCCCCCGTGACCGCTGCGCCCGCCGCCCGTTTTGGACATCCTTCGCGCGTCTTCGTTCTCCCTTTTCCCTCCTCCTCTCTTGTCAAAATCCATAAGTTTATGATACCCCGGCCTCTCCACGGTTACGCCGCTGCCATACACCCCCAAGACGGCCGAAACGTTTCAGGCAGGGGAGGGGGGCGGAGGAGGAGGAGGAGGGGGAAAGAGAGGGGGGTCCCACGGCAGGCTGCCCCCTCTGTTAGTAAACCATCGCGGGGGGCAGGAGGAGGAGGAGGAGGAGGAGGAGGAGGAAGGAGGAGGAGGAATGGGGAGGAGGGCGCGAGGGGGTGGATCGCCACCCGCATGAGCCAGCCTAGTGGAGCAGTCGCCGCCTTCCCGGGCCTGGAACGAATCCCGCCGTTGGCACGTCCCGCCGGCCGGCCGCCGGAGAAGACCACATGGTGCAGATCGGTCGCTTCCCACCTGCGGAGAGATGGAGAGACGTTCGTGAATCAATGGGCTGAGGCGGAAAACGAGAGGGGCCCGTAGGAGAAGGACTTTGAGGAGGGGACAGGAAGACTCTGGAGACCAGCAAGAACAAGGGAATCAGCCGACGAACCCACCAGACTCTAATAAAGTAGGACCCCCTGTATCCACTGATTCAATCATCCACAGTTGGCAGAGGAAAAAAAAAATAATTCAGCAGCCACAAAGCAAGCTACTGTCACAAACAGCAGCTGTAAAGCAAGCAACTGTCTCAAAACAGCAGTCATAAAGCAAGCTACTGTCAGGAAACAGCAGTCTGGGGGTGCGTGGGCCAGCGTTCTCTCTTATCCATGGTTTTCATTATCCACGGGCCTGGCCTGGAACCAATCCCCAGTGGATACAGGGGTCCTACTGTAATCCAGCCATGTTTTAAAGGCTGCCTTAGATTTATGGGTAAAGGTATAGGTTCCCCCCCATGCGCATGCGTGCGAGTCATTTCCGACTCTAGGGGGCGGTGCTCATCTCCGTATTCGAGCCGAAGAGCCAGTGTGGTGCAAGTCCATGGCCACGTGGCCGGCGTGGCTGCAAGGAAACACTGTTTTCCCTACCCGCTTTTTTTTTTTAACAACGGTACCTATTTATCTACTTGCACTGACATGCTTCCGAACGGCTAATTTGGCAGGAGCTGGGATCCCGCCTTCCATTTCCCCTTCTTGCATTTTTGGGTTTCGCCCCTTACGGAATCTCCACGTCTGCTCGAACACCCTCTGGTCCACCTGCCCTACCCCTAGGCAAAAAAACGAGGGGGACAGGCACCCCACACTGAAATCAAACACACACACACACACACACACACACACACACACACACACACACACACACACACACACACACACACACACCTTAAAGGGGAGGCATGCTTGCACTAATCTGGATTAGACGAAGCCTCTCTCTCTCTCTCTCTCTCTGTGAGGAGTTAAGAGGAGAAAGGCGGTCCATTCCCGAAGGATTACGACCACGGCGTAGGAGGGACGTTTCTCTCATCTTTCCAAATTAAAAGAGAGCGAGCGAGCGTGCGGAAGGGGAAACGGGGTAAAGTCTAGGCAAGCAAGGAAGGAAATGACCACCAGCCCTTGCTGCGTTTGAGGAGAACAGAGCTGGGGACAGGCCGCCGTCCCTTCCTTGATCCGATGCCCTGTTCAGAAGGCAACGGGGCCGTACCACGTTCCTCAGCCCACTCTTCGCACCTGAACTACCAGGGCAAATGCAACATGCAACACCACTCTCTCGACGGGACCTCGTTTCCTTGGGGATCAAACCCACACTCTTAACCACTAGGCCACGCTGCCGTATCACACCTGGGCATCTCCCCCACACACACACCTGTTTTTAAGATCCGGATTTGGCCTTTCCATCTTTAAGGCCAGGAAGAAAACCGAAGAGCTTTCGGGACGGACAGGAAGAATCATGAAGTCAGATCCCTCCTGCTAATTTCTCCAAAACGTTTGTCAAGTTAAGGGACAAAAAAAAAAACCCACAAGTACAGTAGGAAAAGACACAACTAACATCCACGGAGGATCGGTTCCAACCGCTCCTTGCGGATGCTGAAAATTGTGGATTATCGCACGGTCTCTGGCGCCTCCTAGGGGCCAGTTCTGGGAACCTCGTGATTAGAAACACACGTTTCTAGCATTTTTCAAAGGATGGATAAAGGAATCGGCGGATAAGGAGATCCGACGGTAGAAAGGCCCTCGATACCCGAAGATTCGGATACAGGAGCGGTGCGTGAAGAAGGAGCCCCCTGGATCTTACCCACGGAGCCCTCCAGGTTTCATTCCCAGACGCGCCTCGGCCCGCAAAAACATTTTATGCGTCTTAAAACAAGGCGTCTTTTGTTTGGGCCACACCGACTGGGGAGCAAAGACACGGTCCTCGCCGTGGACGGAAAAGCAGGAAGGTGGCATTGGGAAAAGGTGGGGTTTTTTCCCCCTCCGCACCATCGTCCGGCCATTTGTGGGATCCGTTGAAGGCTGGTGCACAAACTTCACCGATTTTTTTAATAAAAAGAAGACGATGACAACAAACACTCTTCTTTTAACGCACAAACACACACACACCAGCGCCGTGGGGGGTCCCCAACTCGGGCAGCCTATATTAAACCAAGTATTCTTTGGGGCAGCGTCTGAACCTGAGCCCGGACGGGCACGCTTGAACTGGATCGTTTGGCACCGCAATCTCTCGCCGTGAAGCAGTGGGGGGTGGGGAGAGAAACACACCCAATTTAAAAAGAAAAAAAGAAAAGAAACTTGAAAAGAAAAGCCAGAGGAGTCTAAATGAGTTTTATTCCCGCTGGGAAAGCAGCTCAGTCGCTGATTCCGTATTTAGAAGCAGTGCTCCCTTGACTCCCAAGCCTGGTTGCTCTAGCTCAAAGCCCTTTTTTTTTTTTTTTTGGCAAGGGGGAAGGGATAATTCTCACTTTTGCATCCTAGCGGACAAATGGGGAGATTTGGCTCATTTAATGTCACAGACGTGTCATTCTGGAAGATTTGCATACAAGGCCGGAGGGGGTGGGAGAGGGGAATGATCAACAGACATGCTTTCTCACTTCCTCCTCTCCCTCTAAAAATCCCACGACCGTCGCAAGAGCGCAGGAAGAGGCAGATTCTCTCTGGCACAGCTGGGCCGCCAGGGAGCCAGAGAAGGCCGTGCCGGATTGGGCTGGAACTTTCTTTTCCCGCTCTGCCTCCCCCTTTCCCACCTATCAGAGAGATCCCACGTTCCAAGGGCCTGGCTCTCCAGCATGGCACCGAGACGCCCCTGCAACGCCCCTGGCTCGCTTGGCAGCCGTCAAGAGAGGAGGACACCCCCCCCCATAAAAACCACCACCTGCCTGAATGCTGCCTCTGTTTCCTTCGACCGCTAAAATAAGAGAGAGGCCCGGAGCTGCTTCCCTTCGTTCTTGGCTCCCTCCTCTTGCAAGGAAAGCCATCTCTACCTTGGTGGAAAATAATAAAAAAAAACCCTCGCGCATGCCAACCTTGTACCAAAAGGGACCGGAGAGAGTTGGCACGATCGAAGAAACGTCCCTAATGGCAAGCGACGCGGGGTCTGAAAATGCTAAAAATATGAAAGGCAGAAGCAGGGCGTTGGGGTGGAATCTCAAAACACACAGACAGAGAGATCAAGAGTTTCCAGGGGGAGAGAGAGAGAGAGATCATAGAATCAAAGAGTTGGAAGAGACCTCCAAGGGCCATCCAGTCTGACCCCCTGCCAGGCAGGGACCCCCATCCCTGTGTCCCCGACAGATGGCCACCCAGCCTCTGCTTAAAAACCTCACAAGAAGGAGACCTCACCACCCTCCTTTAGGATCAGAGAACCCTAGAGTTGGAAGGGACCTCGAGGGCCATCCAGTCCGACCCCCTGCCATGCAGGAACCCCCATCACAATATTTCCGACAGAAGGCCATCCAGCCTCTGCTTAAAAACCTCCCAAGAAGGAGACCCCACCGCCCTTTGTGGCAGCATCTTCCACTGCCAAACAGCTCGTCTTTCCAGCTGGGAATTTGTCGCAGGGAACGTTTCGTCCTCGTGGGAGGCTGTCACATTTTCCACTCCGGACTGAAGGTGGCCGGGGGAAACATCTCGGTGACAAGGGCTCTTTTCAAGTTTCTACCGGCCAAGCCCTGCTGAGGCCCGTAAAGAGAGAGAGAGAGAGAGAGAGAGAGAGAGAAGGCCACCTTTGGGGTCCCCTTCCAGACCATCGAGCTCTCGTTTTTCTCAAGGGTCTTGTGGCTCCCCCCCCCCCGAAAGGTGGGCCAATGTTGCGGCCCGGATGGCCGAGCGCGTCTGTGGAGAGTGGCACCTGACACGCCTTGGAAAAAGCAGTTTCCATACTGCCCCACCAAAAAAAAAGGGGGGTTGGTTGGTTTTTGCAGCCCGGCCAAAGTTCTGGCTGATTGTTCCCGCAGGACACCAAAGGCTCCCATCCCATTTCGAAAGAAAGATCGCCGCTCTCGCAAACACACCCCGCGCGAGACCGTCGGGTCACGACCCAGGTTTGGACGTCAAACCTCGCCCCCTTTCTGTGTCCAGCCACCAGGACCTGTGAAAATTTCGGGCCGCGGTTCATTCCGATCCGAACTACCCCGCTCGCGGCCTTTGGCTCCGGTCCGCAGTGTGGGTTTTTTTTCCCCCCCACTTGCAGGACACCGGCTGCTTCGGAAACAGAAAGAGGATTCATTTGTCTCGCCGGCCGCCCGGCCAGCCAGTAACAGCTCCGTCTTCCCCAGCTGTTTCTGCTTGCTCAACACCCGGGCCTCGGAAGGGAAGAGACGAGACGGGCCTGCCAATTTTGGCCGGGCAGACAGGACCGGCGGCTGAATGGAAGCCGTTGAGTCCCGCTGCTGCAACCCGGCGGGCGTACAATCAGGCCTGTGTGGAGGAGATTCGCGCTCCGCAGCTCAGCCAAAACAGACGAAACCGCAGCTACGCCGCCCAGGCGCGGAAAAACCCTCTCTCTCTCGTGCTCTTGTCTGGGCTCAAGCAGGATCGGGCGCATGGCGTCCCCATCGGGAAAGCCACGCGGGCTTCCTTGGCTGGACGGGCCCGCCAGAGCCCCTTAAAAGGTTTCTGACGCCAGGAGATTCAACAAGACCAGCAGCGAGACCGTCTCAGTAAATCGGGGATAACCTCTACCTAGAAGTCTCCTCCTCACCCTTTGTTCCTGGAACTCAAAACCCATTTCGGAGATCAGAATTCCTTCCATTTACGGGCCTTTTGACACTAAGATCCACTTGAGAGGAACAGTCCGGAAAAAAACTCCAAACGACACCCATCCACTCATCTTCCTAGCGAGATATCAGCCACCATGGTCCAGGACAGCAACGCACCCCCTAACCCTTGACGAACCCTGACCTTTCCCATCAAGTCCCCGAAAAAGACTATTTAGGATCGCCGCCCGGCCGATGCAACCGGACGGCCCGTCGCCTGCACAGCCCAAGTTAAGAGCTCTGAAGAATCCGGACGTTTGCCCCCCTTTTTACAGGCACGTCACTGCCTCACTTGACCTGGCAGAATAAAATCAAGGAAGTCGGAGGAGGGGAGGGAGTAAAAGAACACCCACGGATCCATGAAAAGTGGCATGCAGGACGTCAGAGATCCAAGTGGTATTTGAGGGGCCCGCCTTTCCACTGATGGCACACGCGGCCTGTACCTACTGAGAGGCGGGGGAGGCCTAGCCCGATTTCGCACACGTGAAAAATAAAGAAGCTTCTGCTTCCGACGAACATCCCAGAAAAGTCAGCAGACCGTCACAGGAGACAGTTCTGGTGGCAAAACAAAACAAATCAAAAACAACAGCAAACCATGTATTCCAAAATACAGAACTCTCTTTAAAGGGGGGGGGACAAAAAGAGGGATCTAGACTCCGCATGTACACATAAGACACTAAAAACAACCAAGTCACGCTCGGTGTGTGTTTGTGTGTGTGTGTGTGTGTGTGTGTGTGTGTTGAGATGAAGACCCAGGAGACCGGCATTCGAATCCGGGCTCAGCCATCGACGAGCTGCCACACCTCCGAATCCCTACTACGATCGCAAGCCGGGAGCCGGCCGACGGCGCAGCGCCACGTACGACAAAACAGGGCCGCTTTTTGCAACTGGAGGGAATCCAGAATGCAGCAGCCCTAATGTGGGAGTTTGGGGATGGGGGGGGACCCATTTTGCTGGAAGACGCCTCCCCCCTCTGCCCCAATTTGGACCACAGAGAGGCACTCCATCACGGTGGTTCCGAGCGGTGGTTCCCACTCCTTGGAGCCGTCTTTGCTTCCACTGGGTCGCAAAAATGAGACCTTATGGCAAGGAGACGCGATCTAGCAGCTATGGCCCCCCCTCTCGATCGAACTCGCTGGCGCCAACATTTGTGCCGGATTCTGGACTGGATCTTCTCGTCAACGCCGCTCCAGCCGGCACTAATTTTGGGGATTGTTTCGTGAATCCAGGGCAGCAGAAAGGAAGCCTTCTTTGCCGGGAACACACAGACATTCTGTTCTCATTTTGCCGCTCAGCCTTGCCGAAGCGGGGAAATGCAGAAGCTGGAAGAAAAACCGGAGATGGGGGGGGGGAATAAATAAAAAGAAGGTGGTTCACCCTCCGATTGCAAGCCGTCACCAGAGCTGGCATCGGCAGGGCCCGCTTGGTAGCCAACGGGCTGCCATCTGGCCTTGGCATCGCAGCCGGCCGGAGAGGCACAGAAACGGAAGCGCCCGCTTCGGCCGAAGACGGCCGCCGGTGCCAGGCCAACGAGCCAGCGCGAAGGCGGCCGACGCTGCCACAACGCTTCTTCCGCCCCGATGCCCCCGGCTGGCTGGGGAGACCCGCAGATCCCGAGACGCGGCAAGGTGGAAGGGGAATTTCGTGGGCGGAAGGGGAGGCAGCAGCCATCCGGAGGGGCAGCCCACAAGCTGCAGCACGGAGGGTTCGTAAGAAAATCGGGTGGATGGAGCAAACAAAGAGAAAGGGCCTTTCGCGTCCAGGATCCCCTTCACGCATCAACCAGGGTGTGGCTTCTGGAAGGGTCATACTTCCTAGATGTCTGGCGTCCATAATGGTTGGTGAGGTAGACGTCTTCTAAGAGGGTCTCCCTGAACGGCCCCGGGTGGCAAGAAAAATCACCCCTGCCTCTCTGGAGAAGCTTCTCTCGCAAAATTTCAAGAGGCGAGGAGTTCCAAAGATCCAAAGCTCGACGGAGGGGCTTTGAGCTCCGTCCACCTGAGGAGGGCCACCCTTTGACCCGCTCTGTTCGAACCCGGCGACACAAACCGGTAGTTGTCTGTCTTAAAGCAGATGTCTCTCTTTCTGCCGTCGCTGGGCCACAGAGTCCAGGCGGGATCAGAACACTACCCACCGTGTTACACCATCGTGTCTCACCAGTTTTTTCACAGATTTCCCCCCACCCCACCCCCGAAATGACACCCAAAATTTGCCCCTTGGCATGGAGGAGACTCAAAACCATCCCCTTTGAACCTGAAATCCAAGTGGGGGCCGTTTGTGACCCTCAAAACTACATCACCCATCATTCCTTCGTCTCGGTCACGGCTTCCCTAAAAACTTTTGGAACATTTGAAAGGAAAAAGAAGGGCTGGACATTCCCCCCCCCCCCATTTCCAGCGGGTTTCTGACCCACCCCGACGGAGTAAAATATTAAGCATTTTGCCTCAGTCGCGTCTCGGAAAGAAGCAGAAACTCAGCCCAAACGGGGGTTTAAAATTTTCAATATGCCTCCCACCCCACCAGGAACCTACCTCTCGTGAACAACAATGGCCAAACTTCAAAAATAAAAATAAAAATTAAAAAGAGCTTTGATTCACGTTTGAAACTTCGGCCTTCTCTCTGCAGGGTGATCCGTTACTTTCCCGTTGTTTTTGCTCCCCTCTTCAGATTTTTTACAAAGACAAACGCCTCGGTACATCCGCACATTCCTTTCCCCCTGGCCGCAAAAAAAAAAGACCCTTTCGTAAGATATAAAAATGGCACGCTTGATCTCATATCATTTCCCTCGACGGGACAGTGGGAAAGTACAAACGCTTCTCGACCCCGTTATCCTTTTCGCCGCCAACTTCAAGAGGGAAAATTTGCAATCTGGGCACCAGAGAACACCTCTTAAAACCGAGGAACCCCACGCGTGGGGCCTCTCCGAAATGATTCCGGGAACGGCCGCCCGCTTTCCGAAATTGCTTTCTACATTGCTCGCCTGTTGGCGGCGGGACCCTCCCACAGAAAAGGGTCTTCGGCCCAACCCTGCGGCAGATCCGAACCCAGAACCCTCTAGGGCAGTGATGGCGAACCTTTTAGAGACCGAGTGCCCAAGCTGCAATTCAAAACCCACTAATTTTTATTTTTATTTTTTTGCAAAGTGCCAATACAGTAATTTAACCTGGATCCAGGTGGCTGTGAAGGGGCGGTGTCGGGTGCCCGCAGAAAGGGCTCCGAGGGCCACCTTGGGCACCCGTGCCCATAGGTTAGGGAAAGCCAAGATCGGCCCCCGCCACCCGTCAAGCACGCCGGCCGAGGGCCAAACCCACCCCTTCTCGGCCTCGAGACCGGCCTTCCTCAAGGTTTCATTGGGATAATACGTAAAAGAGGACGCTCCTGGCACAACCCGGGCAAATCCACAGGTTCAA
This sequence comes from Phrynocephalus forsythii, assembly GCA_029282475.1. NCBI lineage: Eukaryota > Metazoa > Chordata > Lepidosauria > Squamata > Agamidae > Phrynocephalus > Phrynocephalus forsythii. The sequence continues at coordinate 8,853,511 of JAPFRF010000018.1, forward strand.
TCGCACGGCAACCCCAGCCAAACCGAGTCCACCCGCGTGCCGAAGTTTCCCCCCCGCGCCGGCGCAACCCTTTTCATTCCGTTGAAGGTTTTATTCGTTTACCTCTTTGCTGCGTTCCCCCAACTTCCACCCCACGCCGGCTGTTTTATTTCCCCGAGCTCTTCCCACCATATTCTGGAGCAGGGGAGGCAGCGTACGCAGGGTTGGGGGAGAAAGAGAGAGAATTCGATGTACTTCCTGGTTGATAATCCTAACGGGCAGATGGTTTCGCATGCGCTCAGCTCCGGCGAAGAGGCCTCTCTCCCCCGGTGGCGGTGGACGAATAAAGCAAATTAAACCGAAGGAAGCAGATCTAAACGACAGAGGAGGGGTGGTTTTTTTTTTTATGGGAAAGGGGGTGGCCATATGATAACCCAGCATTCTCCCCCACACACACACCCCTACTCACAGAGGACCCTACATAGGGAGGGATGGGGTGGGGAGAAGGGAATATGATCAGACATCAAGGCTTAATCGGGGAGGAGGGGGGGACGACACATCGGTGGGTGAAAAAAAGAGGGGGATTCGGGCGCCGAAATTCGTAAGGAAATTCGAACCCTCCGACGCCACATAAGGAAACTGTCTGCAGCCCCCTCCCCCTCACTTTGCAATGGGGGAAAAGGGGTTTCTCCTTCATTTTATTAAGAGGAGGCCGTGGGTCGGACCACAACCCGGCAGGGATTCTGCCCTGTTCGTTTTTATGATCGTTGTTAAGCCCACCGAGACGGTCCATAAAATAAACCAGTTTATTAAAAAAATAAGAAAAGGTTGTGGGGTGGGGGAGGAAAAATAAAACCAGGAGTGAAGGGTTAAGACACAAGGACCCCAGTTTTGGAAAACAATAGAGTCACCATGCTTGTTGCAACAGTTGCTAAGGAAGTTTTCAGGCCAGGGAGGAAATGCAGAACCCCCCCTCCTCCTCAAAAAAAAAAAAATCCTTCGGAGGGGAGAAAAGCAAAGTAAATCCGTTTTAGATCTATTTATTTAGTTTAGTTATTTGATCTGACCAAGGGCCACTCCATATATAAGTAAATAAACGGATGGGGAGGCTTCTGGAAGCAGAGAAGGGAACCGTCTGAAATATATATTTGTCCGTCTTGCGCAGGGGAGCGAACAAGAAGGCGTGGATCCAGCGGGGTTCAAGGTACACCTGGATGCCCAGGTAAGTCTGCGTTCCTGGTTTCCGTTCCCTGTACCTTTCGTCCAAATGAATCCACCTTGGCCTCCCTCTAAAATAATCATAGTAAGCGTGATCGCTGAGCAATGATCCAGCTAGAGTATATATATATATATATAGTAGTACCAGTGGTACCTCGTATAAAGGAATTAATTCATTCCAAATGAAATTCTGTTAAGCAAATTTTCCTTTATACAAATTTCTATAGGAATGCATTGAAAGCGGAGCGATCCCATTTTTAGGTGGTACGGATTCTCCCCATAGGCGATCCTGTTAGGCAAATTTCCCCCCTATCTCCAGAATCTTTTATGTTTTACAGATTTTATGTTATACAAGCTGTTTGTTATACAAGGGTCCACTGTATATATTGCTTTTTTTTTTTTTTTTGCTTTCGTTTCATCCCAGATGGGGTTGGGATTTGGGGTCCAGATGAGATGGGAGGGGAAGCTAGGAAACCCCATAAAAATAAATAAAAATGCATGTTTTGAGGGATGCACAGACTTTTCTCCCAGAGCCATGCTTTTAATTGTTTGCGTGGCAGGGCCTCCATACATCTCTCTCTCTCTCTCTCTCTCTATATATATATATATATATAAACTTCCCCCATGCATCATGATCACGCCACACCACTGCTGTTTGTTGGCACAAACACACACACCAATCGACTTTGTTTTTCCAAACAACCGCTCGCACCCTGTAACAAATGTAACACCTTCTCAGCTACATTCCAGGTAAATAATCTGGGTGTCTCCTCCTTCCCTTCTGTCTTTTCTTTCAATTTTGACAAACAAGATAAATTTTTTTTTTTTTTAAAAAAGGCCTCTTTTCCCCACCGGGTCTCTTTTTCTGGGTGCCTCCCTCCTCCTCCCCCCCCCACACAAAAAAATCCGTTTTCGATGTCCGAATTGAAAATAAGATTTAAAAAAAAAAATCCCGCCGAAGGGGGGCCTTGGAATCGAAATGAAATCGAAGTGTAGGAAAAGGGGGGGGGCAGGATCAAGGCAAAAAAACAGGAGGGACTCTCTAGATTATGCATTTTTGACCCCACAGATAAAGAGAGCGGAGGTTGATGGGGGTCGTGGGAGAAGCAACAGGCCCCGGCCTTCCTCCTTTGGGCTGCTGTTGTTTTTCTCTTTATTTTATCTTTTTTTAAACACCCCTCCCCGCTTCCCAAATTCCAGCCTCCTCGCCCTCCCTCTCCCCCCCCACAATCGGATCTCCCGATCCTTCGGAACCCAAGAGGCTTTGCCCTGGAGCAAAATGCAACACCACCCCCCAAAAAGGAAGAGAAAAGGGTGGGTGGGTAGAAATACAGTTTATTTTATTTTTTATTCTTATAGACCTCTCTATCAAGGGGCCTTGATTGCAAAGAAGGGAGGGGCGTTCTCCTCTCCCCGCAAAGAAAAGGGTGCAAAAATAAAAATAAAAAGAGAGATGCAAGGAAATCCTTGCAAAAAAAAAAGCAAAAAAAATTCAATATATTGCCAATTTAGACCCTGTTTCCTGCTCTCTCTATTTCCCCCTTTTTTTCCCCCTTGCAAAAGGGTCCTACCTGGGTCCTTTCCAGTCCCTTCAGAGGTGGGGGCCCCCAAGCCGGCCCCCCAGCCGTTCCTCCATCGGCTGTTGTCTCTTTAAACCCCCTTTCGCTGCTGCTGCTGCTGCTGCTGCTGCCCCGGGCCGCCGGAGCAACGCCTTTGCGCCAACGGCGTAAGCTCCGGCGGCGCCCCCCTATGGGGCTGACGTCACGCCGACGGCGTAGAACGCGTTAGGGAATGGCGGGTCCCCCGCGGCGGCCGCGTAAGGGCGCCGCGCGCCGCCTCGCCTGGGTCTGGTTGGCCGCGGGAGGGAGGCGGGGGAGGGAGGGGGGAACCTCGCGCGCATGCGCAGAGCCTGGGAGGCGGCCGGGCGTGGGAGAAAGGACCCAAGAGGTAAGGGCTGTTTGCCTTACACCACCGGTGCCCCGACGAAGGCGCCCAGATTTTTATTTATTTATTTATTTATTTATTTATTTATTTATTTATTTATTTATTTAGTAAAGTGATTTTAACCAGTATAATAAAATTTATTTATTTATTTATTTATTTATTTATTTATTTATTTATTTATTTATTTATTTATTTATTTTCATACTTCTATACCGCCCCATTTCCCAACGGGAACTCTGGGCGGTTCGCACAGGATTATTTTTATTTTGCCCAATTTATTATATTTATTTTGCCCAATAAACCAACGGGATGCAATAAAAAGCTACTATTTAATTCTCATCAAACAAATAGTTTTCAAAAGCATCAAGTGCTTTGGATTTTAAGGATCTATGATATTTTATTTATTTGTTAGTTTCATTTATATGCCGCTCCATCTTCCTTCTGGAACTCTGGGCGGTTTACAGGATAAAAAAGAGCACAAAAGAAACAATGTAATCAAAAGTGGGGGGAAATACCCTCGGCAGGATAAGGGGGGAGGGGAAAATTATATCACAGGGGGAAAAGTTCTGTTATTCATCTAAAAAGGACCCACGGAACCTGATTTATTTTGTTAAAAAATGCTTAATCTTGCGCATGCAAAAAAAGTAAAAGGCACCCCCCAAAAAGGAACTTTTGCAGGCCTTCGTTTCTTCTCCCTTTTTCCATCAGAAAAGTTTTGCCTTCCTTCTCCGTTTCCCCTCCCATGCTTTTCTATAGGAAAGGTGTCGAACGGGAACCGGAAATCTTGATCCTTTGCCGCCCGCCTTCTGCTCAATGCGCCTTTCCTCTTTGGGGCCTGGAGGAGGAGGGGGGCGGGGCGGGGCGGGGCGGGGCGCGTAACGCGTCGCGTGAGAATATGGTCCGCCCCGAAGTGGGAGGAGCTTGGAGGGGGAGCTGCTTTTGCGACGGCGGCGGAGGGAGGGGGGAAAAGAGGGGTTTGCGACAGCTCCGTACTTTACGGCAGCGCTTTTAACCCTTTCCTTTCCGGCTTTTTTTTTTTTTAAATTCTCCCACCATAAGCCCGTCCTGAGGAAAGAGGGCGGGAAGCGTCTCTTTGCTCCCAAAAGTTACTTTTTCCCAATAGAGAGGAGAATAAATTTAATTTATTTATATGTCATTTCATGTTTATTTTGATTTTCATTATATTTACCGTATTTTTATGTTGACGTTATTTTATTGTATGGGTTGCAAGTTTGTCTTTTGCATTGCATTCCTGTTAACCTCCTCGTTGCCAGAGCGGGTGGTATAAAAATCCAATAAATAAAATATTTGATTTGATTTATATACTGCAACCATGTAGCAGAATGCCACTCTGGGAGGTTTACAAACATAAACAAAATGCAACAAAACACGTCATAAAGCCGCTTAAAATAGTAAATAAACAAACTAGTCAATCAAATAAGCCGCTCAAAATAGTAAATAAACAAACTAGTCAATCAAAACCAACGTGATGTAAATAATAACAGCAGATTCTCCATTAAAAACAAGCCTCCTGTCTCACTCCTACCAACCCAGGGTCCTGAGGTAACTCAGCTACTGCCCATGGAGGTTCCATCTTCCTTTATATCCATTAATGTGTGTTTTGCCCTCTTGCCCTCAAATTCCAGCAGGGGGCCATGTTTCTCAGTCTTGTGGCAGTGAGTTCCACCGCTCTTTATCAGAACAAGCAATCAACGGCTCACCCCAAATGATCTCAGAGGGTCATACACCCCAACATTTAAAAGACTCTTCGAGACCATATTTCCGTATCACTCGTCCGTGATTTGATTTATTTTTGTAAATTTGTGGAGGCTTTCCCCCTTTGGAGCCGCTGGCTGGATCGCTCCCGGGCTGAGGTAACCTGCCAGTGAGAGCCAGAGGCTGGGGGTTCGAATCCCCGCAGGGCCTCGTGGAGAAGCGCTGGACTGGATGATCTCTGGAGGGCCCCTTTCCAACTCCGCAGCTCTCAGGCGGTGATTATTCCCGTCGCGTTTCATCGCCCATATATATATGGAAAAGCAAAACACGATTTGTTGGGACAACCAAAAGGGCAGGGTGGGAAGCAGACCAAAAAAAAAAGGGTGCAACCTTTCAGAATCACAGGTCTCTTCATCAGGCATGGCATTCCAACAGTGAGAAGAACAGGGCCGATTTCCTTTGAAAAAACATTTTGATTGCTCCAAATTTGATTTCAAGGAATCTATCCCCCCACCCTTCAGATGTCTGGAACTGACTACAACCCCCATCAAACCCCCTGGATGGCTGGGAAGCATGGGAGTTATCAACACATGACCTTGGCCCAGTCCCTTCCCTCCCTCGCCCTCCTCGCAGGGCCGTCGCGAGGATTCTGCAGCAGGAACCCCTTCGGCCGAGAGAAAACGGCACGGAAACTCCTGGGCCTTGAATCCCCAAACCAGAACGAGGTGCGTGGCATCAATAAGAATCCGACGGCGGTTCAATACGCTGGGGTTAAGCCCCGCAGGTGCATGGGGTCTGCTCTCCTTGGGAGAAAGAATGGGGTTTTCCAGTCCCTGCGATCGGAAAATCCGCCTTCCTGATTCCAAATGGAGAGAGAACAGCAGTCCAGTCAACGAAATGAAGGGGGGGGAGTCATTCATTCCGGATTCGCCCGGCTATTTCTGGATCTCTAGGCAGACAGCTGCCCGGCATAACCCAGCAGCGAAAATCTTAACCAGCCGTTTGTCTGTCACCCGGACCTCCCCTGTGTTGTTGTTTTTCAAGCATCGGGTAGTTGTTGTTGATTTTAAAGACGAGAAAGTAGTCCCTGCAACTGCTCTAGGTGGTGGTGGTGTGGGGGGGAGAGATAGGATGTAGCAGATTAAATACATTTTCTTCCCTACCTGCCTTGAAAAAGTGCCTTCGAGGCAGGCGAAATGGCACGGCGGTTGGGTTTCGGTTTCTCGCCGGCGTCTGGGGACTTCTCGGAAGCAATCAGCGGATCAAGATGTGTAAATAAAACAGCCTCTCCCCCCCCATACACACGCAACAAGCAACGTTTCCTGGATAGGACTGTATTGCAGATGCAGAACGATTTCAGTCAAGCCTGGAATCGGGAGACCCGTGTTGAAGGCCTCAGATGTCCGCGGACACTGGCTGGGGGACCCCTTCCTTTCCCCGAGCAGCCTACCTCGCAGGGTTCTCCTCGGAGGATATCATATGAAACCCAGGACGCTGAACCCGCGGCGTCACCAGTCACTGGAACCCAACGATCTCTCTTTGTCATCTCCGGACACAAACGCAGATCGAGTCCGTTAAGTATGCAAATTGGATTTATTTCTGCCGACGCAAAAAAAATGAGAACGATCTCGACACAATGCGACGCGACACACAGAAATCCACAACATGATGCCAGGTGAGAAATTGGCCAAGCAGAGTTTAGTTCCCCTCCGCGCAAAAAAAAAAAAAAAATGAGAATCGAGTGTGTAAACATGGCATTACAAAACTTTTTCGGAGGGGGGGAGAGAGATGTCAGGATGTTACATTAAGGCAAGAAAGAAAGAAAGAAAGAAAAAGAAAGAAAGAAAGAAAGAAAGAAAGATCCAGTTATTTTGAGATGTTGGTTGTTGGCATCACACCAAAAAGAAACTTGACGTCCGGAGGGCCGAACGCTCCGGACTCAACCCAAAACGTTTTTCCCCAAGCACAACTCAACCAGGCGGCCTCGAAAAGCAGCCTGGCGGTGCAGGTTGAGAGGGAGAGTGTTTCCCCCTCCCGAAATATAGCCGAGCGGGGCTGATGCCGGCAAGTTGGCTGTCGCTTAACGCTTTCCTTCGAATGGAAAAAAAAAATGGACCTCATTCCACAAGTTTCCTTCTCTCCAGATGCCAGAAAGGGGCATTGAAGCGTCCCAGGGACGGGAGGGGAACAAAGTGTCCCGGAGTGATACCTAAAAGAAGGCACCCCGAGGATGCTAGTGGTGGTGGCAGGGCGGTGGTGTCCTTACCTCCTCTTCCCCACCTCTTGTGCACATCGGAAAAAAGAAAGTTGTGTGTGTCCTTCCTAACGGCGGCCACCTAGTTCCCAACCAAGAGGGAACAACAGGTCTCGATCGGAAGCATTCCCCTGTAATTCCAAAGGCATGCGTGAAGAGGATTCGCCCCGAAAGCCTGCCTGTGGCTGTTTCGTTTTTAAAAAGCATAGAAGAGGGAGGAAGGGGAAAAAATATTTTTTTAAAAAAAAGTTAAGGCAAAGCCAGGTTCCCGAAGCAATTGGGGGGGGGGGTTGACCCGATGTCGCGACGCCAACCAGAGGTGCCTTCGAGAGGGCCCTTCTCCCTCTGAAGCCACGCCCAAAAATACATAAATAAACCTTTCGCAAATTTGTGCAGTTCGGGACCCACATTCGGAATGTGTCAAAGCGGGGAGAGGTTTGCAAGGATCCGGCAAGCAGGCCGGGAAGAGCGAGAGAGAGAGAGAGAGAAAGCGAAGAAATTTAACCCCGCTGTGAAAGTGTTACAAAAAAAAAAAGAGAGAAAAAAATAATTAAGTTCTCTGTTCCTGTTTATCCAAGTGGCGCCTCCACCCGCTCCAAAAAACAATTTTTTTTTGGCTCATCTGGTTGCATCGTGCACAAAATGCCTGCCAGAAGCAAAAGTACCAGGCCTTGTGTCGTGTTTACAAAATATCTTGGAAAATGCTAAGTAAACAACATATAGGAAAGGAGGGGAAGCCTAGGCAGAATCAAGTATGGGTGGAGGCGGCGAATTCCAGTCCTGTAAGGCACAGATCCAAACGATGGCGATCGGCAAAAACAAGGTTCGTTTCCCCCCCCTTAAGAAAAAGCAAATATCCACATTTTAAATTTTCCTTCCAAGTCGGAGGCTTGGAACCCTGCAAGGCTTTCCCAGGGATAAGACATTAAAAGATTCGGGCCTGTTTTGGGGTAGCCCCACAGCTAAGGCAGTATGCGAAGAACTGGCATGGGGGGGGAACCCCGTTTCTGGATAACCCACCCCAAAAAAGGAGATGAAGATGTACTTCCCTGGGGGAAAGGGTCTTGGCCCCAACACCCACGCAGTGGTGCAAGGAAGGGGATTCCGAGCAAAGCCATTCAAAAGTTTTTACCAAAACAACAACAACACCCCCATCTATCATCTTTGGGACGTCCCCCGAAGACGGAGGGGCCCACGCCAAGCACAGGCGTCCCGCCTTTAACTCGGACAGCCCGCCGGCGTCCTCCCCGTGAACAAAGAAACGACCAGAAAGGGAGACACAAACACACACCCGTCGAAACACAGGCCTGGAAGAAAGACCCAAAGACTCCGGCGGATCCGAGGGGGAAAGTGTTGGAACCTTTCAGCCCGGAATTAAGTCCCCCTCGCATGGAGAAAGCTAGCATCTCAAGAGACCAGCACAGAACACACAACGACACACACACACACACACACACACACACACACACACACACACACACACACACACCTCCTCCCTAGCAGAGGCCTTCCAAAAAGGGTAGAAGGGGGTAAACAGGGAGAAGATGGCATAAATAAAGACAGCATCCCGCCCGACTCCCCGAGGCCAATGCAGCTGCCCGTCGCCCCGTTATTATCGACGGGCCCTGCAAAAGGGGGGTGCGCACCCCAGATTTTCTATTATCGGGGGACAGAAAGGAGAAGAGAGGAGGCGTGATGGGAGGCAGTGAAGAAACTGAGTATCGTTCCTCCCCCCCCTTTAAAAAAATTGGCAATTTTATCTGTCCTTTTCTTCTTAGTTGTCTTCCTTTTTTTTTTTTTTGCAATGCCCCCAAAAAAAACACCCCAACCCCACCGGGGCAGGCTTGACGGGGGCGGTATCAGGGCCACCGGCCTCCGCCCGGATAATTGGGCACCGTCGGATACTCCGGGAGGGTATTCCCCGATAAACTGTTGAACTGGGCTTCTCGGGTGGGCGGGTTCCTCCATGCGCCGCTGTGCCACTCGTCCTGGGCTTTCTGGAAGCTGCCACCGCCGCCGCGGTAAAGCCGGTGCACCTGGATCAGTGTTGGGGGTGTAGGGGGAGAGAGAGAGAGAGAGAGAAAGGAAAGGGAGGTGGGACCAGAGGAAGTAACTTCGCGTTTGTTCGTTGCTCTCCCCGGCTTTCTGCTATGTGTGTGCAGCAATGGTTTAACACACACACACACACACACACACACACACACACACACACACACACACACACACACACACACACACAGAGTGTTATTATTATTATTTACTAAAGGCATCACCCTCTGCTCTTACATCTGGATCAGGAAAGGAATCCCCTGGCCTTTTCTCATAGATAGATAGATATTTTTTCCTGTACAGTTGGAAAGGGAGTTGGCCGAGGTGGCTTTCAAAGAGTCAAGTGGATAGAGGGGGCGCTCTTCTCCCTCTCACGAAATACTAGAACTAGGGGACATCGACTCCAATTGAGGGCTGGGAGAGTGAGAACAAAACCCAGCATGTTGTTAGTCTGTGGAACTCCCTGCCACAGGAGGTGGTGATGGCATCTGGCCTGGATGCCTTCAAAAGGGGGATGGGACAGGTTCCTGGAGGAAAAGTACATCCCAGGTGACAAACCATGATGGAGAGGTGTCATCTCCAGGCCTAAAACCGGGGGTCCTTCAGGGGTCAGATGCAGGGGAGTGGACTATCAGGAGACAGAGATTGAGTCTCGTGCGCTCCCGGACGCATCTGGTGGGGGTCAACTGTGAGATCCAGGAAGCTGGACTAGATGGGCCTTTGGCCTGATCCAGCAGGGCCTCTTCTTAGGCTCTTATGAAGGCTCTCCCGCCCCCCCAGTTGAAACTCAAGGGTCTCCATTTCCAGAGGTGGGCACAGAACGCCTTCCAAGGATCTCTCCCGGGAACATCTCTAAGGGCCACCAAAAAAAAAAAAAAAACACAGCTTTGGGTGTCACCTCACCATCTTAGAACAGCAAAGCTACAAGGGACCTTCTAGAGGTTATCCAGTCCAGCCCCTGCCAAGGAAAACCCTCCATGGGAGAATCGAAGCCCCAGCCTTCTGGCTCTTTCATCCAGAGACGGAAACACCCCACTCCCCTCCCGAGATTCCAGTCTGACCGCTTACCCGCAGCAGGCAGACGAACATCGCCACGGCCGACAGGGTGAACATGATGGCGGGCAGCAGCATGATGACGGCGGCCCCTACGCTCTCCTTGAAGAAAAACACGGCCGCCAGCCAGCCACTGCGCGGCGGGTTGGGTGGAGAAGGGGAGAACAGGGCGGAAGACAGGGCGAAGAAGACAGGAAGAAAGAAAGAAAGAAAGAAAGAAAGAAAGAAAGAAAGAAAGAAAGAAAGAAAGAAAGAGAAAGAAAAGAAAAGAAAAGAAAAAGACATCAAGTTCGGAGCAAAACACAGAGCGGGTTTCTCTACACCCATCCCCACCCACCCCAACCGATCAGCCTCCCGCTCACCCGCTTACCAGGCTCCCCACCCGGAGATGCCGATGGCTTGGATGACCGTCAGGAGGAACTGGGCGGCAAAGACGAAGAAGAAGGACATGAAGTTGAAGGAGCTGTCCGACCTGCCGGGGGTGTGGGGGTGTTGAGGGTGGAGGAAGAAGAGGAGACGGAGAAGCTGAAGCCGCGTTTCGGAAACCACCATCAAAAGCCGTGGGGGAACTGGTTTTGTGGCCCTCAAACCGGCCGGAGACCTTAATGGCTCCCCCGCTGCGATCCCTCCAACCCTTCCCCCCTCCCCGACCGTTCGAACACAACCCCAAAGCCCATCATCCCCCCCCTCCGCCTCGGCCAGTGCCTTTATATCTCTAAAACGGGCCCGGAGGGACCCTGTCGTTTAAAGGCGCCTGCTCTCCCGTTGGCCACCTTCCCTGCGACCCTGCAGGGTAGGACCTAGTGAGGGAGAAGGGGGCTCCAGGCCAGAGGTGAACGGCGGTGGCGGCGATGGGCCGGCGTATCCCATCCGCCCCAGCCAGCATAGTGGAGGATGGGAACTGTCATCCGAATCCGCTGCCTCCAGGCAGGCAGTTTTCCCGGGGACACGAAAGCTCACCTCCTCCTCCTTCCCCCTTTTCGGGTCTTTGTCATTACCCTACACACCCTCTCCTTACTATATAAAACAAAGGATGAGCCGGCCGTAATCCGGCTCTCCTCCCCGGGGGGGGTGGATTAACGAGGGAAAACACCAGCCGAACACACTGGGCGGGGAACGGCCTTTCTGGGGGAAGGGGGGGGAAGAGATGAGAAGAGGCATTACAATTATTTATTTATTTATTTATTTATTTATTTATTTATTTTAAGCATCCCGCACCATCTTCCCAACAAACAACATAAAAGCATAAAAGGCTTAAAAGCAAAATAGCAAAGCCCCCAACCAAGGGCCAAAAAGCAAGATCCCAAAAGAAGGGAAATGGGAAAAGGAAAACTAACAATAAGACATTTGGGGGGTCTTCAAAAAAGGCAGGCAACCCAGCAGGCAGCTCAGGAGGAGATGGTTCCAAGCGAGGGCAGGAAGAGAAGTGTTCTTTCCCACTCGCAATGAGCTGCCCGATCTCGTGGGTCTGGATCCGGATGCTCTTAGGGAGATGCGCTCCGCCAGGTAACCTGGTCCCAGGCCGTGGAGGGCCTTGAAAACCAAGACCAGGACCTTGAACCTGATCCGGAAGACCAGCCAATGCAGGCGGACCAGGACTGGGGATGTGCTCGTATCTACGAGCACCCACCACCAGCCTGGCCGCCGCATTTTGCACCCGCTGTAACCTCCGGACCAGGGTCAAGGGCAACCCCACGTAGAGGGCATTGCAGTAGGACCCCACCAGGGCCTGCACCGCTGTCCTCAGGGAGGACTCATCAAGGTACGGACCTTTTGCCCTGGAGACGGCCATCACCTGGGCTTCCAGGGAGAGGGCGAATCCAGGACCACGCCCAGATTCCTGGCCTTTGGGGTTTAGGGAGGGGGCCATTGTACCGAGATGAGGGTGCCCCGAAGAACAGAACCTCCGTCTTCAGTTAAGGGCGTCTCTGGTCCATTCCAATACGGCCTCCAGGCACAGATCGGGGAGCTGGCAGGCGCTCATCAGCGTACTGATGACAGCCTCCATATCTCCTGACCCTCCCCCAGCGGCCACCATTGAACAGCACAGGGATTGCCCCCCTGGCATCAAGGTCCCCCAGCTGCCTGGTCCGGCCGCAGAGGTCCCAGGCCAGGGCCTGACCACAACAGGGTCATTCAAAGGCTGCTGATCCTTGAGGAACACCCCCTTCTTCCTCATCCTGGAGCGACCAGGGCGGTCTCGGTCCCCGATGAATCCAGACTGGAAGGGATCCAGGATATGGTTTATCTCCAGGTATGACTGGAGCCGGACCTGTCCAACCTTGCCCAGGAAGGGAACAATGGCTTGGAAAGATCCCCCTCAAAGGTTTCTTGAGGGATAAGAAGGGAAACAACCCTCCCGGGAGGCCGTGGCGATAAGAGACTCTGGCATGTTCCCTCCGGCAGATTTGATGAGCCAAGCTGGGCAAGGGTCAAAGGGAGTGGCCGCCGGCCGGCACGTAGGAGGCCTCCGCAGAAGAAACCGGCCCGAACTCATCCAGGAGGGGAGAACGCCCCAAGAGATGGACCAACTGTCCCCTCATTTTAGATCTAAAATGGGCTGGGAGAAATCACTAGGGGAGGCCGCAGCTGGGGATTGGAGAACCACCCGAATAATTCCGCCTGGCGGCCACCTCACCAATTTCTGGCTCCCTGATCGGTTCCCCAGTCATGTCAGCCCTGTTTACTTCCGTCCGGTTTGCCCTCCAGACCTCCAGTCTCCATCAGGGTGAACCACGGGGACTCAACCCCACCTTTCCAGGGCGTCAACCTTGAACAGCTTCCCGAAGGCTTCCATTTCCTAGGAGGGTCCAGGAGCCTACGGGGGCGAGCCCAGATGGAATTTCAGGGGTGGGGGCGATTCTAATGGTCCGGAAAGAAGCCCCCAACCCCCAGACAGCGTGGAGGAAAAGACTGGTCAGGGTGGGCCAGCTTTTTTTGCTGAGATAAGTTCATGGAAAATGAATCAGAGTTCACCATCAGCGTGCAAGTTGAGGTCCCCAACCACCAAAAGGTCCTGCCGAGATGAACTCAGCGATCTCTGGCAGGGATTGCGCGACCTCAATGCCAAACTTATCTCTGACCCACAGATAGATGGAGGCATTCCACCCCAGAGCACACCATCATTGCAAAGGGATTCCCTGAAAACGATGGCCACCCCACCCCCTGCCCTCCGATCTGCCTGCCCACTGAACCTGAAACCCAGGTGGGCACAGGAGAGAGAGGGAGGCCCCGCCTCCGCGCCCACCCAGGTCTCGGTGATACACGCCAGGTCGGCGTGCTCATCCAAGATAGAATCAAGGATGAGCGGGGTCTTATTATGCACCGACCTGGCGTTAATCAGCAGGCAGGACAGATCGGAGGCGCTGGCGGATGGCACCCAGGTAGATGGCGGTGGACGAGGGGATCAGAACGGGGGACCGGCCTTAAATGCCGGGCCCTGTTCTTCTTACCCGACCGATCCCTCCGTCCAGAGCGATCCACCAGACACCACTGAGATCCGGGTCCCTGCCGGCATGGTGGCCAGGGAGAGGAAGGGGACAAAGGAAAAAAAAGGAAAAAAAAAAAAGGGGGACAAAGGAGCAAATAATAAACCAATCAAAACCAATACAATTAACAATAATAGAAGCACAGGGGCAATACAAGAATACAACTGAATGATAAATACAACGCCATAAGATAAAAGAAGAGGTAAAAGGAGAAAGGGCACAAACCAGGGCAGAGTGGAAATACTGGAAGGGGGGGGAAAGGAGGGAGTAACAACAACAACCCCCCCCAAAAAAATCAGACATTTGGGGGGGGTGAAAAAAAGACAACCCAGCAATTCAGGAAGAGAAGTGTTCTTTCCCAAAAGCTGCCCGCCTTCGAGACGTCCAGAACCAGAAGGAAGAGGGGATAATGGGCTCCGGAGTCGCCCGCCCCAAGCAGGACCCTGGAGCCGCCGTCCCGAATTTTTGGCGGCCACTCGCGGAGGCCTTTGGGGTTTGCTAAATATCTGGCATTTTTTGGGGCTATGTCCCTCCCTGAGGGCTCCCAAATCAGTGGCCTGGCCGAAAGGGTCATTCCCTTGATCCTTGATTCTTCCTCGGCGGGGTCTCCATGATCCTCGATGCCTAAGACCTGTCCGGGCCCCCCTCCCTCAAACGAGGGATAAGAAGGTTAAGAGATCGGCTCTGCGTTATCCCTCCTCCGCTCGTAGGAGCAGAACACGGCCGCCCACGCCCTCCCTGTCCCATTTTAGACACGGGGAGATAGGGGTGGGGTGGGGGAACCCCGCCACCATTTCTGAGCGGTCCCCGCATGTCAGACAGCTAGCCCATCAGGGTAGGACTCAACCCCCCTTAGAACCTTGAACAGCTTCATTTCCACTCGCGGGGAATTTCAGGTGCTTTCTTTGGAAAGAAGCAACGGCAAGGAGCTGCATGGATTTTTTTTTTTAAAAAATCAGACGCCCAATGGTCATGTATCACGGATGCGGGATGCGACCTCAGCCACCCTGACACGGCATTGCGGTTCAAAACGCGCCATGCAAAGGCCCACTTTATTTACCTAAAGGCTTTGTAAACGGGCCGGAACCAGCAGACGTATCCGCAGGGGCTGAATAGGACGAGCCATAGGATGGCCAAGCCGAAGTTGACCCCGGAGCCGCCTCCGATCCACCAGGCCAAGCAAGCGATGAGATTTACGCCCAAAGTAATGCAGTAAACTGTAGCCAAAAAAGAGGGGGAGTTGAAACAGGAGAGGGGGAACCGTCAGGGCTTACCAAAGAAAAACTGTAAACTAAATATTTATTTTTTTTTATTTCCCTCCCCTGAAAAACAGGAGAAAAACCACCTCCGTTCTTTGGAAACTGGTGACCGACTTCTTTTTCAACGTTTTTCGCTGCTCAAACCAAACCGAGGCGGCCATCTCTCAAGAAAAAAAGAACTCCGGTCGCCATGACTCGGCGTCCAGATCCGCTCGCCTGGAGGACTGGGAATCTTCACAGACAGCGCCCCAATGCCTCGCAGGAAAACGTTTCTTTGAAACTGTAGATTTCGGTGGGAGGCGGCCGTGCGAAGCCTGTGCACGAATTCCAGGCAAAAATCAAAACAAGACAAAGACGAAACTATGCGGCGCCTTCTGGACTAAATAGGATAACGTTGAACGTAAGCTTTCGCGGAATTTTCTTTTAAAACCGATTCTTCCAACGTTCTTTGAGGAAAACACCCCCACCCCACGTCCAGAAGGACTCGACGCTTAAGAAAGCTAAGCGCTTGCGGAGGGCAAATCCTGCCCCGGGGTGTACATCTTCCCACCCACCTCCCAACCCAAATAAGGGCAAATTTTAGGATCATCAGAGCGGCATCGCAAGGGGAACCACAAAGCATGCGGTGTTACGGCAGGTTCTTGTAAAAAAAACTGCAAACAAGACCCACTTATGGCCCAGAAGTTTTGAGAGCGTGAGGTTCAGTTGGTTGGAGGGGGAAAATAGCTAGGACTATTTAATTACAATTGAATGAATTACAAGATTTACAAATTAATAATAATAATAATAATAATAATAATAATAATAATAATAATAATAATAATAATAATAATAATAATAATAATAATAATAGTCTATTTTTTTCTTTCCCCCCCCGGGTTTTGCTGCCATCTTGATTGATTCTTTGCCTCCTCTTTTTTGTTTGTTGTCTATATTTGTTTTTATCTCTTCTTATTTTGAATGGTTTAATAATAAATAAATAAATTAGTTCTTTATTTTTTCCCATGGTATTGGTGCTTATTTGCTTATTTGTTCTTTTCATAATGATGATTTGATTATTTGGTCTGGCTGATGAGTTTTTTATTTACTATTTTAAGTTGTTCAATCTGTTTTTTTTTTTTGCATTTTCTATATGTTTGTAAACCGACCAGAGTAGTTTTTTTTTTTTTTTGCTAGACAGTTGCAGTATATAAATCAAATAAATAAATAAATAAATACAGTGGACCCTTGTAGAAAATAAAATCTATACAACATAAAAAAATTCCGGAGATAGGGGAAATTTGCCTTAACAGAATCGCCTAGGGGGGGCGAATCTGCACAACATAAAAATGGGATCACTCCGTTTTCAATGCCTTCCTATGGGAAATTTGTATAAAGGAAAATCTGCTGAACAGAATTTCATTTGGAATGAATTAATTCCTTTATACAATGTACCGCTGTAAGTAAGTAAGTAAGTAAGTAAGTAAGTAAGTAAGTAAGTAAGTAAGTAAGTAAGTAATTCACGGAAGGCTCGAATCCTTTTCAAAATCCTCTGGATCTCCTTGGGTGGGGGTGGGGGAAGAGAACCACCCCAGTCTCTGAATATCAAATGTTCATTCTTCTCCGGCCCCCTCAAAAGGAGGCTCGCGAATCCTAGACGCTTCTTTAAAAAAAAGTTTCCAAAGAAAAAGAACGCCAGGACCTCCTTTCTCCAAAGCTCGCGTGAGCCGCCATTTTTCGCGGACCACTTACAGATCCACAGGTGGTAGATCCTGCGCACCAGGGCCTGGTGGTCGATGGGGATCTCGTCGGCAAAGTTCTGGTAGAAGCACGGCTTCAGCGGGATGAATTTGGGCAGCGGGGGGAAGTTGTTCACTTTTTCTGCAAAAGAGAAAAAGAAGAAAAAGAGGGTTTTCTTTTGAAATGGGCCTGCAGCTGTGTTCGATAACACCCTACGTTTAAGAAGGAGGGCAACAAACCAGGATGTCCGGAAACCAAACCCAGGGAGGGTCTGAGCACTCGTGCACGGTGGAGGCAATCACGAAAAAAAAATGGAATCTCTGCTCTCTCTCTGCTCGGCTTTGAGCAGAGAGGATGGACTAGATGGTCTCTGAGATGCCCCCCCCTTAACGCCATGGTTCTGCTGCAAAGCCCTGCCTGGATCTTTCCGGCCTGTCGTTCGGCCGTCCGCTTTGACGTGACCAAGTGCAAGCGAAATCCTGCCAAAAACAAAACAACACACCCAAAACCACCACCACCACCACCATCCCGCCCCGAGGACATAAAAACGCAAGGGGCAGGAAGCCGAAAGGAAGGTGATGGCCAAGCCAGGAAAAGAGAGCAGCCGCTTAGAGTTCTGTCTAGAAGATAAGCGGGATATAAATACAACAATAAATAAAATAAATAAAATAAATCAATTCCTGCCAACTCTCTCCGCTGTGATAACGGAGGGGGGGAAATCCGTCAAGCGACCGGGTCCTGAATCCGGACTTTATTATTTGAAACCGGCAACACCGGAGCAGCGTCCGAAGCGACTTGTGTGCCAAACAAGATGGGGAAACGGGCATTTTGGAAGCGAGGTGTTAACACTGACCTGCCATTCCTCCTCCGGGCGTCCTTCAGAGGGAATTCGAGTCACCCAAAGCTGCGGGACCTACGGGAGAAGAAAGATAAAAATTCTCACGCATAATCCCGGAGCCCGGGGGGCGTCCCCCTCCCTTGGCCGCCGGCGTTTCGAGGGGCTGATGGGCTTCTCCATTCGGAGGACGGCGGCCTCCTGGGCGCCAGGTCGGCCGCTGGCCCCCACTGGGCCAAAACAGGCCCGGAGGAGAACGAGAGGCAATTCAGAATCCAGGCAATGAGAAGGGAGAATGGCCAGACGGGACGGAGAAGGAGACACCCCGCTTGATTGCCAGGAAAGAGGCTGTAACCCCCCCCAAAAAAAGATGCCCCTTTGGAAACCCTAAATACCTCCCCCCCCCAAGCGGCTATCTTTTAATCGCTGCAAACTCCGGTTTTTTTTTTTGGGGGAGGAGTCCAGCCACTGGAAAGACCACTGCACCCTACTCTCCCTCCCTCGGGGGGTCCGGGGGTAGTGTTGGAAAACTGTCCCCACCACCACCACCACCACCACCCAGATCCAGGAGGAAGTCGGCCACCCCAGCCCAAAAGCTCATCCGTGTCCGTGACATGCGCCCTTCCTCTCCGGCATTGCTCCCCAGAAGCAGCTGCGGCCGCCGTCTCTGCTCCAGCCTCGGCTGCGGGACAAACGACCCCTTGTGTGAAGAGACGAGCATCATTCTTGTGTCCTCCCCCCTCTCCCTCTTTTTATTTTTTATTTTTAAAGCATCGCGCACGAGAACACAAAGAGACCAGTGTCTCTCCTCAGGCCCGGCACGGCCCTTATTATAACCCGCCATAAGCGAACGCAATTCCCTGCAAATATACAGGAGATACGTGGGATTTAAGCCTCAACCAGGCCCAGTTTATTAAAGAGTCTTAACTCGTACAAACTCTCGGGAGTAGAGATGGGCACGACTCAAAAAAATGGTGTTTTGTTTGTTGTTTAGGGGGTCCGTTTCAGTTCGTTTTCATTTTTCGTGAATTTTTTGCAAAAAAAATTGTTTTCGTTTCATTACGTAACGAAATGGAAAAAAACGAAAACGAAAATGAAAAATTGCTGTTTCGTTAGCATTCATTACAGTTCAATGTATTTGCCGCAACGAAAACGAAACACACGACAAAATTTCTGTTGTTTCGGTTCGTTTCGTTTCATTTTGGAGACAAAATTCGTTTTTCATTTCGTTACGTAACAAAATGAGAAAATGAAAAACAAAAAAAAATTGCTCATTTCATGCCCATCTCTACTCGGGAGCAAAGGATCTTAACTATGATAAACTCCTCTCAGGAGCCAAGGAACCTCGCCATGAGGACTAGGGCCTTGAGACCAACACCAGCTTCTGCGCGCCTGACGTTCCGAGTCCCGGCCGAGCCACAAAACCCATCGTGCATCTCTGTGGGTCAGGGCTCCCCCGTCTCACCCCCCCCATCTTGATGGTGTAATCTCTTTGTGCTTGGGGTCAACCGCAGGACCTCACAGGACCCCCCGAGCTTGTCGGGCCCGGGGTGGCGAGGCACGTAAACCCAACGAACCTGTCGACGGGAAAGCTGGGGGAGCATGGGACCCGTAGTCCCAGCCGAGAAACCTTTTCGGAGCTCAAATACTCCGCTTGGAACGCTGAAGTGCCGGAAGCCCTTCTATCGGGATCTTTTAAGGGGGCTCATTCTCTCTTTTCTCTTTCCCCACCCCGATTTTTTTTTTTAAAAAAAGGCTTAAATAAATCCAATTATTGGCTCGGAAACCCTCCCGATGTCCAAGCAATGAATGAGGGTGTTGTCTTTTTTCCCTTGGACCGATTATGGGTCTCTTCACGTCCAAAGGAGCCCTGGGTGTCCGGGCTTAAGAAAATGCATTATATTGGACTAAAAAAAAAAAAAAGCTTTTTTTTAGGGTTACAAGGCAGAAAGGAAGAAAAAAATCTGCCCCCTCTCTCTTTCTCTTAGGGGCCCTCCGTCTCTTTCTATCTAATATACACACCCCCAAATACTTTTATCATCCCTGCACCCATACGCCCCCATGGATCCATCCACCCAGCCACTCCTATACAAATGGATCTATTATTTTTCCTTGACTTTTTAGAATCGGGGGGGGGGCACCCTGACAGCATCCTTCCGACTGGTGATTCCTCCTTGAAAAAGCCTTTCCCCCAAAAAAAAACCCCACAAAAAGTCAAAACCGGCTGTCAAAATTCAACTGGGCCCAGTTACAAGCCAGCAGCCAGATGCCTCATATTATTATTATTATTATTATTATTATTATTATTATTATTATTATTATTATTATTATTATTATTATTATTATTATTATTATTATTATTATTATTATTATTAAATTTAGAAATTACAGTATATTAATTCAAAATCTCGCCCCTTCTGAAATCCCTGCTGGGAAGCGTGTTTTTTTTTTTTTTTTTTGTTTTCCACCTCGCCCCAAATCGTCGCCACGCCGCTTCCTCTTATGTAGCGAATTGCTGAGAAAGCAATTAAAATGTTAAACCACCCCTGAGCCTTTGCAACAAACGGCTCCGCAAACGGCCTCCCCCTCCCCTTGGCAACCGGCCCGAAAGCGGCAACAGTTGCGAAGCAAACATTTAAATGAAAAGTATCAAGAATTGCACTCAAAAAATTATTATTATTATTATTATTATTATTATTATTATTATTATTATTATTATTATTATTATTATTATTATTATTTTGCAAACCAAAAAAAACACCCACCTGGGGCTCTGCTCGCTTTTCCACCCACCGCTTTCTTTTTCTTTGCTTTGCTTTTCTTTTCTTTTTGCACCAGCGCTGCGTGTGCAAAGCCCCGCCCCTTTGCCCGGGCTGCTTGTGCAAGCCCTGCCCCCTTTCGGGTGCCAGCCAATCAGAGGCGTCCTGCTTCCATTTCCTCCTCCTCCCCCCCAAATAAAAGAAATAAACTAGGAAATAAGGGGATTTTTTTCTTTTTACCCTCTTCCAGAAGGGATTTTAACCAATATCAGCCTCCTCCTCCTCTTCCTCCTCCGTTCTCTGCTTCTGTTATGGGTTTAAAAGGAAAAAAAATTGACGTCCCGGTGCACCCTGGGAATCGTAGTTCCGCGGTGGGCTCCCTCCCATAGAGTCAAATGGGGAGGGTTGGACTACGACTCCCGGCGTCCCCTGCGCCCGCGAGGGCGTGTCCTCCCGCCGTGGGAGGATGGGTCACGTGGCACCGGGGCGGCTGGCCAACGGATCCGCTGATGGGTAGGGGAGGGGGAGGAGGAGGAGGAGGAGGCAAAAAGGGGAACGTAGATGTTCTCACGGGTAGAAAAACAAAACACGGGGTTGCGAATTCCGGGTGTCGTTTTAAAATTCTTTTAACATTCTATTGAAATTTGGTGTTTTTTAACCCCTTTTTTTCTGTTCGATTTTTTTTTTGTTTTCAGAAATGGGAACAGTTTTTCTTTCTTTCTTTCTTTCTTTCTTTCTTTCTTTCTTTCTTTCTTTCTTTCTTTCTTTCTTTCTTTCTTTCTTTCTTTCTGTAGTTCCTGGACCGTCCCAGTCCTTTGGGTAAAGATTGGGAATGGTGGTGGTGATGGTGGTGGTGATGATGATGATGATGATGATGATGATGATGATGATGATGATGATGATGATGATTTGCAGAGCACAGTCAGCAAGCTCCCACCCCTTATCCCGAACCCCCTGCCTCATCTCTCATCGACATGCCAAGAACCAGTTCCCTGGTCTTCCCCAAAGGATGGGTAGGCTGTGGCTGTCAGGCCGTAGGTGGCCGACCCCCCCCCAGCCTGGTCCCCACTACTCTCCTGACTTCTTGGAAACCCAAAACAACCACACACACACACACAACACACACACACACACACACACACACACACACACACACACACACACACACACACACACACACACACACACACACACACACACACACACACACACACACACACACACACACTGCTGAAATTGCTTTCACTGGATGTCAGTGTTCTATAAACCAGTTGCATTGCCATCTTATCTATTTTATTTTAGTTCATCTTGCTTTACACACACACACACACACACACACAAACACACACACACACACACACACACACACCAGAACCAGGAAACCCACTTCTGCCTACGGAAAACGCCATACTCCTTCTCGTCATCATCTGACTCGAAATGCCCCTGAGAAGAATAATTCTCCACCCAAAAGCAAAACAGGCTGTGGGGGCCTGCGTTAGTTCTCCTCCTCCGGGCCCCCACACACAAAAATTATGCACCTTTATTTAAAAAAACTCCGGCACTGACTCGATGCCCCGTGAGAAGAATAATTCTCATTTGGAAGTTAGTTCTCCCCTCTCCCCCCCCCACACACAAAAATTATGCACCTTTATTTAAAAAAATGTTTCCTTGACGGCTTGCGGAAATCATAGATGTATCTGTTGTGTACCAAACCTGAACAAAGCAAACCACAAACGCTATAGAAGCCTTTTTTTTATTCCACCCGGCAAAATGCTTTTATTTTGCTTGACCCATAAAAGTTCCTGTGCAATATACAACAAATGACCTTTCCCCCCCCCCTTAAAATACATCTTCCTCAGAAGCCTTGGCCTGGTTTGCTTTTAAATACATTATATTACTTTGCAGTTTTATGGGGAGGGGGGACACACCCCACCCCTCCCCTGTAAATAAACATAATGCCCTAATAACGTATCCCTCGCCGGTTCTTAAGCAGACTTGTCCTTAAATAGGAAAACACAAAAAATTAGAGATTTCTCTCTCTCTCTCTTTTTGTCTTTTCTCCGTTTCTTTATAAAAATAGAAATTACAGCTTTACAGAACAAGACATTCAATGCAAACAGAAGCGTTTTATTTTAAAAAGCTAAATCTAACGTTTCTTTTCAAGATCACCTGTCCATACCTTAAGGTGTGTGTGTGTGTGTGTGTGTGTGTGTGTTGTGTGTGTTTAGTGTGTCCATCCAACTGTTCCAATTACCCCTTTTTTCCTCTTTTCAAACAGCGTTAGAAAAAAACGAAACAAATAACAAAAACCGAAACGGGCGGTGATTGTTTTAGCGTCTTCTCTTGTCCACCAACATTCGCAGGATTAAATATATTAACCGTATTTTATTTTATTTTATTTTATTTTCCATTTTCATACACAGTGCGAGGGTTCTAGAGGTGATCACCTAAACTTCTGTTTCGAACAAAATTATATATTTATATATATTTATATATTTATATATACGTCCATGTTTATAACGGAGCTACACAAGCACAGGGGGGGGCTTGTTTGTTTTGGTTTTCATGTCCTTCATTTTAAAAGCCTGGCTGAGGAACGGGTGGAATATCACCATCGGCACGGCCTCCTCGGAGAGATGTATGCCTGGTCCCTTTTCTACCCTCTTTCATTCCAAAAAATATTACTCCCGTCTATTCTTTGGGAACCATGAGGACTAGAAACTTAGGTTTGATTTCTTTGCTTTTTAACCCCCAATACACTGAAATCTGTAAGGATGCCGGGTTTCTGTGCTAGCCTCCATTTATAAGTGAATATAAGGGAGACCTCTCCCCTTTTATTTTTTTATTTTTTTATTTATATATTTATTAGATTTATACCCCGTCTTATTGCTCAGAACGAAACCTGCATTTTATTATTGTTGTGTTAAAAGAGATTGTCCGATGCAATTTAGGAGTGGCTTTCTTTTTTTCTTTCTTTTTTCTTTCTTTTAAAGCTAGTACAACATTGGGATCAGCCGGACACATGTCGGAAAGGGTAAAGTGCAACGTACAAATACCGAAAAGCGAGTGCCTGCCATGGAACTTAAAGAAACACAGACAAAGCCCCAGGAATCAGACAGAGTGGGAAAGCATGCAGGCATCGTGCGCGGACTCCGGGTTTCCATCCGAAGCATTCACGGTACGTTTTTTTGTTCGGAACCGGAGACCAGACTGCGGTTTGCCGCTGCCCGTTTTGCGACCGGAGTCCGAATCCCTCCCTGGCCAAACAAACCTCGGTTTGTTTGTTAGCTACAACAAGAAGCCACGTTGGGTTCATAGCAAATGATGGCTTGTCGGAACCATGGTTTGTTGTGATGTTAGAACCCGGAACGTGGGCTTGCCTCCCGGGTTACCTGTCCAGAAAGGGAAATGACAAGGAGGGACCCCAGAGGAAAAACGGGTAGCCAGGATAGGTTTCTTGCTGGTTTGCTGGGCAGACTGTGGCTAAAGCAACGAAGGTGCAAACCAGGGTTTGTCGTGACTCAGGGACACAAGCGATGAGTCTAATTTCAATTCACAGAATAAGAGATTGTGTAGGGGAGGTGGAGGGGGCTGGATCATATCCTACAATGGTTGGAGGGGGGGAGCTGTGTCTGCAAAGGGCTTAAGACTTAAATCGCCTCCCCCACCGCCCCATAACTTGTGGGACTGTTGCATTGACTCTACAACACCCCACCCCACCGCACACACACAACTAGTATCAAGTAGCCCCTATGGGGGAAAAAAAATCTCAGATCAGAGATTACACAATTGTCCTGTGGGACCAGATCTCACCCGTCGGACAGACCCATGTAAAAACCCGAAACACCACCAGTACCCCAGCCCATACAAAACTTCCTTGTCACTGTTGCATCTCTGTTGGATGACCTTGCCTGAAGAAGGGACCAGGGTGGTGGAGGTATCTAAAGCTATCACTCCTTTGGCCTGGCCAGGATCTGACCCTCGCACAGATGGGTGGGACGTCCGCGAGACATCCGCTCCGGTTTTCCGTCCGAACCATTCAGCCCACGGCACAGAGCCAAGCCCTACAGACCTTGAGACACACCCCCAACGTTGCCACCTGCTTCTGGACATAGCGTCAGCCTCCGTCGGCCTAGTCAGGGATGATGGGAGACCAAAACCGCCGTCCCTCCCACCCTCCGCTTAGCAGCATCACTATCTTCCCCAGGAAAGCCTGGGCGACCTCATGTCGTCGGTCAATCTGCATTCTCCCTTCCCTCGGAGGGTCCTGCCCCCCGGGGGCTTTGACCCCCAGATAACTTACACATGCGTGACAAAATAAAACAACATACTACGCAAAGGTTTTCCCTCCTGCCCACAACGCGCTCTGTCCTGGCCCGCTAGATGGATCGCGGCTGGGATTCAGGCAAATACTCCGGGCCCATGCCAGTCCGTCTTCACCTATCCATCCCTCGGGCCTCCGGCCGTCCCAACCGAGCAGGAGGGGAACGAAGCAAATCGCGCACACGACAACTGCAAAACGTCCCCAGTGCAGCCAGTAGAAACGGCAGTCGGCGGTCGGATGTCCGGGGCCGGTCCGTGTCCCGTGTTAGTGCCGTGTCCCTTGTGCACGCCGCGGGTGCGGGGAGGCCAAAAGCACCTGCCCCGATGACGAAACGAAAAGAGACACAACGGGGCTACTCGTAGGAGTGATCTTTTCTACCGAACAGAATTTCACATTCATCTTGCCGGTACATGAAAAGTCGAATTGTGTCTTTTTTTTCTTTTTTTTTTTTTGGAAAAAAATCTCTCTCTTTCTCTTTCTCTCTCTCCGTTGATCCTGCAAAGGTGCATTTACATTCAGTCGGAGACCCTGGCAAAGGGAAGTCTTTAAAATTACCCTCGGAGGGGCAGGTGGGGGTATATTTCCCACCCACACACACCATGTCTGACACCCGGCCCCCAGTTGCTCATCATCCATTGCCTTCACACAAAGTCGTGTCCTGTCCTGGAACATTCCCCAGGGGAGGAGGGGGAACGGACGTGGCCTTAGCTCTCCCGGGCGTCACTGTAATGGAGTTCGGCGTTGAAGACCTCTTTATAGAGGGGCGGGAAGTTCGTGGCCGTCTCTGGGTGGACCAGGCGGAAAAATTCCAACTTGTCCAAATGGAGGTTGCAGATGGACTTCATTAAGGGCAGCTTGGATACGATCTGCAGAAGGAAACAGGAAGCTTTTAATTCAACGGGCAGAAGGGAAGGCGAGCCGCACCGAAGTCACCGATTCCAAAGCCACAAACACACACGAACACAGAGAGAAGTTATTAAAATATGGTTCAACCCTCAATGCTATTTAAAAAGTCCATTCGCTTAAACAAACTAACATCCGCAAGATTTCCGTGGGCATCACGGGAGAGAAGTTTTTTTAAAATTATTTATTTTAAATTTTAAGACATACAAACAAATAACAATACAAGTGCATCCCCCCCCCCGGGACCATCCTGTTCTTCCATGACTTCTTCTTTGTTACTCCATCATCTGTTGTTCTAGTATTCTTCTTAAAGTCCTCTTCTCCAGAACTGTCTTGAAGTATTTGTCGGCTCTTTCCCCTTGCCTTCTACTAATACAAAGTCTATAAATTTCCCCCAAATGTCGTAAAAGATGTCTTTTTTTCATTCCTCCTCGTTTAACGTTTAAACTACCAGACAATTTATCGTTTATGGCTTTATCCCAAAGCTCGTCGTACCAATCTTCCATCTTGAGATCTAATTTAGATTTCCAATTTCTTGCTATAATTAATCTAGCGGCTGTCATAAGGTTTGCTATTAGTTCTTTTGTTGTAGCATCATAATCTTTACTAGTTAACAATGATAACAGTGCTGTCTCTGGATTACAAGAGAGAAGATTAAATTTGCTTGGAGCTGCCAACCTCAGCACCGCTACGAGCGCCTTTGGTTTGGACTGTCCACAAAAGCACCAGCACTCTCGGGAGTCATTCTGAGCGATGATGATGACCTGTTCCGGGGGTTTCGACAGCAGGAGCCCCGTTGACTGCCTCTGCCCCAACCCCCGTGGATACTGAAATCCACGGATAATCGCTAAATGTATAGTATAGTCAAGGAGAGGTGAAAAAAAACCCGGAAAAATATATGTTAACATGCATTAGCAGAACTAGCCACTAGGGGGCGGCAGATCCCGCTCTATGTATAATATTTTCAGACTGTGGATAAGCGAAGCCGTGGATCAGAGGACCCAACTGTGTATATCCGCAGATACGGGGGGGTCCTATTGTAGAGGAACGTCGCAATTCTACAGCAAAGTCACCGTTTCTGACGCTTCCCTTCTTCTGGGACTTTCCAGAATGCCCAAGGCTACCCAGGCCGATTGCTCTCCCTGGAGGCTCCGAGGAGGATTCGAACGCCCAACATCGGGCTCCGTGTGACCTTGAGGGGCAGAGGTCTCCAGCCAGCTAGGCATTCCAACAGATATAGCTACCCTTCCAGCAGAAGCATGGGAGTTCTCTCTAGTGATGCATTAAAAGTGTTTGCTTATTTGTGTGTGTGTGTGTGTGTGTGTGTGTGTTTACCTTGGAGAGCCTGTCTTCGTTGGCGTTTTTCTTCTGGATCTCGTGCTGCAGAGCCACGTAAACTCTGTCTTGGAGCATCTGCACCTTTTTGGACTCCGACAGCCAGGGGCGATCTGCAAAAGAATTGTAGAATCACAGAGTTAGAAGGGACCTCCAAGGGCCATCCAGTCTGAACCCCCTGCCATGCAGGAACCCCCAACCAAGTGCCCCTGACAGATGGCCACCCAGCCTCTGCTTAAAAACCTCTCCCAAAGAAAGAGACTCCACCATCCTCCTTGTTGGCAGCAGATTATTCCGCTGCCGGACAGCTCTAACCGTCAGGAATTTCTTCCTAATGTTCAAATGGAATCTCTTTTTCTGTTGTTTGAAACCATTGCCCTGAGTCCTAGTCTCTGAAGCCAATGGAAACAAACCAGTCCCTTCTTCAATGTGACATCCTTTCAGATATTTAAACATAGCTATCATATCCCCCCTCAGCCTTCTTTTTGAAAGGCTAAACATTCCCAGCTCCCTAAGCCGTTCCTCATAAGACATTTCCTTCAACCATCCTGGTCGCCCTCCTCTGCATCCGCTCGAGGTGGTCAACATCCTTTTTATATTGAGGCACACAGAACTGGACACAGGACTCCAGGTGGGGTCTGACCAGAGCAGAAGAGAGTGGGACTATCCCTTCCCTTGATCTAGACACAATGCTTCTGTTGATGCAACCAAGAATCGCATTGGCTTTCTTGGCTGCCGCGTCACACTGCTGGCTCGTGTTCAATTTGTGGTCCACCCAGACTCCCAGATCCCTTTCACAGAGACTATTTTCCAGCCAGGGGTCTCCAATCCTATATCTGTACGAGAAGGAGCTACCCGCCAGTCGCCATTTTTTGAGGGGGGGAAAGGGCAGCGTGCTGGATTCTTCCTGTGACCCGGAGGCCTCCGGAGGACCCCTTACCTGGAGAGAGCAGAGCCGCGGCGGTGAAGAGGGCCACCTCTTCGTCCGAGAGCTGCAGCCGGCACAGATTCTTACCCAGCTCAAAGATGGAGCTGACCAGGTCATCGCAACCTGCGGGAAACGGATCGAGATGAGCGATGGGGAGAGAAGGGTATTTCTGTCCCGAAGCCGCCCGCGAAGCTGCGTCCCAACGCCGATCCTTGATCCCCCGGGACTGTCACATTAAAATGAGGTTTGCGCCCGTGCACCTTTTATTTATTTATTTATTTATTTATTTATTTATTTCATTTATAGACCGCCCATCTGGCGATAAGGCCGCTCTTTTACCAAGGCGGTTACGGTGCGCTTGTTTTCAAATGGGCGTGCTAGGTTATCTTAATGTACTGCCGTCAATTCGGTGGTGGGTTGAATGTTTTATTCTCATCGGGGTGGGGTTTCATTCGAATTTGGCGAATTCCTAGGGTTGGATTGCTTTTCGCTTGTTCTTTACGGCGTCTTATGGCGCCTGCGATCCGCCTCGAGCCTTCCGCGAGGAAGAAAGCCGGAAGAAACGTTGTCGGCGAATTAAATTTATTTCATTCATGTGGACAGAATCATCATCATTTTCAACCAAACGTTGGCGACAAATTAAATTTATTTCATGGATGTGGACAGAATCACCATCGCTTGCAACCAAACAGGGAAGCGCAGGGATTTATCGACTCAAAGTGCTGTCTAGGGACTTGTGGGTGACGGGCCACTCCAAGGCCCATAATCCCCTGCACAGTTCTTTTGTTTGGACTTCTGCATGGCTGGTGCTGCCACATGACCACCCTACCCCGAGCCTCCATCCCACCTCTTTTAGCTTTATTTATTTATTTATTTATTTATTTATTTATTTATTTATTTATTTATTTATTTTGATTTGATTTAATTTAATTTAATTTAATTTAATTTCTACACTGCAACCGATCTTCCCTATGGCAACTCTGGGTGGTTTTCATCGAACAACACATGTCAATAAACAAAAAATAAAAAATAAAAAAAATAAAAATACCGAGAGATTTGAACATCTGCATTCCGCCGTACTTCCCGGCGAAGAGGACCGTGTTGTTCAACGGATTAAAAGCCTGGACCATCCGGATGAGAAGAACCTCCAGGCAACCTGGTCCCCGACGGACAAAGCAGAGAAAGAATCGGTGAGAGGCGGGCACCGTTTGCCGTCGGGGGGGGGGCTTTGTGCTCTGCGTTGATATCCTTTTTATTATTCTGTGTCATTCAGTGGCCTCCGATGCAAGGCAACCCTTCAATGAATCCTCTCCCAAATGTCCTTTGCTTTCCCCCGCCCTAGGGATCTCATCCTCCAGCACTATCTTGTGTCCAGCTATCTAGCCGCCCAAATGTCCTGCCCTCAAACTGCCCTGCTCATTTTTTGTGAACTCAAAAGCCATGGCTTCCTTTAGGGCGCTGGTCCATCTCCCATTGGGGGCGTCCTCTTTTCCTGCGGTCTCACACTTCCCCCAGCCTGAGGGTCTTTTCCAGAGAACCCCAAAGGGATTCCCCCCTCCCCCAGCGGTCCAGGGTATCCGCAAAACCCCTCTCCCTCGCTCGCAACATGATTCCGGCCCCGGTCACCTCCTCCTCACCGGCTTTGAGGAGGATGATCTGGTCGTTCTGCGAGAGCTCCATGAAGCCCTCGATCCGCTTGGCAAACTCCACGATGTACTGGATGGCGTTGGAGATCTGGACGGCACACTCCTGCCACATGTCCTCGCAGCTCTGCCGGAGAACGGGGACAGAGAGAAGGCATCAGTTTTCGGAGGCCAGGCGAAGTCCTCGTCGTACCCAACCGGGACCAAGCCACCCACCCCGCAAAAAAAAAAAAAATCCATTGCAAATGCAATAAAACCAGGGGAATCTGCAGCCCTTCACTTCCTCCACACATGCGGAAAACTGGGGACGTTTCAAATGCCATACTATGGCTCCCTCGAGTGGCCGTTTCTGGTAATTACACCCTGGAAATCTAAATGGATACTTCTGTGTTTTTTTTTAATTCCGTATTTGAAGGGCAGCGGCTAAGGGACTCAGCGGATCTTGGTCCCACCGATGGATGGGTGTGTCCCACGGTAGTTTCTTGGATGGCACGAGGGGGGAAGATTGGGGTCGCGAAAGCCGTACTTCCGTAGGAAATACATTGTTTAAACCAAAACGGCTGTAAACACAGGACACGGAGAGAAGCCCAGATCTATTCTCCATGATCCACATTTGAGTTCTGCAAAATGGAGCTTTCTGTGGACCGAGGCCCCTTGCCCTTACCTTGTTCTGCATGGTTCTGATTTCTTCCTGAGAGTAGACCGTCCAGGCGAGCCTCTTCAGCTCTTCGTTGGTGTACTGCGACGTTTCTAGGTGCGATTTGACCACGTTCTGGGCCAGACGCTCTGGAACGGACAACAGGCACGTAATTAAAGACACCCAGATCGGGCTCGTATTTATTTATTTATTTATTTTATATGCTGCCCATCCCACTGGGTGGCGTACCACACGATTGAAACAATAAAACGTCCCTGTGGGTATCGACGCCCGTTCGGCGTAATGATCATTACGAGAGATAATAAAAGATCCACTATGCAACAATTCCACTTTTACACCTAAAAGGCTCTTGATGGTGTAAGACAGACAGATAAATGTTTGATACATAAATCTTTATTGCCATTGTCCTGCGCAGAACCATAAGGCTGAGATGTTACGTTGTGCTGTTGTACTGGCATCAAAGCCCGTTCAGCGTAATAATGAGGACAAGAGATAATAAAAGATCCACTACTAAACAATTCCACCTTTACACTCAAAAGGCTCTGGATGGTATAAGACGTTAACGTTGGTGCGCTATTGTTAAGCCAAAACCCCGTTAAGAAAACAAGGAACATCTTGAACTGGGGGTTTAAAATATGCAGTTTAACGCACGCATTTCCCGAACCAGAGTGTTTTATGAACTTGGCAACCTGGAATCCTCACTGACGAGGCCGTTGCAAAGCAGAGAGAGAGACAGCCCGTTGAAAGATACATGGAGGTATGAACAAAACTCATCAACGTCCATTCACAGTCAGGACTAGATGCGTGAACAGACGCCGTAGAAGAGTCAGAGGTGACAAGGCTGGGATAACAAGGAGGTCACCAGGATCACACCCGCTTCTTGGGGGGACCAGATCTCTCCACAAAGAAGCCAAGATCGCCACGTCCACCCTTTTAGAAGGGCGCCCCTGGGAGGGACCAGTAGAGGTCATCTAGTTGAGTCCCCTCTCCGGGAGGCCCGGGAGGTGGGATTCGAACTCGGACCCTCGCCCCCCCCCGCAAGCTACTCACCGATTTCCACGGCCGAGATGTCGGAGGCCAGCTGGCCGCCGTCCAGGGGGCCGTGCGGGAAGAGGGCGGGCGATTCCAGCACGATCTCGTAGACCGACTCCTGCTTGATCAGCTTGGCGTCGCTCAGGTCGAGGCTGGACTGGTCGGGCGACGGCTGGGCGGAGGTGAGGAGGTCCAGGTTGTAGTAGGCGCCGCCCCCGTCGGGAGTCAACGGGAAGTCGAAGAGGAACCCGTCCGAGAGGACCGAGATGTCGTCCAGGTCGGAGAGGCCGCTGCTGACGCTGGTGGTGTAGACCCGCGACAGAGAGTCCGCGTCGTCCTGGCCGGCCCCGACCCCTTGCTCCTGGCTCTGCTGGTGCTTCTGGACCTCGGCGTAGAGGCTGTCCCGTTGCTTCTTCGACATGCGGCCGAACTTGACCGCTGCGAGGAACCGAGAGACGAGGAGGTGGGGTCAGAACACGGGTTTGTCCATCAACACTCCCGGCCCTGCATTCCCGGTTCACCTAGCCTGCTTCCGGACACCGGATCCCCGAGAGTTCAACTCGATTCCCCACCTCGGTTCCCCGGCTGCTTCTGGGCCACCAACCCTTTTCCACCCCTGAGGATCCCTGGTCTGTGGAACTCCCTGCCACAAGAAGGGGTGACCGCTCTCAGCCTTGACAGCTTTGAGAAAGGATTGGACAATTGTTCATGGAGAACAAGGGTCTCTCAATGGCTATCATGATGGGAGGCCTAGAAGGACAACCTCCGGTTTGGAGAGAGAGGCAGGAGATCTCTCTCAATGCCATTTGCTGGGAATCGTCAGCAGGTGAAGACATCTGCTGGGGAATACCCTGAAGCAAAGGGTGAGCCGCTGCGTGCGACAGAACGCTGGACTGGATGGGCCTGAGGCCTCTTTCCAGCAAGGCTGCTTTTATGTTCTTATGTTCTAACCCTGATTATCTATCTTGGTTCCCGGCTCAACACACACACACACACGCACACACAGAAATGGGGTACCTCTGGACCCCCACTTTTTTCCTGACAGCCCCTTTGAACCCTGAGCCGCTCCACCTGCCGCAGCATCCGGCCGCCCCAAGCGGGAACTCAATGGCAATCACGATAGATGCCTAAGGGCCACCTCCAGGTTGGAGAGAGAGAGTCAGGAGATCTCTCTCAGTGCCATTTGCGGGGAATCGTCAGCAGAGTGAAGACACCTGCTGGGGAAGACCCTGAAGCAAAAGGCGAGCCTGCTGAACTGGATGGGCTGGGGCCTCTTCCCAGCAAGGCTGCTCTTACGTTCGTATGTTCTAACCCTGCCCATTGTCACTCACCGTCACGGGACATGCCGAGGGCCAAACATTTCTGCAGCCGGCAGTGCTGACACCGGTTCCGGTTCGTCCGGTCAATGAGACAGTTGCGCTGCCGTGAACAGGAGTAGGTGGCATTATTCTGTTGGCTCCGGCGGAAGAAACCCTGCAGGGACGGCGGGAGAGAAGAAGGAGGAAAGGAAAACTTGTTGGCTTCGAACACGGCCGGGGAAGGAGGACAACGGACGGGTGCCCGGTTGGATGCCGGGGGAATAAAGATTGCAACCACAACGGATCCTCGTAGTAGAGATGGGCACGAAACAAACAATTTTTCGTTTCCGTTTTCTTTTTTTCGTTTGGTACGTAACGAAATGACAAACGAATTTTGTCTCTAAAGTGAAACTAAACAAACAGAAACACTGGAAATTTTGTCGTGCGTTTTGTTTCCGTTACTGCAATATGAATGAATTGCTTAAAACCCTTTTTAAAATCACAAAAATATGAAATAAATAGTAACAAAATGGTAACGAAACGAACGAAACCGAAAATGATTTTTTTTCAAAAATTCACGAAAAACGGAAATGAACCGAAACGGACCGACCCTCCAAACGACAAACGACAAACGAAATGCAATTATTTTTAATTCATGCCCATCTCTACCTCGTAGCATGACAGAGGTGGAAGGGACCCCCAGAGGCTATCCAGACCAGCCCGCCAAGGAGGAACCAGTGGGGGGAATCGAATTCCCAAACTCGGCTCAAACTCCAGAGCCTCCCAGCAGTTCTAAGAATCATCACCAGGTCTGGAAAGAGACCCTAGAGATCAAGGGGTCCAGGGACCCCCATGGTGGTGGGGGTGGGATGGAGATCAAATTACCAGGAAAAAAACTCATCCCCCTGACTGCTGGGCGCCTGTGTGCCACTTTTAAAGGTGTCATGGGGAAAACATACATCTGGGGAGGGGGAAAACCAGGACCTGCGCAAGACAGCATGGTGTAAGGGTTAGAGCATGGGCGGTCCGTTTTCCGGATTTCTGATTCTGATTTCTGATACCTCCCCAGCCTCTGTGGTGGAGGTGGAGAAGGCAGCAAGTCAAGCGGCGTCAATGCGGAAACCCCGGGGAACTTGACGTTAACCGGCTCCTTCAGCCGCCTGAAACTTTAAGCGCCTATCCAAAAGCTTCCACATCCAGCCAAGATGAATTATTTTTATTTTTATTTATCTAAATCTTCCTCTCAGGTCTGCAAAATGCAGCCCGGTGAAGAATCCTGCCGGATTCAGAGGCCGCTGTTTTTCCCTAGCCCAGCAACTGTACTCCACATCTTTGAATTTGGATGAAACTTTAGCCAAAGGGTTGTTTGTGTGTGTGTTTTTTCCCCCTCGATTTGACCTGTTCTGCCTTTCTGGGAATGCAAGCAGACTTGGCATGGCCAGGGCCGTCGTGGTCCGTTGCGTGCACAAAAGACCCGTCTCGCCCACTCACTTTGCAGCCTTCGCAGGTAATCACGCCGTAGTGGATGCCGGACGATTTGTCTCCGCATATCTTGCAGGGAATGACTTCAATTTGTGCTGTGAAAGGAGAAAAAGAACAAAACCCGATGTTGTTATTTATTTATTTTGCTTTTGGGGTGTCTCCCCCCCTTTTTTAAAGGACATTGAAAGACCTGTGTCACATCGGACCAAACACCTGTCTTAAGCCAGCGAGAAAAGACAGCCCGTCTGATGACCTCTCTAACCTCTACAGAATTTCTCTTCTCCTTTCTTGGAGCTGTTGAGACATCATGTGGCAGGGAGTTCCACTGTCCGTGGAGCTCCTTCTGTTTCTCGGTCCTGCACCACCCACCCAAAAGCTTCAACGGGTGACCGCAGGGCTGTAGGGCTTCAAGACAGGGGGGCAAGAGCTTTCCCCCATCGGCTAGACCGGGTTACGTCCCCCTGCGCTCCGCACCCTTTCGGATTAAAATATTTCCCTCTCGCGCAGACCGCGGAAAAGCGGGAGCTGTCATCTTCCTTCACGCTTGACCGGGCCTCCCACGCAGCCTCCAAAATTAGACATTGAAGGAGTATTCAGAAAAGGGTGGGGGTGGGGTGGGTGGGGGGGTTTGAGGGTTGCCAACTGATCCCACACGCGCCTGCTCTTGGGCGGGGGAACCGGTTGAAATCGGTGTTGGTTGAAGGAGAGAGACGGGCCTCGGGTTTCACTGCTTCGTGTCTCAAATAAATACATAAATAAATAAACCCCAAAATAATAAAGACAGTAAAGGGAGATTTGGTTTGCTCCCGGCGCAGCCACCGTGGCCTGTTGGGAAAGTTGGCAACCTTGCATTCCTGACACTGCAGTAGGTCTCTCTCCTTTGAAGTACGCCCATTAGAGGGCAGCCAAGTCCTTCAAACGAACCGGGTTTAGTCAGACAAGGGATTGCATTTGGCGCCTTTAGTCCTTGGGGGGATACAAAAGCCCATCGCTCCGCCCGCCCAGCCAGCAGGGCCAAGGGGATTTTGGGGCACGTAGTCCCAGGTACCCAGAACCTCTGTCCTCTCTGGGCCATTACGCATTGGTTGGGATCACATTGCAACCTCATACTGGAAACGAATGGCAAAAGTTGGATTCTCTCCTAATCGTTGCAGGAGGTTTTGGGATGCTTTCGAAAGAGAACGCAGAAGACCGAGGGAATGAGAGGGAGAGAGAGAGAGAGAGAGAGAGAGATGGGGACCACGGGCCTTCCACGCGGCCAAGCAGAGGTAAGATTCGAACTAGCAGCCTAGCAGGTCTCAAGGTGCAATATCAAATATATGGAACACAGGGGTACCTTGGATAAAGGAATTAATTGGTTCCAAATGAAATTCTGTTTGGCAAATTTTCCTTTCTACAAATTTCCCATAGGAATGCATTGAAAACAGAGTAATCCCTCGTCGCGACCATTTTTTATGTTGTACGAATTCGCCCCATGGACAATTCTGTTAAGCAAATGTCCCGTATCTCTGGAATTTTTTAATGTTGTATGGATTTTATGTTCTACAAACCGTTTGTTATCCACTCCGAACCATCAGCGTCAACTGGCACGGGGCAGAATCGGCCGCCAAGAGGCCAAGAATTTTCCGGGCTGGGCAGGGTGTCGAGTTTCCCCGTTTTGTAGCTTCTGGAGGAAAACTCTGCAAATATTTTCCTGCTGGTTCCTGCTGGTTTGAAATCCAGAGGGGGATGGGGGGGACCATAGCCAGTTGAACCAAGGATTCCCCTTACGGCCTGCGGGCTGGACTAAATGACCTTTGGAGGGTCCCACTCAGCCCAACTATTCTGCAGTTCGGTTTCAGCGATGACTAGCGTGGGTCTTGATCATCACTTGGCCGGACACCGAAAAAGGCGGGGATCATCCTCACGAACCCTCCTATGTGTCCCCCACACTCGTAGGTGCCTCCACTAAAATATACGTGTTAGCTTTAAAGTCGCTGCAATTCTTTCGTATTTAAAAAAAAAAAAGTTCCCCTCTTCTTTCTTACGGGAAACAACTCCGCTTCTTTCCAAATCCCCGTTAGCAGAAGCGTGGCAACGGCTAAAAAAGAGAAAAATATCCTGCACAAACAGTTCAGAGGTTCCGCTGCCCCGGCGGCTCGGCCACCGGGCATCCTCTGAGCATGTACAGAGCGCCTCTCTCTTTCTCTTTCCAACCCGGAAGCTTCTCTGTCGTTTTAATGACAACAACAACAAAGATTGTAGGTTCTCCTTGATGAGAAATACTTTCCACTCGGGTGTGTCGTGTTGTCGACAGCCCAGGTGACTCACGCCGAGACAGGAACAAAGAGAGGGCTTATTTTTCTTTTAAATGCCCTCCCCTTCCTCCTTCATCCCTATGAAATCGCCTCCATGATGAGAGGCTCCCCGGGCTCGTTCCTGGCCGGTATTGTACCCATTCGACAGACGACAGCACGGAGGCGCCCCACCCCGAACGGTGCGTGGTCATGTAAACGCCCTTTATCTCTCTTATATAGACCTCCCCGCGTATCGCTCCGAAATTCCCCGCGGATGACGAAAACTGTGGATATCGCAAACTACAGAAGGATAGTCTCTGGTTCACACTGGGGTCCAGTTCTAATACACCTTGGCAACCTTTATTTCTTTGGGGAGGGGGTGTTTCTCGTTATTATTTCAGAAACAGATGCTGCGATCCTAATGTATTTATGTACCTGGACGTTTGGAAATGGTACAAGACTCCTTCAATTGGGTTCAGGAGCCCAGCCTGTAATTTTCTAGGTCTTTCAAACCCCCAATCCCTCCCTTAAATAATTCTGTTTGCTAAGGCATATGAGAGAGAGAGAGAGATTCCCCCCTTGCCAGGTAAGACTGCTCTTAGACAAGGAGGTTCCTTTCCCCGCCCAGGCTTCATGACTAGTTTCCATGGATAGATTTATGCCGTTTATTTGTTTATTTTAACTTTGCAGTTCAATATGTTTATTTCCTTAGCATCGCCTTCCCTGGGGGTGTGTGTGTTGGGGTGGGGGAGCTAGCCGTTTGCTGAAATGATAGACCCCACTTCTGCCTAGAGGTCCCTCGACAAAGAACACGGGTCACATATTCGAATCACGTCATCCCAATCCCTCTCCGGGCCTTTCTCTAATGCCTTCCACGTCCATCACGACGGATTAACTCCGGAATACGTCGCGACACTTAAGCCTCCACCGTGACATGTGGACATGCCCAGCAACCCTGCGAGGCAGGCCCCGCCGAAACAACACCCAAGCTAGGCAGAACCACGGGGGCGGTGGTGGTGGTTAAGTAAGCCGTTTAAAAGCAGCGGCGGCGGCAGAATAACAATAATAAATGATATAATTGCCCTCTCGGTGACGCAACCGCCCTGCGAGGGAAGGACCGTGCCCTCCCATTATGCAACCAAGGGCAGGACCTGAGTCGATCGGGACAAATCCACCACGGTGGTTTGAGGACTAAAAAACCCATCGTCCCCACCGTCAGCTGTTCAGGACACCGCCTAATGGGAGTGGTAGTCAAGGGCCACCCCGAGGGGCCAGCGTCCAGCCTGTGGGGCTCTGAATCTTATGCATCTTTCAGGGACGACTCCTAAGGGCCCCCCCATCTCCAAATAGGGATCTGTCGTGGCTCCCCCTCTGATCCCGCTATTTGCAGAACCACAACGGCCCTGCGAGGAAGGACCCGAGATGCCCGTCCTCCTCCGAGCCCCCTCCTTGGTTGTTGGGTCCTTCGGCACGCGGCAAGGTGGCTGAAACGCCAGCCAGGGTTTCTACAACCGCTACCTGCCCAAAACAGATCCCCGGCGTCCAAACGGGTTCCGGGCAGGGAGGCCGGATCCCTCGGGGAGGGCGGCCGGGCCGGTTGACTCAGCGGCTGCTTGCCGTTGGCCGCCGGGGCCCGTCCGTCCGGCGGGAGAAGCCACCCTTGCTCCACTGACATACTTTCCTCCCGGCCTCTTAATCTAACTTAACAAGGCGGCTGGCTTGTGTAACACCGGCATCCGCTAAATCCCAAAGGCCGCTGGCACACATCTCCGCACGGAGGAGGTTGGGTGTGTGGGTTTTTTTTCCTACCACACACACACACACACACACACACACACACACACACACACACACACACCACAAACACACACACACACAAACACCAAAATCTTAATTCTCCCTCCCCCCCAGAGGGAACAAAGAGCCAAATTCCCCTTGGAGAGATGTGAAAACAGCATGCCTCACTGAGGCAGTGCGGCCTAGTGCTTAGAAGGCTGGACTCTGGATATTGGTGTGGATTCTGGCCACACCAAAAATAAACACACACAAAGAAAGAGAGAGAAGGAGAGAGAGAGAGAGAACCAGGGCTGGGTTGTGGGTTTCCTCAGCCTGATCCCCCTCGCAGGGTTGTCGTGAGCGTGACGAAAGAGGCAGAGAAGGTTTATTTATTTATTTACTTATTTATTGAGGTGTTTATGACCCAGCACGTGGACAGAAAGAGACAAGGGACTGCCTGAACGGCCGGTTCCGCTGCCCAGTGGGGGGACCCCCCCCCACCGGGGTCTCTCCAGGCTCCATCCTGGCCACGGATAACCCTTACGTCACACTGCCATCGGGGTGCCAGGCGTTTCCGCCAGCGAAACGCCTTCCCTATAACCCCCCCCTCCCACTTGATCGTCTTAACCTCAGACTCCCCAGATTGAACGGATGACCGCTCCCACTTCGACCTGGTGGTCCTGCCGCTAGAAACCCAGAATTCAGAATATTCAGGGTTCAGAATCAGGAAAAAAAAACACCCACCCA
The DNA here is from genome assembly GCA_029282475.1 of Phrynocephalus forsythii. NCBI lineage: Eukaryota > Metazoa > Chordata > Lepidosauria > Squamata > Agamidae > Phrynocephalus > Phrynocephalus forsythii. Next base: position 8,892,186 of record JAPFRF010000018.1, read on the forward strand.
AATTCTGGCATAGAAGCAGGCACCGATTTCCCTGCAGGAAAAGCAAACAGCGAGGTAGACACACAAACAAGCGCACGCACACACACACAGATACACACACACACACACACACACACACACACACACACACACACACACACACACACACACACACACACACACACACACACACACACCCTTGTGCGTTTATCTCCTGGTTAAGTCGGCTCAGCTGGGATCGAGGCCAGATGCCAGTTTCCGAAAACCGAAGCAAAGAGTCGGCGGGCGATGCCGCCCAGGTGGTTTCGGAAGAGCAGGCGGGGCCCGTACTTTGGCACGGCTTTGGCACCGGCTGCGGCAGCTGGCCGGCATTCCTCGGGCAGAACGCTGCCAAGGGCGGTGCCGGCCGACGCAGCCGTCCCGAGCCCTCCTTCCCTGGGCGAATCAACCTCGTGCCGTTGCTTCTTGGGCGTCGCGATGAGCGTGGTGCCCACGCTTCTTTGCCCACCGCTCTGTGTCGATCAGCATCTCTGGGCCACCTCTGGATCCTCTTTCCCCCCCCTCCCGGTCCCACCAATACCCTTGCGAATAGAGGAAGAAAGCCAAATTTGGAGGGTGGTGGTGGTAGCCAGAGCACGGCCACTCTCTTCTTCACCCCCCCCAGGAAACCAGCAGAACCGACCCCCTCCTTGGAGAAGGTCAGGAAAGAACAGGTCTCCAAAACGAGAGGAACGTCTCCACCTCGGATTCGAACTCAAGGCTAGCCGGCGTCGGCCTATCCCTGGGCAGTTCTGGCCGTTGGAGAACCTTTGGCCATCTTGTCGGGCTCTTCGGGAATCCTGCGATTTGACAAGAGGGCCAGGATTTAATCTTGTGCCCGGTCGCTCACGGGGGTGGGGGTGGGTGTGGGGTGTCACAAGCCTCCAAACGACACCTCCCTGGACTTGAACTGGGGACCTGAACCTGAACGGCGCACCGAAACCGGAACGGCTAATCCAAAGGCTCTACCTGTACAGGGCAGGGACGCACGTCCGGTTTATCTGACTGCTCTACCTGTACGGTGTATTTATACGCGACGTCACCCCTTCTCCGGCGACCACCGTGATGATCTCTTTCGAGCCAGGACACGGTGCTCATTAGCTACCCCGCATCCTGGGTGGGGGGAAGAGGGTCCCCAGCGCACGACGCCGATCAATGTCTCAGAATGAGGACATCCACAGACGTATGCACCCCCGGGAGGGGAAGCAATTAAGGCCTGGGCTCCCCACCGATTCACAGCCGGAACAGGATCCAGTACATGAGGTGGGAGAGGAAGTGACCGGGTCATAACGGGGTGCCGGAGGGGGCATTCCTCTCCTCTTTGCCACCCAGACCTCCCTCCCGTCAAGAAAAAAGTTACGGAGCAAAGTTGAGACATGTAAGGGGAGAAAAAGAACCAACGAGGACGCACAAAGGGCCTTCTGCTCTAACCACTGAGCCACCGCTGCCGGAGTCCCTAAACTGAGAAGCTAGGGGTCCCATACTACCCTACCTCTGTTTAAAGACGAGGAAGAAAAGATTCCTCTAAATAAAGAGGACCTTGGAACGAACGCACGAATGAACTATCTCTTTTGTTAAAAATAAATAAATAACAAAGCGGTGGGAAACTAATGCATGGAAATTGATAGCAGAAATCAAGTGCTCCCAATTAAAAGGGGTAACAAAGAAAAATATTCGGAGGTCCAGAGAAGAGGAAGGATAACTCCCAAGTCCCACTGAACTGGAATTGGATTGGATTCTAGGCATAAATATGATGAAATTTCACCAATTTCGCCAGTTTTAATCCCAGTTTCGTCCAGCAACTCGACCCGACTTTATGCTCACGACACCCCTGTAAGGTAGTGCCAACTGAGAGACGGGGGCCGTCCAGATTCAGATGGTTTGGTCGGGAGTCAGGCGCAAGTCTCCCGCGGCCCCAGCTGAGCTCCCTAACCACTCCACCGCACTGCCTCTCGCCAACGTGGGGGACAGGTGGGCGTAGGTGATACATTTATTAAGACCTTTTTTCTGGGTGGGGGGGGAAGAGGAGCCACGGGACCAAATGAGAGCAGAGAAGAGGAGCGACGGGGAAGAGAAATTTAAAAAGGAACTCTTTGCATCAACCCAAAGGTGGCACGGATGCTGTTGCGTAAGGAGAAACAGGGTGTAGTAGACCAGTGAAAAAGAGACGTCTAAGGTTTGGGACACAGGAAAGGACACCATGATCTCTAGGCCACAAAAAGCGGTGTGTGTGTGTGTGTGGGGGGTTAAATAAAATGAATGCTTTCTACAGCCAGAAAAATCCCCGAATGTTGAGAATTTCGTACAAAACGAATAATTGCCAGGCGAATTTCGCCCGTGGCGAATACAGTCCCTCCAACCCAAAGCTGTTGATTTGAACTTTGGGTGTGTTGCAGCCTGTCTGGTTTGTCTATTATTATTATTATTATTATTATTATTATTATTATTATTATTATTATTATTATTATTATTATTATTATTATTATTATTACTATAAAATTGGCTGCTTTTCGCGAACTGGCCCCGAACACAAACTCCTGCGGGAAATTCGGTGAACCCAAACGGCCCAGTTTGGACGGCAGTGTCCGATTCGAGAAGAAGAAAAAAACAAACCCTTGGCGTGCGTAAAATATTGAGATGTGCTATTTCCGAGGCTGGCTCTGCCTCGTTCCTCTCTCTAACTCGCCAGCCGGTTCTGGGTTTTCAATTCCTTCCAGGCCACCCTCCTTTCCAACTCCCCCCCTCCCCCTCTGCTTTCCCCTCGGATAAAACTAGGTTACTGGGGCAGCGCTTAATACTTGCCATCTACGTAACCCGCTCTCTCGCCTTTGCAAAAAAAAAAAAAAACCCACAAAGGAGCCCCCCCTCATAAAGCTCCAGGAGGTGCAGAGAAAAGAGAGTTTTTTTGTGGGGGAGAAGGCAGGAAAAGACCATCAGAAAGTCCAGGAAGAAATGAAAACCTCTCTAGACCAAATGCTTTATTTCTGAACAGAGATATACACAGAGATTTCCACCAAAGCATCAAATTGAAGGGGTGGGGGGGAGGGGAGGGAGAGAACCTTTTTAAAAATAAATCATGAGAACATTTTCTTTCAACCCGACCGACATCTTTGCGTTGCGGAGGGGGTTGCGTCGAGGCATAGACCCGCATCCATATTGCTTTGAGGGTGATTTGCCCCAATGGGTAAGAACTACACCTCCCATCAGCCCCGGATGAAAGGTCTAGTGAACAGGGGAGGAGGGGAGATGTCCCCCCCACACACAAGACATCTTCAAGGCTGGGATAAGTAGGCTAAAGCAGAGCATTGAGAACAAAAAAAATTAACAAGTGGGAATATAAGATTTTCCGCCGTTTTAAAAACTTGTGCATTCGCACCTGGCAAATATTCATTCCTATATTCCCCGCAGTGGAGCAGTGGTGCCCCGGGCTGTCCCCTGCACACATACACCCACTGGTCTGCCCTGACAATGCTTCCGGAAAAGCCCGTCTGCAGGGCACGGAAGCCGACTCCCCCCTCTCCTCTCCTCGCGCTCCTGGGAGGTGGCCCTTGCAACACCGCCGGACTACAACCTCCATCATCTCCAGGCCATGGAGCGGCCTAACTCCCAATTCTAAGCCTCCGTTGGACAGACCCATCGAACCAAGCAATGACCATTCCGCTAAGGAATCAGTGGGATGACTTTAGACTAGAGGAGGCCAGGGGGACGGATCCAAGACGGATCCAAAGCCATTTCCAAGCCGGAACCAAGAAATGATCCTTCCACCAAGCAATCAAGGAGATTACTCTCGAGGAGGCCAGGGGCTGGATCCAAATTCCAATCCAGAGTTCTCCTACAGAGGAAGAGCCTTTAATAAAAATCTCTAAAACGTTCCCTGATTGTCAATTTTTTTTGGAGTGATTGCAAACACCCGCGGTTTGCAAAGACCAAGCTGACCGATCTCAACCTCACATGCTCAGAGGCACTCTTTCCCCTGTGCCAACGAAGACGCCGTCCTGATGGAGACGAAGCGAACGCGGCCAAGTCCCAGGGGGCCGACGCAACGTGGTTGGGACGCAGGGAAACAGGCCACGAGAGTGGAAAAAGACCCAACAGCGGTTTCCTTCTAGCATCTTTGCAATCAGAACAAGGTGTGCGAACTGCGAACATGTGTTTTGGAAGGCGGCACAGTTGTGGTTTGCCTGTTTGCATGCAAAAAAAAAAGAGCAAGGTTTGGGTTTCGGGACGGAGGTCAGCGGGGCAGGGGAGAAAACGGGCACCGCCTTGTGCCACGTGCCACAGAATCATCCGCGAAACCATTGAAGCGTATACATCAGACATGTCGCAGGGAAAGAATGTTGGATGTGCCACCGTGAATGTTTTGATAATATATATATATAAAAGCTTTCCCTGTCCCTCAAATCACCCACACCGCCTTAATCCCCGCACGGTGAAAGTGCATTCCGCTCCGCCTTGTGGTCCGAACATCCTCAACTCAACCAATTAATGTGAGTGAAACCTTTTTCTCTCTCCTCGTCTTGCGTTTTCTCTCTCCGGTGAACCTTTCCAAGGGACGCCATACTCCCAACACTCCCCCCCCTCGGGATTGGATTCCTCCTCTGACAACAACACCCCCCCTCGTGTGTGTCCTTGTGCTGGCTTCACCGCAGCCATGTTCGAACACTTCGGACCGCGGCAGAGCCAGGCTAGCGCCTCAAAATGGCCGCCACCGAGAAAACATGGCGGAGCGTCCAGGACTCGGAGATGGCGTCAGGACTCAAGGGGGCCGGGGGCGAAACCGGAGTTCACACCCCTGCAGGGGGTTGGAAGATGGACAGAAATGGCCTCATTTTGTGTCATAACAAAACCCGCAGTCCCAGGTGACACAACGCCTCCAAGGCTCCCCCCCCCGACCGTAACACAAAGCCAACGGGAGCGCAAGCAAACAATGTGCAGAAGTCCACAGGCACGGACGAGCAGAGACAGATGAAAAGCCCTTTTCCTGGGTGTACGGGGTGGTTTTTTATGCATGAAACACACCAGCTGCCCGCTCACACAGATCTCCGCTTCACAGCTGACCAATCCGCCCCCCCCAAGATGGATGCTAACTGTCTACGCGCCGCAATACCTTCTATGCACCAAGACTGAACAAAATGACGAAAAGCAATAGCAAACCCCAGTCAACAACCCAGCCCACATTGTGTAAGGTCTTTTCGGTTTTCGCCACAACGAGGTGCAAGCTTTTGGGTTTCACAGAAACCTCCTCCAACCATCAAATAACCTCCCTTGGAAGGTCCTTCCCCAACGGCCACTTTCTATAGGATTTTGATCAAAACCGGCGCTTTTGTAAACCGCAACGTCCCAAATCTTCCCAGCCAGCCCCCCAAAAGGGGTAATTCCACTCCTAAGTCCTTTTTCTGGGAAGGAAATCAGGGGCATTCAAGAGGTCTTCACTTCCTCCTGGAGGGGGGGAGACAGAGAGGAAAATAAACCCAAATATTCCAAGAATACCCTTTACAAACGCCCGAAAAACAGGTTTGGGGAGGCTCTTAACCTGTACAAAGTTCGTGACCCCTTAAAAATTGGGTCAGGAGATGACAGGAACAGAGGGGTGGAAGGAACGCAGGATGACACACCATCGGATCAAAGGAGCCTCTCTGGATTCACGGAACGGGAAAAGGAGGTGTTCCCTACAGAGCCAAAAAGGATGCTTGGCCTATATTCGCCCCGATCCCGAACGACACCCCCCCCTCGAATCCAAAATGGCCCCCAAGGAAGCAGGGAGAACGGTTCCCATTTAATCAACAGACACAATTCAGATTGTTGAGATTTCAGGTCCCAGGGGGCAGCAGGTTGTATCCTTTCGAGTCGCCCAAACGTTGCCGATTCGTGACAGCCTTCCGAGAAACTCGTGCACAAGCTGGTTTTTTACCGGGTGACACAGCTTTGGGCCTTGGGACGATGTTGAGCGCTCGCCCCCACCCACCCCCGTTGCACCCCCATCCCCCACTTCCGGCGTAATTTCTCTCCCCCCCCCCAATTGTGCAAATCGGATGCATGTAAATTCCCACGTACGAATTCGGAACCAGCCTTTTGGACCACAAGAGACCCCTTGCGGACCCAAAGCGTGGAAATGTACACACACAACACACACACACACACACACACACACACACACACACACACACACACACAGCATTTGGATTTTTTTTAAAAATAACTCCAAACTTTGAACCAATACTATTCACTCGGCATAATTTCGCCCAATAAATCCCTTGCTGGCGAATTTATTTTCTCGATCTTCCTACTTAACCTCCCCCCCCCCATTTCTACCATCAAACAGACAAGGGGCATCATGGGTCCAAGGGCAACCCCACCCACTTGGAAATAAGACCACGTCTAGCTCTGATGTCGAACCAAACTCCATCTTGTCGCGGCTCGCCAATTCGAACGAAACCCACGAAAATTCAGAAGAGAACAAATCGAACTCCTTTACAAATGAGGGGGATCCTAGCACAGTGGTGGCGGCAGCAAGACGGGAAGACGGGCGGCATATAAACCCAATAAATAAATAAAATAAATAAATAAGAGTTCACCCAAGCATGCACAGAGTATATTCTCTGCACTAATTAAAATCTACGCCTGGGAACCACCATGGTGTTTCCAATTCTTCTCTCTCTCTCTCTCTCTCTCTCTCTCTCTCTCTCTCTCTCTCTCTCTCTCTGTCTCTCTCTTTCAAAACTGCAAATTTACGAATTGTATTTCGATTCTCGGCCATCCGCCTGAAAATAACGGGGGTCGAATGGCACCCTCCACCATTCCTGCACCGTTCGCAATTTCTGAACGCCAGCTGAAATGTGCCACTCCAGAACCCATCTAATTCTATTTCGGCTGGCAACCCGGTGCGGATTTTGCAAACTGGGGTGGGATGGGGATAAGTACCATTCAACCCTGTATGCATTTACTAAGTATGAAGAGGCGCCGCCATCATCATCATCATCTTTGCCGTGCTTATGATGTAATTATTCGGAACGGCAGAGGCTTAAGTAAAGGGTACGACACAAACCCCCAAATCCATAAAAGAACCTCACGGAGCCGGCTGTTCCTTTATAGAACTGTCGTCAGTTAATCGGGGGGGGGGGGATATTCCTATAAAATGCTGTTTTTGTTTTAAATACTCTTGGAGAGAAACCACACATTAACCGCTGCATATTTGTGCATGAAAGTCATGTCTCTCTCCGTTGTGGTCTTTTATTATTGTTATTATTCTCATCGTTAATTTCCTAGCAAACAAGACAGCAAAACCAGCAATAATGGCTCCGTGAGGTTCTTTTATGGGTTTGGGGGTTTGTGTCGTACCCTTTACTTAAGCCACTGCCGTTCCGAATAATTACATCATAAGCACGGCAAAGATGATGATGATGATGGCGGCGCCTCTTCATCCTTTTTAAAGTTGGCTTTATCATGACAGTATTATTATTTTTTTCACCAACCGGCCCAAACGTTTGGGTTTTGGGAGGGTTAGTTTTCTGTATGTTTGTGTTTTGGTTTTGTTTAACGGTGATCCAAGCCAGTACCTCGAAAGGCAAACCAGTTGAGAGAGAGCACACATTTTTTTCCCTCCCCACCCGGATAAATCACGCCGGCAAGACTTTTTTTCCACTTTTCAATTCTTATTTTTCAAGGAGCTCAGCCGGAAAGAATGAGCTTGAAGGGGAGGAAATTGACGTGTGCATTTCGAGGGAACCAGGCACAGCAAAAAAACCCAAAACACACACACACACACACACACACACACACACACACACACACACACACACACACACAACACACAAATACACAAAACTAGGGATTGTTTTGCAAGGGTGTTTTAGTGCTCAGAACCCCAGCAAGGCGAGTCAACCTCTCCTTCACCCAAGAACTTGAAATCTAAACTATTTAGCAAAAGCATGCAATTTTTAAAATTATTATTGTTATTTTGGAGAGCACGGTAGCCAAATGATGCCCGGTCCTTGCGAACCTCTTCCCCATTTCTCCTCAAGGGAGGAAAGGTGGTGGTGGGGGGGAATAAAATAAAATAAAATAAAATCCAAATTGTAAAAAAAGCCAACTTACCCCTCATTTTTACACCGGCGTCCTTTTATCCCTCTTCTGGGAATCGCATGAAAGATTCAGGAGCACAACTCCTCAGGGTGAAGGAGGTGGATGATGATGAAGAAACAGATGTGTGATGCAGGACGGATCTAGAAAAAACGGTCCGCTTTTGAGGGTTCTCCTTTGGGTTCCTTGTATCGTGACCACCCCCAGCCCGTGTCTGTCCCTGGTTGCTTTTTTGGCAGCTGGCTTTTTTTTTAATTAGTAGTAGATAATAAGCTGTGGTTTCTTCCTTGTGATCTCTCTCTCTCTCTCTCTCAATCTCTCCACACTTCCTTCTTTAAAAAAAAAAAAAAGAGAGAGAAAAAAATTCCTTCTTTCTCTCCTCCTCTCTTTTTCTCTCTCTTCCTCTGCCAAGCGCTCGTCCAGTACTGTTAGCCTACTTTCTGCAACAGCCTGGTTGCGAAAAAAAAAGGAGGAGGAGGAGGAGGAGGAGGAGGAGGAGAAAACCCATGAGGAAATACACATGACAAGTCCTGGGGCTGAAGCTCCACCCACCACCTGTCAATTCCACCTTGAAGCCCCACCCCCTAAGGAGCTCCGCCTCCTTTAAAAAAATATATATATATATATTGAATCCTGCTTTCTGCATCTTTTCTTTTTAATCTCCTTTCGTTTTCCTCCGGTTTCCCCCTTGACGGGGCTCCTTGCTACTTTCTTCCCCTTGGGCCGTGCCTTTCCCCGTGTTTCGCCGTGTAGGAGAAAAACAGAAAACACACACACACACACACACACACACACACACACACACACACACACACACACACACACACAATAAATTTATATTTCAACTGCCCCAGGAAACAGCATCATAAAAGGTCTTGGCAAGCTTTTGGGCCTGCCTTCTTCTGGGGAATGCAGCCGCTAAAAAAGCAAGGTGTTGTTATAAATGCGGGCGTGAAGGCCACCTATGCCGCACGCCATTTTAAGGTGCAAAACAGAAGGAGCATGTAGATCCTAAAGCGAGGCTGACCAGAGAGGAAAGGGATCAAATAAATCCCCGATATCATCTGAGAGCCATTCCACCAGGCAGAGAACGCGTCGAAAAATTAAGAGTCAGTGCCTGGTGTTTTCCTCTCCCCTCCTTGTCCGCTTGTCCTCTTGTGCTGCGTCTTTGTGGCTTCTAACCAGACATGGTCTTGCTCGGTGTCCTTTATCTTTATTCTATGTTGCATGCTGTATCATCTGTTCTAAGAGCGTTTCCAGCTTTCGAACGGGGACCGCAAGGCTGCGGCAAAACAAATAATCGAGGGGCAGGCCTCGGATTCTGTTCAGGAGCCCGAAAGGGTTCCACCTCTGTTGGCTTGTGCTTCGGTTTCTCTTCTTCTTTGTTCAACCCTCTTTCATGAGGACTAGCACCTTCCGCTAGCTTCGTTTCACCAGGCAGAACTGAGGGGTCAGCTAGAGCAAACCACTTGTTCTTTCAGACCTCTCCTCCGTCCCAACAGCGCCACCTAGTGGAAGGAGGAGAAGGTTTTAAAAATGGGAGGTCACGGAAATGCCACTGAGCGTCGCTTAAAATCGACGCCCTTAGTCGTTTTGAGGTGCTTTTGTTTAGGACTTCTGCTCGTCAACGTGCTCAATGGTTCGTTTGGTTTAAAGACCGTTGCGATTGATTGGATATTTGCATTTTGTTTCTTGGCAAGCTGCCTCAGGAGAAAGGTGGGACGGGAATGAAGCAAACAGAGAAATTACAGTATTTTCCCGTGTATAAGACTATCTTTTTTTCTAAACTTGTCAGACTAAAAATTGATGATCTTCTTATATGTGGAATTACTGGGTTGCAAAACAGTAATTTTGGCTTGTGAAAGTGTGAATAACTCGTAATTTACTGCTACTTTTGGTATTTTACTGCTACTTTTACTGTTGTTTTGTAAGTGTACACTGCCCTGAGTTCCGCTTCGGAAGATAGGGCGGTATATAAATGTAATAAATAAATAAATAAATAAATAATAGATGGGGACATCTTATAGATGGGAAAATATGGCTACGCATGCACTTCCTGTTCCCCGGTGATTGGCGGAACCAAATGCAACAGGTTGAACTGGGGGTGGATTATAGAACTTGTGGCCCCACCAGGGAACATTTGTGCATTTAGCTGTACTTGCACCAGACCATTCTCGGGGAGGTGACATTTAAGGCCCACGGAAGCAGAAGCGGTCAACGGCCACCTCTCCCGCGTACGGTTCCAACGTCGTGCGGAAGGGTGAGCCACTCTTAAATCCTGGCCGGGTGACACCCTAACCACCGAACCAAAGGCGCTCTTCATGAGGACTAGCGCCGTACCTTTGGCCCATCTGGCTCTGGGAAAAAAAATCTGGGCGTTGGGCATGACGCGGGCCAGAGGACAGCGTGACGGACAGCGAGGGGACCTGGGGGGCCCTACATCCATCCGAAGGGTAGACTTCGCAGAAGGCAGTGGGTGACCCCCTCTGGGGCTGTCGTGTGAGGTTTTGCTGACTCCGGCACCCTACGAGCAGTCTTCTCGTGCGCCTGCCCTTTCCGCTTTCCACCCCATCCTTTCCCCTGCAAGACGGGAGGACGTTTTCGCTCGAGTAAGTCGGGAGACACGCGATGGGTTCGGACGCGTCCGCGCCAGATATGCGTGCAGCTCGTTCAGGGTGCCCAGCAGCTCTCTGGAAAGGGAAATAAATAAATAAATAAATAAACATACATACATACATACATACATACATACATACATACATACATACATACATACATACATACATACATACATAACCCAGAGAGGGACAACGTTTCGTTCACCGGGCGCAGATCAACTGTGACTGTGGTTATTCGTCATCAGCACAATTATTATTATTATTAACAATACTTGCGATTATTCAACAAGGAACCCTCCTGAGCATGGGCAGAGTGCAGGTAGGGAGGAAGCCAGGGTCCGTGAAGACACGCCCGGCCGGGTTTCAAGCAGGCCAGAGGCCCGCCAGGCGCAGGGAGCAGCTCTAAAGGTGGATCAGCAGCCGCGTTTCGCTCCCTTCCTATTCGAAATCGCAATTCAAAGCAAGCCTGGCTTTGAAAAATATTAAACATTCATCCGTGGAACCCAACCCGACTCAAACTGCAGAGGGAAAGGGGTCCCATATCAACAGAGGGCACATTAAACGCCCTCTAAACCCCAGGACCTTCAGTCGAGAAATGACGCCAGCCGTTCTAGCAGAGAAACCAGGCCTTTCGCTGACAACGCAGGCGCTGTGCCCACTAGGAACCACAGCCTCTGTTTCGTCAGGGCGGCAAATAAAAATGCTCCCCCCGTTTCGGGCAGGCCGTTTCGCCATCCGGACGGTGGCTTTTCGAAAGCTCGCTTTTCATTATTCAGCTGGGCTTTCGCCAGCGTGTGGGTTGATCGCCTTTTTAACCTCTCGCCTCTTGCGCGTCTTAGTCCTGTTCCTTTCGATTATTGGGCTAACGGCAAAACAAAGGGATGAAAACCAGAAGATGAGCCGAAGGATGAGATTTTCATTCTTTCGTTCATTCGTCCACTTATAATCCCATTTGTAGTTCTGTGTACTTTTTTTTACCTGTTAACCGCCCAGAGTTCCGTCTCGGAAGATGGTGCGCCATAGAAATGATACAAATAAATAATAAATAAATAATAATAAATATCTTCCTCCTTAAAAGAATCCCAGGGCAGCTGAAAGAACCCAAGGTGAGTTTGCTTTTCAGCCCACTGGCCTTGAGTTCTTGGAGCCCCCTCGGGCCTTGCAGGGACTCTAATTCCCATAATCCCCAGCTCAGGACTAGTTGGTGGCATGTAATGAAGAGTTCCGGCATCTCTCTCTTGGCTTCCCCATTTTTAGTCTTGGCGTTGTCATTCCCCTCTCCATTCTGGAAAAATCCTTTTACGTTGTTGTTTTTTCCATCCCGGTTGACAGCCGAGAGACCTGGGTTCGAATCCGGAGGAAGACGTGGGAAAACCACTTCTCAAACATCCCACGTCAACCTGATTCGGGGTGGCCTTAAATCAGACGTAAACTGACGGCACAAAAGAACCACAGCTAGAGAATTTCGATTTTTTTGATGGGGACGGCGGTTCCCAGAATTCCCCAGCCTGCTGGGGGATGTTGGACTTTGTAGCCCAAAATCAGTTTTTTAAAAAAACAACCCACTTTCTCGACAACTGATAAAACACACCATCAAACCAGCAGATTCCATTTGCGCCACCCAGATGTCGCCTTTTGAGCTCCGCTTCTCGCTTCGAGCGGCATTTAAACCCGAAATGGTCAAATTTTCGCGTCCCCCCTGGGGACATCTCTCCCCCTCCCAGGCGGGGGGTGGGCTTCTTCCCAGTTCCTTGCGGGGACTCCGGTTCCCACAATGCCCCGCTCAAGGAGGCTCAAACTCTGGCTTCAGCCAGCTGGACACCCACATTTTGGAGAACACCGAATCTCTGAATCTTGGAGGACCTTCAATTGCTTCCACCACGGGCCTCGCTGGGAAGGTGGCTCAAAGAGGCTCAGAGGGCGGTGGGGAGTGAGGAAGGCGAGGCTTGCAGGGGGTAGCAGAGAAAAGGGGAAAGTAGCTCTCTCTGAGCCTTGCGGGGAGGAAAATAAAGGCAGGAATAATAGAGCCACAACTGGTTTCCTAGCACCCTGGCCCACTAACCTACTTTGGACATAATCGCCATTAAGAGTGCATGACAAGATCGCACTCGCTACGGCAGATGCGGCATTGGTGGGGGAAAGAGTGGCGGCGATGGCGTGGGGGGGGGAGCAGGCATCAATGAAAAGTAGCAATGGGGAGACAGAGGCAAAGGCCAGGGGTTCAGCAAGGACAGCCCCCCCGAACAGCCGTCCGTCTCCTTTGGTCTGCACAGGCACCGGAGAGAGAACCGTTCGGCCTCGATGCATTAGAAGCAAATGGCAACCTTCCCCAGCCTCCCTGTTACGTCTCGAAAGCGGGTAGCTAACAGGGAGAGTGTTGCTTTATGGTGGGGGTGAACTACAAAGCCCAGCATTCTGGGAAAAGGAGCCCTAAACGTAAAACAAATAAGAGAGAGGCGGGGGGATTAAGCAGTGATAGTCACGCAATGCAGGCCCCTCCCCAGTCCGACGTTTGGTTTCCGTTCTTTTTCGGCATCCATTTCTCAGGTGAAACAAACCCTAGTTTATTGTTACACCCACAGAAGGAAACCATGGTTAGATTAAACTAGGGTTTGTTGGAGCAAGGCTGTTTGTTAAATGACTGGTTTTTTTGACTCGGGTTTTCTGAAGTGACAGAGGTTTGTAAGAGGGTGTTCTTTATTTGGTCCAGTTGGATGTGCTAAGAATAAGCCATGGTTTAGGTTTAAGAAAAGAGACAGAATTGCCTGTAAGCCAAAACTCTGGGCTTCTGTTTCAGCCCTGCCTGGGAGAGGAGAAAAGAGAGGATCGAATGAGGCCGAGTTGCCACAGGCATCCTCTTCTGGGCCTCTGTCTGTCTCCTAACTGGATGGAATTGAGAGGAGTGCTCCTCAGCGTTCAGAGTTGCGACAGGCACCCTCTTCTCCTTGCGTTTTTGTGTGTGGAAAGAATGAGGGTGCCGTGGTGCCCGAGCTGGGCCTGTTTTTGCACCAGCCCCTCATTCGAGGGAAAGAGGGATGAATGCTACTAAACATTCAGAGTTGCAACGGGCACACCTTTGGGTGTGTGTATCACGCTCCGACACAAACAAGCCCCTTGTCGGATCAAGGCCACGATGATTGTCCCCATTCTAGCAGGGGGTGATGAAAGGGAGCAAGTAGCAACGTTCAAAGCAGGGACTCGCAAAGAGACACGACGGGCCACCTCCTCCGCGCTTCCATGCCAGCACCCACCCTTATTTTCTGAGGCCTATGCGGTTGGGGAATTATGCTGCCTTTCTGGCTACCCTCCAGACCATCAATCCTCTCCCTCTCGGCTTAAGATTTCTTAATCTTCTTTCACCTTTCGATTCCACCTTACCCGCTTAGAAGCCTTCCTAGGGAAAAGGCATCTATATATAGGCGAAAAGATAGGAGCGCCTCGCACACGTAGGCATGGTGGCCAGGCACGCAGGACCAGCTATTCCTGAGCTCAGGGCCCTTGAGATTTGACACGGAGCTGTCTTAAGAGAAAAAAGGCATTGGTTTAATCTGGCACGAACTCGTTTCTTTCTTTGTTTTAAAATAAAACGTCTCGTTCTTCCTCTTTGGTTTTATTTTCTCATGCTGCCAATCGGTTTACTTTGACGTGGCGCTTGGCCATGGACTTTTCCTTGCGAGGCTGATGCGCTTGGGACGTGGCGCTTTGAAGGAGATCCGTCTCTGGAGGGAAAACATATCACGTTTCCCTTCTCCTGAACAAGGGGTTTGATCCAGGCTAAGACATCCATAATCGCCCCCAACCATGCTGGTTGAAGGATTATGGTCCTTGGAGTCCTGCATCCCCTCCCCCCCCGGCCCCCAGCTTCTCTAGGGCTACTCAGAGAGCAACGCCGGCGGCTTCGTTTTTGGTGACTAATGAGCTCGAAGCAAAAAATAAAAATAAAATGCAGCTTTTCGCAGTTTATTATGTTTGCAGAAGCACTATGTGTTTCTCTAATGTGGCCTCCTGATTAAACCTCTAGTGTAATAATTAAGAAGCAAGGATGAAAGAGGGAGGGGGCGGGAAGGGCAGGAGGGGGTGAGATAAAAGGAAAATCAAAGGGTGGGTATCTCCCCCTTCACCCCGAGAGTTTTGGGGATAAATTAGGCACAGATTTGTTGTCACCGAGTTCAGAATGTGTCCCTTTTTGCTGCTGAGACTTTTAGTTCTGCCTTTATGATCAGTGCGAAACTAGGAACTGGCTGTTTCTTTGGCCTTAGCTTCAGAGATTACTTCTCTGAGACTACAGTACCCCAAATCTCCCCTCTGGGCATCTTTAAAACCACTTCCGGACCCAGATCCACACACATGATCCACACATATATTTTTTTCACCCAGCGCGTGGTGAGTCTGTGGAACTCCCTGCCACAGGGAGGTGGGGACGGCATCTGGCCTGGAGGCCTTCAAAAGGGGGGATTGGACAGATTCCTGGAGGAAAAGCCCATCCCAGGTTATAAGCCATGATGGAGATGTGTCATCTCCAGGCTTAAAACCGGGGTCCTTCAAGGGCCAGATGCAGGGGCGTGGGATGAGGAGACAGAGATCGAGTCTCACACGCTCTCCCACGTAAGATCCTTGAAAGCTGCGAGCCGACCAACTCCACAAAGGAGCGGAAGCTTGGGGGGGGGGGTGAATTTCATTGGGCATTAAGCCCGCTCTGGGTTTTAGTTTGCACTTAGCCAGAGCGAAAAGGACAGGCTCCCATGCACAAAAAGGAATTCAGCACCCCGGAGAGCTCCCTTCTGCAGACCTTAGCTTTACAGGAGCTCTCCAAGGTGCTGGAGGTTGTCTCTAAAACAGGTCCCAAAGCTTACTGGCCCGCCTGAGAGTTCGGAGCGATACCCGGCGTGGCTTGACGGCCACTTCCTGCCAGCTTTAGAAACCCTTTGAGAAAAACCCTTTGAGAGACGTCTTGAAAACTGGGAATATCTCCCATATTTTCTCTAGGAGACGAGGGTTGTTTTGGTCCTGCCAGGTGGACTTTTTTTTTTTTAATTTATGTTTTGCGAAGGCCACTGACCCCGATTGAGAAATTTAACGTTATTTGCTGTACCGGCAGAAAGGTTTATAATCAGAATTTTACAAGGCCTTCTCCCTCTCTCTCTCTATCTCTCTCCCCCCCACACCCCTCTCGGCTGAATCATAACGAAGGCAAACACCAGCTTGTGTTTATAAGCCTATTTAGCGGCTTATGTAATTTGCCATCTCGGTGTTACGTGGCTTTCTCCGCCGTCTAAATCAGGGCAGCGCTCCACTCCTCCGGCGAGCAGGGAGGGTAGAGCAGGTGGAGGAGGGGGCAGGGGTGGAGGCCCCAAAGGGCCGTTGCTTCGAACACAACTTTGATGCTGCATTTTTTTGTCCTCTGGATGTGGTGTTCCAACTTCCCGGGTGCAGAATTTGGCTCCCGGGCAGCCCCAAGGTCTGTTTGAAAGCCCCCAAAGGGAATCGGGGTTTCTCCCTCCTAAAAGGTAGCCTCGTTGGACGTCTCCAGGGGAAGGGGGTCCCTCTTTTTCACGGCCTCCGCCAGGAACCAGGTAAGAGAGATTTAAGGCCCTTTGGCCTAACCCAGTGGTTCTGCACTGGTGGGTTCCCCAGATGTTCCTGGACCGCAACTCCCAGAAATCCTGGCCAACTCCGCTAGTGAGGAAGACTTCTGGGAGTTTGCAGTTCCAGGAACATTCTGGGGACCCCCAGGTTGAGAACCACTGGACTCCTTAACCCATTGTCCACTGTGGTGTGGAAGATGGTGCCACAAGGGCCTGGCTTACCTAACCCCCCAACTCTCTCCATCCAAGTAAAAAAAAGCCCAGTGTGTCTCTGTTTAAAGTCTCAAAATCATTTCTTCTTAACCGCAAGCGACCATCGTAGGACAGAGCCGAAAGGGGCCCTCCAGAGGTCATCCAGTCCAGACCCTATCAAGGAGAAACTCCCAACCTCCCGCTCTAAAATCCTGAGCGGTCACAGAGGTGGCCACACACAAATACCTCCCGCTTTCTCCGAAAATCACACCAGCCAGAACTCAGATTTCTAGCTCTCGCGATGGCCAGCAAAGACTGGCCAGAACTTCAGAAAATGGAACATTTAATAGTTCCAGTTTTCTCGGCAGAAAGATCAGCCCGCTTGAGGCCAGATGAAAGATGCCCTGCCCACCTTTTAGGCAGATAAGAGAGTGGGCGAAATCGACCTGAATCCAGTTCGACCCATTGCATCCAGGGGGCTTATCTCGGTATTCACTCCAAAACCCCACTGATTGCAATGGGTCTCCACCCGCCGAGACCCATTTTAAAAGGAAAGATAATAATAATAATAATAATAATAATAATAATAATAATAATAATAATAATAATAATAATAATAATAATAATAATAATAACAACAACAACAACAACAACAACAACAACAACAACAACTTTATTGTTATGCCACCTTTCTCCCCAAAGGGACCCAAGGCGGCTTACAACAATTTAAAAAAGTACAATAAAATCAATACAGTGTAAAAACAACACAATACTAATAAAATACTATAAAAAAACTATACAATATAATACAGATTTTATGCACAAGATTCTCCCCATCGTCGCCTATTTGGAATTGGCAAGGGACTACCGGAGCTAGTATATTGGAAGTTTGTGTGTTCCCAAACCCCCGGCCTCCCCCCCCCACTCTGTTATTTACAAGTCCCAAGCTGGCCCCGTAAATGACACCCCCCCTCCTTCGTCATGTCCCCGTGTGCGCCAAAGGGCTTGCGGTGATCTTACCTGTATGTTCCGAACAGGGGCTCAGCGCGGCATTATGCAGACATAATCCCGCTGAGCTGCTAAGACCAAGGTTCGAAAATAGCGTGGGTCTTTTTTAAAAAGCACTTCGAAATCTAATGTAACACTGGGTCACTAGGTACACATTAGGCATCAACAAACAAAGGACAGGGTGGGGTGGACAGGCTTTCAACAAATCCTGTCCCCCTCCCAAAAAACCCTCCTCATTTCTGTCTTCCAAAGAGCCTTGCAAGGTAGGACCATGTCAATAAGTATGCAGTGAGCGGAACTTTTCAGCTTCAGTTTGAAATCTTTGGGGTGGCCGGGGGGGGTGTGAGACAGGAGGTGAGGAAGGAGTGCACATATCAACAGACTCATAAGAACATAAGAACATAACACAAGAAGAGCCCTGCTGGATCAGGCCAAAGGCCCATCTAGTCCAGCTTCCTGTATATCTCACCGTGGCCCCACCAGATGTGTCTGGGAGCACACAAGACTAGATCTCTGTCTCCTGATAGTCCACTCCCCTGCATCTGGCCCTTGAAGGACCCCGGTTTTAAGCCTGGAGATGACACATCTTCTCCATCATGGTTTGTCACCTGGATGATGGACTTTTCCTCCAGGAATCTGTCCAATCCCCTTTTGAAGGCATCCAGGCCAGATGCCCTCCCCACCTCCTGTGACAGGGAGTTCCAGAGACTAACAACGTGCTGGGTGAAAAAAAAATTCCTTTAAAATATTTCCTTTGGCCTTGGAAACTGGGGGGGTCTGGAACGCGCCTCAGAAGGAGATGAGATGCTCCCAGATTTTTGATCCGTGCGTCAAGTTCGCAAAACGGACCGATCGGTTTGGATCCGGGGCGGGAATGGAACGGAGTGAGCCGATCATGGCCGATAATGAGAGAGGTGAGAAGGAGGAGGAGGAGGAGGAGGGGAGCTTTCAAGTTTGTTTTTAAGTGAATTGGACCAGGAGATGTTTGCTCTATCTGTTCGCAACCCGTGCCAACCTCCAGGTTCTGGTGCCATTGTGGAAGGCACGCATGAATCGGTTACTTCCGATCAGGGCCCGCATTCCAAAAACAAGTCCAAATGAGCCTTCGGATCTGGCCCTGCCCACCCCCGGTGAGACCATTTGCACTGCCCTAAGGATCCGTAGAGTCGGTCACGACTGTAACGACACAACACACACACACACAAGGATCCGCATTCCCCCGACCCTGCACAACCTATCAGGGCACACACATAAACAGCCACCCGCTGCAGGGGGCAGGCTTGTGAGCTGACCTTAAAGGCCAGGTTAATCCCACTCGGTGAGGGTGGGTGAAAGGGAGAAGGTTTTAGCACAGTGCTCTAGTAAAGGGTATTTTTTTTTCCTAATTGAGGCTTCCCGGGTCTATCATTGGCCGCGTAAGACCCTCCTTGGCCAGGCTACTGGAAAGACTGCATACCGCAGCTTAGGGGCAGGGGAGGGTATATATATATAGCATCACCACCCGCACTTGGTTTCATAGGCTGAGCCCCGCAGGGCGTTTAAAGAGGAGCGACCTTCCTTTTCAGGGTTCGGGAGCGTTGATCTCCGACCTTCGGCCAAGGTTGGAAGGAGATCTCTCAGGCCTGACATTTCATTCACGGTCGGAAACAGGCACAGGGTTTGAGAAATTCATTTAAAAAAAAAATAGTTCCCGTTACGTGTTCCCCTATGTGCAGTTGTTGGCTTGTTGAGAGAATGGATAACTTGTAGCATGGGTGGAATTCTTATCTGTGATCTTCTGTTACTTGTTTTTTAAAAAAATTGGTTTATAGAAGAGAAACACCCAAAAGGTCCTGCCCCCCGAACAGTGCCAAATATTTATTCAAAAAAAAACCATCCAAAAGTAACTTATCAAACTAACTACTCTATTGCTGTTCTTTTCACTAGTAGTATCATAGAATCATAGAATCATAGAGTTGGAAGAGACCTCAAGGGCCATCTAGTCCAACCCCCTGCCATTCCCACTCCCTTTGGAACACGCTTTGCTCCCCAGCTCAAGAAAGCAACCATGTAAGGGACTTTATAACTCGGAGAAACCCCAACAGTTTGACAGAGGAGAATGCTTGCCTCAGGCGGCAAATGCCGGGGGGGCGGCGGCGGCAAGCATGGCGCCCAAAGTGAAATAAACACATGGCGCCCAAAGTGAAATAAACACGTGGCCTTTAGGTGAGGCGACGGCTTGCAAAACAGGCTGCCCCCCACCCCCCCGGGGAACCTGCCTTCTGACTCTGACTCGTAAAAGCAGAATGTAATTCTCATTTTTATGGGCCTCATCGCCAGAGTGCAATGTTCAAGGCCAATAAAACCGCCCGCATGAAAACGATTTTGAATTTGACCGATCGAGGAGAAGCGAAATAAGGAGCCAAGCAACTCAATCACACACCGCGTGCCGGGCCCGGCGTACTGGCTCTGCAAAGGGAGGGGGGGGAAATATTTGCTTTGTTTTAATTTGTATGATGTGGGGTTGAACCGTGTTTTTCCACCTAGCGGCTATTCCTGGCTCCAGATAATACACAGAGCTACCCACTGCTCTGGCCGACGCTTACATGATCCGGGCTGGGTGGTGGTGGTGGTGGAGTTACACAACCAGAGGGGTTTAAAAATCCAATCCCAGACCCGGAGAGGGCATCCCGAATGCCCGGTTTGACTTTTTTCTTTTTCCCAAATAGGTTCTCTCGGGACTTTTTATTTTTATTTTTATTTTCTGGGTTAGTAGGTCAGCAGAATGGAGGCCCAGCGGTGAAGCCCTCGGTCTCTCTCCCCCTCTTCCCCGTTTTCTCCAGCGGAAGCAGAAAAACGGCTTTCGATAGGGAGAGGAAATATGGACAGCAAAGAGGAACACCCCCCCTCAAGACCCCACCAGCCCTGGACTGGTGTGTGTGTGTGTGTGTGTGTGTGTGTGTGTGAATCTTTAGACCCAGACCCGCAGACCATCTGGTTGAGTTTTATCGTGGTAGGGCTTCGGCCAAATGGACATCGGACTGTCCACTGCCATCTGTAACGCATTGGCTGTACCCTTTGGGTTATAGGGCTGCCCCTGTTGGTCTTATCCATCCATTCATTTCCCCTTAGTTCCATTTCTATCTTTCCCCCCCCTCTCCCTCCCCACTTATCCTCATAACAACAGCCTTGTGCGGTAGGCTTGGCTCAGATTGAGAGAGGAGAGAGAGAGAGAGAGAGAGATGTTTAGGATTATATGGTGAGTTTCATGGTTCAGCAGGGGCTTAACCTTCTAAATCCCGCTTAATCTTTAGACCACACCGCCACTTGCTGGAGGCGCAATTTGGGGCAAGGCAGATTGCAAGCTAGATTTATTCATTCATTCATTTATTTGTCCATTTTATTGATCCACAGCGCAAACCTGCAGATTTTGCCCTCATCCGTTTCGCATTTATTTCCGTGGAACAGAGGCTTTGGTTTCTTTCGCTTTTCGTTGTTTTTTTTAAATCCAGTTCTGTGCCGCCATCTGCCTTCTGATTTATGGCAACCCAGCCCCAACCCGTCTCAGGAAGGAGTAGCGTCTCAGAGACCCCATCCCAAGGAGCCCCTTGCAAATTCAAGGCCGTGGATCACATCTCGGGTCCTTCTGTTCCCCCTCATCCTCTGTTTTCAGAGTCTTTCCTATCCCTGTTTGCTACTGTCTGAAATTATATAAAAATAAGTTAAAATCACCTCCTCCTCCTCCTCCTCCTCCTCCTCCTCCTCCTCCTCCTACTCCTACTACTACTACTACTACTACTACTACTACTACTACTACTACTACTACTACTACTACTACTACTATGGTGGTACCTCAGTTTAAGAATGCCTCAGTTAAAGAAATACTCGGTTGAAGCAAAGAAATTATTGGAATTGGGGACGCTTCAGTTTAAGAAACATTTAAATGGGAAACCACGTTTTGGATTAAGAATTTTTCGCAATACAAATCAGCCTGGAGAAGGAATTAATTGCTTAAACCAAGGTACTGCTGCTGTACTACCTCTACTACTACCAGGCTTCAATAGAGAGACAATGTTATGCATGGATGTATATGTGCATCTCTGTTTATGTATGTATATAGGCATCACTGTAGATGGGCAGCGAGATTAGATAAATAGATTAGGAAGGGAGAGATAGATAGATAGATAGATAGATAGATAGATAGATAGATAGATAGATAGATAGATAGATAGATAGATAGATAGATAGATTAGGAAGGAAGAGGTTGATGTATTGATAGACATTGATTAGGAAGGAAGAGATAGATAGATAGATAGATAGATAGATAGATAGATAGATAGATAGATAGATAGATAAGGAAGGAAGAGATAGGTCCCTCTCATCGCGGTTCGCCGTCCCACTTGGGACCGGTACGAAAAAATGTTAACGCACGTCCATTGCGTGACAATGGGAGTTCGACCCAACCACGCCCCCTGAACTGGGATTTAAGCATGATGAGCCATACCCCTCCCTGGCCTCGGGAATCCTCTTGTCTCGGTTCTTGTTTCGAGACGAGAGCCCGTGAAGCAAGGCTCGTCACGCAACGAGCACTGTTTTTCGCTCGTTATGGCGTTACGGTCTTTTTTTTTGGTCTGTTGACGTCTGCATTTCGAAATTTCGAATTCACGAGTCAAAGCATTGGTTCTGTCTCCATTTTTTTCCTTCTTAGAGAGAGAGAAGGAAGAGAGAGAGAGAGAGAGAGAGAGAGAGAGAGATGGTAGGGTAAAATGACAGTTTTGGAGTGTTGGGTTTTTTAAAAGGATCTCTCTCAAGGTTCATCATCGCCCTGCCATCTCTCCATCCGATCAGTCATCAACGTGATATCTCGAAATCCCGGCCATTCTGCGGCAGCGAGAACGTCAAAGCCTCCTCGTCATCCCCCCCCCGCCCTTCCGCTTAGATGGCCCACGTCCCCGTGGCCTACTTTTCCTCCCTTGCGGGCGGGCAGGAGTCTCTCTCTCTCTCTCTCTCTCTCTCTCTCTCTCTCTCTCTCTCTCTCTCTCTCTCTGTGTGTGTGTGTGTGTGTGTGTGTGAAGCAGTGGGAGGCACCGCTTGTAAACCCCCTCCCCATCACCTCCCTTGCAATCCCTGCCACGGGTGGCCCTCAATTGCGGGGGGGGGAGGCCAAAGAGGACCCAAGCAATTGCACCCCTGCCTTCCACCCGACGAGGGTGTGCGTCTCCCCATGTACAGATCTGCACAGGAGAAGAAGGAGGCTTGAGGATGGAATACACGGACAGCTAGTGCCAGAATGTCTTGGGGATGCTAAGTGTTATCTTTTTAATTTTTTTTTTTAAAAAAGATAGACAATTAAGAGGTTCTGGGGCTCGGGGCTGTGCCTGGCGTCAGAGAACCAGCCCGGTGCTGCCTCCCCCACCCCCACCCCCAGTGCCACCGTCCTCCGCCATGGAAGCCTAGCTCAGCAACCCGGCGCTGGCACACTGGCCCAGATCTGCCGTTCCACATGGATGCCCCACGCTGACGCTTTCCCCCCCGGGGCTGAACCCTCGGCGGCAGTGGGAGCCGGGCAGATGGGTCTTCACCGCGGCTGGCTTAATCCGACACGACTTCTCCATTAGGCCCGAGACGCTGGCAGAGAGCTTTCTGACGTCTGGGGTGGGTGGGTGGGAGGGAGGGAGGGAGGGAGAGGCCTCCCCGCGTATGGGGCCGACCCCTCCGTCAGTTCCTTCCTTGCCTGCTTTTCACTCCCCCTTTCTCCTCTGCCTGGTGAGCCTGCTGAAAAAGATGGTAATGAGAGAGAGAAACAGAGATTGAGAGAGAGAGAGTTAGCGTGTTGTTAGCCTGTGGAACTCCCTGCCACAGGAGGTGAGGATGGCATCTAACCTGGATGCTTTCCAAAGGGGACTTGGACAGATTCCTGGAGGAGAAGTCCATCCCAGGTGACAAACCATGATGGAGATGTGTGTCATCTCCAGGATTAAAACCGGGGTCCTTCAAGGGCCAGATGCAGGGGAGTGGACTATCAGGAGACAGAGATTGAGTCTTGTGCGCTCCCAAGCGCATCTGGTGGGGCCAACTATGATATACAGGAAGCTGGACAACTGGGCCTTTGGCCTGATCCAGCAGGGCTCTTCTTAGGTTCTTATGTTAGGGTTAGGGATTATCCCTTTTGGTAACCCAAAAAGGCAAATGAGAAACTCAGCATTGAATTTAGGGAACTACCATCGGGAACCGGCTCTACCATTAGGCAAAGTGAGGTGGCCGTTTCAGGGGGCCGAAGCTGGAGGGCGGATCTGTCTAGTTCTCCAAACCTTTGAGACAACCAGCCGATGTTATAGACAGCCCGTCATTGGAAGAGGAATTCCGTAACAGCTCAAATACCTCTGAGTGCACAACAGGGTTGCCTGCATCACATCTCTCCAACAATAATGTGCATGCAGTTCTGCTCCTGTGCAGAATCAATGAACAAATATTCCCTGTGGCTTGAGACAGTGAAGAGCTGTTTGTTACCTTGTCCTACCTCGCCAGATTGTTGTAAGAATAGGTGAAGAAGGCATCCATCTATCTATCTATCTATCTATCTATCTATCTATCTATCTATCTATCTATCTATCTATCTATCTATCTATCTATCTATCTATCTATCTATCTATCTATTCCTTCTTTTCTGTTCTGTTCTATCTATCTATCTATCTATCTATCTATCTATCTATCTATCTATCTATCTATCTATCTATCTAGTCCTTCTGTTTTGTTTTGTTCTGTTCTGTTCTGTTCTGTTCTGTTCTTTCTATCTATCTATCTATCTATCTATCTATCTATCTATCTATCTATCTATCTATCTATCTATCTATCTATCTACCGCTTTGACCCCATTATAGAAAAGAGAGGCCATCTAAGTAAACCAATGTTAACCCAGGATGTTTAAAATAAGCTGTATATAGACATCTTTCTCTTAAAATAAGTGATGGGTAATTCATCAGAATCTTATCCTCTACCTTGCACCTAGACTACAGTGTGTTCAATAATTACCAGCACAGGAACGTATGAACTGTCACAGTTAACCAAAATTAACCAGGGAGAACAAACACTCCTAAGAGGTTTTATAAGAAAATGGAATTTATATAATAATTGCGTCTCTTCTCCCTCCCTTAGAAATGGAAACATTTGTATATGATGTCATTTATTTATTTATTTATTTATTTATTTATTTATTTATTTATTTAGTTCTATGCCGTCCGTCTTCCAATGGAACTCCGGTTTAAAGAAAAAACTTTGATAAGACATATGGCAGACAAAACATGTGATTTAAAAAAAAACACATACAAAATAGCATGCAAGCCATCCATTTAAAAAGAGATCATGACTTGGTCTACATTTTCTCTCTCCACCCCCACCCACCACCACCCCGTCCCGGTTTCTTTTTCTTCCCCCACTTGCTCTTTCTAGAAGATTCTCCGGAAACAATGAGTAAGAAACGGGGGCATCTCAGTGAGACCTCGGTTGAAAAGAGAGTAGAGCATCCTTTGAAGGAAATGAATCATGCGGGGCCGCTGACGTAGAGTCGATCTCTTTGGGAAAGATACTGGAATATCCCCAGCGTGGCTCTTCCGTGCCACCTGCCAAGTCAGAGCCGACTTACCGGAAACCCTAAAAACGCTGTCAAGGTAAGTGAGGAGTTGAAAGAATGGTTTTGCCCCTGTCCAGCCCGCCCTGATTTTTTGTGGCCGGGCAGGGATTCGAACCCAGACGTGGCCACCACACGGCGGACAATCCCAGCCACTGGCCTACCAGCCAAAAAGAGATGCGTTTAAGACGACTGCCAAGGTGGAGTTGGGTATACCCGTCCGAGAGGATTCCTGGGCTGGGGGAACCTCCCTTAGGAGGAAAGGCTAAAACATTTGGGGCTCTTGAGTCTGGAAAAAAGGCGCCTGAGGGGTGATATGATTGAGACGTCCAAAATAATGCAGGGCATGAGTTAAGTGGGCAGAGGGACGCTCTTCTCCCTCTCACAAAATACCAGAACGAGGGGACATCCGCTCAAATTGAGGCCTGGGAGAGTGAGAACAGACAAAAGAAAATATATTTTTTTACCCAGGGTGTTGTTAGTCTCTGGAACTCCCTGCCACAAGAGGTGGTGATGGCCTCTGGCCTGGATGGCTTCAAAAGGGGAATTGGACAAATTTCTGGAGGAAAAGTCCTTCACAGGTTACAAACCATGATGGGAATGTGTGATCTCCAGGCTTAAAACCGGGGTACTTCAAGGGCCAGATGCAGAGGGGAGTGGGATCAGGAGACAGAGATCTAGTCTCGTGCACTCCCAGAGGCATTTGGTGGGGCCACAATGTGAGATCCAGGAAGCCGGACTAGATGGGCCTTTGGCCTGATCCAGCATGGTGGCTCTTCTTATGTTCTTATGTTCTTATGAGGTTAAAACAATAATACGAACATTTGCGTAACTGTTCCGATTGCTGTGTGAGATTACATCATGCTTCCCCCCCCCACGCAAGACCTAACGTGGCCCCAAACAGAGCCTTTGCCCCCCCCCCGTGCTCCGTCTTCCGTGCCCCCCCCAAGGAAGCCGCGTTATCCACATCCACTGCGGTGGGGGCCAGGGCACGGGATGTGCCCCAAAGACCTCGCCCGATGCCTCTGCCCCCCCCCCCAGATTTGGGACCCTCCCATCTTCTCCACTCAAACCCGCAGGGTAGGAAAGGATGGCGGGATGGTGGAGGGGGGGCCGAGCCGCTGACACGGCATTCTCTGTCAGGATGCATTAGGGCCTCCCCTCCCCTCCCCCCCATTGCACAGGGAAATGGTGGTGCCCTCGCACATGGTGGTGCCCTCGCACATGGGTGGGTGGGTGGGGAGGGAAGGAGGGAAGAGGGGGAGACCCCTTTCCCCGAGCGCTGGGTCGTCAGAAGCAATCAGCTCAGAGAGGGGGAAAGGATGGAGGCGGGGGACCGGGATGATGTATCTGGGCTGACACCGCAGTTCCTGGGCAGGCCGTGTCTGCCAGTGCGGCCTGCTCTCGCCAAACGGAGAGACCATCTTTATTTCCACGATGGCGGGCACACGGAACCGGGGAGCCGCTCTCGTGCGTCCGAGAAGGTTCCGGGCGAAAGGGTGGGGGAACTTTCTCCGGCAACCGTCTTGTTCTGCTCTCCATCCGCGGCATCCCTCGGTGCTGGCAACCGTTTCGGACGGAAAGCCTCGATCGAAACCGAGAGGAAGCCGGGGGTGTTATGATGGGAGTGGGGGAGAGTTAACAGCTCCTCCGGGCAGGCAGAGGAAGTGCAGAATTCGGATCGGAATTCGGAAAAGCCGCCAAGCGATGGGGCGACTTCCCCAGCAAACGGTTCCGTGGCCACTTTGGCAAGGTTGCTTGCCTGTCCCCGGCCACAGCGGGCTCCTGGAACAGATTTTGTCAACTCGGGGCATGGCTCGGCGAGGCAGCTCTGGCACCCCCCCCCAAGTCCAGAACCTGGAGGCAAAGCCAACAGAGTCCTATCGGAGAATCCAGTGAATGAGGAAATCCACAGCTGGGAGCCACGGCAGTCTACAAGGGGAGCCCCCGGAGTGTAGCCAAGCCAGTCTCAAAAACCACACCCCGCCAGGAATCCCCACCTAGAGCTCAGCTGGAGACATGTACCTGGCAGGATTAGACTGCCCCCCTTAGTTTCCTTGGGGACAGCATTTCTTCAACGAGATGTGGACTCTTGGGGAAATCGCTCTCTGGAGGGAGTCTTTCTCCGGAGCCAAGGGGAGCGTCAGAAGTAGGAGCGTCGGACGCGATCCGGCAGGCCTTGGGGCCAGAAAAGACACAGGACGGCTTCGGGCCGGTCAAATCCCTCTCGGACTGTTCTACCTTGAAAGGCTGTTGTGTATGACTTGGGACTTGTCATCGAAGACTTGGACTTGGTATCAAGGACTTGGGACTTGGTATCAAAGACTCGGACTTGGGACTTGTCATCAAAGACTTGGACTTGGTATCAAGGACTTGGGACTTGGTATCAAAGACTCGGACTTGGGACTTGTCATCAAAGACTTGGACTTGGTATCAAAGACTTGGGACTTGGTATCAAAGACTCGGACTTGGGACTTGGCATCAAAGACTTGGACTTGGTATCAAAGACTTGGGACTTGGCATCAAAGACTCGGACTTGGGACTTGTCATCAAAGACTTGGACTTGGTATCAAGGACTTGGGACTTGGTATCAAAGACTCGGACTTGGGACTTGTCATCAAAGACTTGGACTTGGTATCAAGGACTTGGGACTTGGCATCAAAGACTCGGACTTGGGACTTGGCATCAAAGACTCGGACTTGGGACTTGTCATCAAAGACTTGGACTTGGTATCAAAGACTTGGGACTTGGTATCAAGGACTTGGGACTTGGTATCAAAGACTCGGACTTGGGACTTGTCATCAAAGACTTGGACTTGGTATCAAAGACTCGGACTTGGGACTTGTCATCAAAGACTTGGACTTGGTATCAAGGACTTGGGACTTGGTATCAAAGACTCGGACTTGGTTAACCCCTACTTTCTCTTGAATGGGTTCTCCTCATACCATCCCCTCTTGTACGGGGAGCCACGTGGCCAGCTTTATGGAGGGCGGCTCTCTGTTTGAACGGTCATCCAGCCTAGTCTAAAAACTAAGCCCTGAGAAGTGAGAGCGGAGACCTTGTACTGTGAGGAGGGGGCGTGGATAGTCAAGAACTCCAGAGTTAGGTAACAATGCTTGAGATAAGTTAACTTTTACCATTGGGCAACAACAGAGATTGGGAATAGGTAGACCAGGTCTCTTCCTTCCGTTCCTCCTTTTCTTGTTCAAATAATTCAGATGAGATATTCTAAAGATTTATTTCCTCCTTTTAAACAAGTCAGAAAATTAGTTGTTTTCCCATTTTAGAGAGAGAAAATCATCTGTGTTGTTTATTGGCATTTCCCCCAAGCACAGGTGGGTTTCCATAAATGTGTGTAGGGCTCTTTCTTGCAGCACTATCGCTAAAAGGCATTCTGGAAGCATTACACATCTGCCTTGTTCTTTCTAGGTTTGCAGAGTAGCTGTACCTGTTTTTACAGACATAGACACAAGCATCAGTCCTATTTGTGTGTGGGGGTGGGTGGGTGGGGGAACAAATATTCTTACAAAATTCTGGGCACCAAATGTGAATTAAATGCCTACACCAGGAGTAAGAATGAACATTATGAAACCCTGAAGTTCTGTTCATGGAGGACTAGCACCCTCTAGTGGCCGCAAAGGAGGCCACACTTCTTTTCGCGCAACTTGAATTTCGGCCCAAACTCCCGCGCTCTCCAGAGAAAGGTCTCCGTGAGATCATAAAAAGTCTTTATTGTTATTAATATTATGATCATTGCCATCATCATTATTATTATGATCATTTATCAAGAAGACTTTGACGTTCCAAAAAAATAAAACAAAACTCTGGATACAATTTTTTCATAACTGTCAAGATCAGCAAATATATAGATATAGATATATCTACACTCATAATAAATCAGAACACTTGCATGATAAGGTTAAAAGTCTGGCGGGACCCCAGTCAACTCCCCCTCCCCCTCCCCCCGCTTTCAAAAATAAAATATATATATTAGTCCTTAAAATTGATTCAATAAAGTAATTATTCTCTTAGAAATTCCCTACATTTACACAGAGGTAAAAAATAAAAAAAACTTTTTAAAAAAGATGCCGAGAATAACAACAACAACAGCAACAAAAAAGAGATTATTGTTCTTATTATCATTATCATTATTGTTTCTGCGTGTGCGCATGGAGTGGACAGTGGGTCTCCCTCCGAATCCTTCCCGTGAGCAACAGTGGCATTTCACTGGTGGCCTTTCCCAGTGAAGACCAGTACAATGCAAAATGCCCTTATTGGTTTCACACCCAAAACGCCTGCTCCGTGTTTCCGTCTGCTTGGAGCGCCTGGAAGTGACCCTTGTTCTTCGGGCCGGAGGTTTCATGCCCTCCACTCAGCAAATTGCAGGCCCCTCTCGATTTTGCCACCCTGGGGCAAAGCCCCGGGCACCCAACTATAGTTACACCTTGGAACGCCTACCATCGGTGGCGGTGGACCTTTGGCACTCCCAATGTTTTGGACCACAACTCCCAGAATTCCCAGCCTAGATGGCCTTGTCCAGATGTTTTGGACTACAACTCCCAGAATTCCCAGCTTAGATGGCCAACGGCAAAGGCCTGTGTCCTTGTCCAGATGTTTTGGACTACAACTCCCAGAATTCCCAGCTTAGATGGCCAACGGCAAAGGCCTGTGTCCTTGTCCAGATGTTTTGGACTACAACTCCCAGAATTCCCAGCTTAGATGGATGTTTTGGACTACAACTCCCAGAATTCCCAGCTTAGATGGCCTGTGTCCTTGTCCTTGTCCAGATGTTTTGGACTACAACTCCCAGAATTCCCAGCTTAGATGGCCAACGGCAAAGGCCTGTGTCCTTGTCCAGATGTTTTGGACCACAACTCCCAGAATTCCGAGCTTAGATGGCCAATGACAGAGCAATGTGGGAGTTGTGGTCCAAAACATCTGGAGGGCCGAAGGTTCGCCACCACTGGTCTGTATGATCTCCCTTGCTCTCAACCTGGATTTGGGAGAGTGGGAGACTACAATATCAACATGTTTGGATAACAAATCTCTCTCTCTCTCTCTCTCTCTCTCTCACACACACACACACACACACACACACACACACACACACACACACACACACACACACACACACACACTCATACAAAACGTTCGGGAAAAACAAATTCACGAGAAATGCCTCCTGTTCCTGCCCCAGTGCAAGCTGGGAGATTTGCTTCCGAACAGGAAGCTAGGCACAGTTGGATGCCTGGAAGCGAAGAAGAACGCCCAGATGAGAGTGAAAATCGTGAATTTCTTTTTTTCCGGCTTAAAAAGAAAACCCGCTGAGTCCCCTAAACAAGCACACAGGGATCTCAGCTGCATTTTTTTGTTTTTTTGCTTGTTTCCTCTCCCACCCCCCCCACACTGCCCCCAATCTTTGCAAAAATAAAAATAAAAGCACCCACACCCGTGACGCAATACTGATGGTTCAGAAAGAAATCGGTGGGATGAACCGTAAACGTTTCGCTCAACCTGGCTTGCACGCCTGGGTTGAAAGAGTTAAAGCTATTTTGTAAACAATAGTTTGATGTCTTTTAGGCTTTCCCGCAGGGATGGGACAGCCAATTTTTCCGGACTCTGCGAACAACGTAATTCTCTCGTCGGGGCGTTTTCCCTACCCTAAAGGCGGCTCAACGCAACACGCATGAGAGAAAGGCCAAAAATGGGCCATTTAGGCATTTCAGCAAAGTGTGTTGCGTTGAGGCGTCTCTAAGAAAGATACAACTCCCAGATGGGAGAATGGTGGATTGATAATCCAGAAAAATCCAAAAATCGCATCCCTATTCTCCCCCCCACCCCCAAAAAACCCACACACCTTGAACTCTGCACCTGTTTCTGTTTCTCCTTCTCCTACACGCACGCAACCACACAATCTTGGCAGTTTCTTATTTAATTTATCTGCCCTTATCTTTATCTTACCCCCCCATTTTTTTTTACCACAGGCCATAAAGAACGGCGCTGCGTCCCCTTTCTCGTCCTTTTCCATTTTCTTTACGTGTCTCAGGAGGTGTGAGTGTGCGTTTGCGTAAAAAAGTTGATACAAACAGTTCAAAGTTCGGGTGTGTGTGTGAAAGAGCCGTGTTTTAGGAAGTGAGGAAGGAGGGAACCGGGGCCGGCGTCTGCTCCCCGTATACACACACACCCTGTGCCAGTGGCTACGAGAAAATGTGAATGGCTTGCGTGGCCGGGGTGCGGCAGGCGGGGCACTCGGGATTGGGGAGCCGGCATATGCGCGCCGCGCACTCCATGCAAAAAAGGTTGTGGCCGCACGGGACCAAAGCGGCCATCACCTCGCTTTCGAAGCAGGCCACGCACTCGCGCGAGTTCTTGCCGGCCCCGTCGGAACTGCTGGACTCCGTTGGGGAGCCCGAGGGGTGACTCGGCAAGGAGGATGAGGACGAATACCCGGTGCTGCTGGAGAAGGAAGAGAAGGACCCCCGCGAGGGCACCCACGGCCGGGCGCTGACGGGGTCGCTCTGGATCCGGCGGGCCAGCGGGTGTTCCAAGGACCCCCCGCTCTCGGGGAGGGTCGGCGACCGGCGGGCGAGGCGGGGCCGCTGAAACTGCTGTGCCGCCGTTGAGAGGAGGAGGAGGAGGAGCCGCCACTGCCGACGGCCTGGAGCGGGTTGGCGGAGGATTCGAACGGGCACCAGATGGCGGCCGACGGGATGAAGTCAAAGGCCAGGGAGTCGAACCCGAAATCGCCCTCGCCGGAGCCTAGCAGAGGCACCGGGGGCTCGCCGAACGGGAAGCTGCCGCTCGCGCCGAAGGGGCTGCGGGGCGTTCCCTCGGAGTAAAGCTCGTCAGCCGGCGGAGCGGTGTCCGAAGAGCCGAGGGGATGGTTGCGCAAGCCGGAGAGCGTCCGTCGGGTTGGGTTCGGGGTTTTGGACCAGAGCCCGGGAGAGCCGCCCCCCAGGAAATCCAGGCAGACGTCGGTGCCGTTGGAATGGAAATCGTTGTCAGAGTGGACGTCGACGAAGGCGCCCGTCCTCAGGGTGATGTGCGCTTCGATCTCCTCCCGGGCCCGGTCCACGTTTTCCGGCATGCCGGTCACCTCAAAGATGGGTTCTTTGTCCCGGCTCGGGGTGACGATGTAGGTGTGCGTCTGGTGCTGGATGCGCTTGACGGTGGCCCCTTTCGGCCCCACCACCAGCCCGACCACGCGGTAAGGGACACGCGCACTTGGATGGTGGTCTGGCCCGGCAGGTTGGGCGGCCCCGCCACCGAGCCCGCGGCCCCGTGGATGCGGTGGCGCGTGGCCCGGATCATGGAGAAGTGCTCCGCCGCCGAAAGGATCTCCCGCCTGGCCGTTTCCACGTCCTCCTTGCGCCCCGTCACGATGAACGCGGGCTCCTCGCCCCGCACCGGCGTTTTTATGTAGGTGTTGGTTTTCGCCCGTAAGGCTTTGATCTTGCAACCTGGAAACACAGGAAGAGAAGGAGGAGGATTAAAGGCGTGTTGTGCATTTGTAGAACGCGGTGGTGCGTTCCAACTCGTAGGGGTGGGGAAAGATGGATACGGAAATGTTCTCCTGCGAGATGTTTGGAAATTGGAAAACGCTCGAAGAACCCCAGAACGTTGACGTTTTTAGAGTGCAACTTTGGCTCTTCGTTTCCCAAAACACTCACGATCCTTGGACTCCCTTCAGGAGCACTAATAAACTGAAACACCGCCGTTCTCATTTGGAGGAAATCAAGAGTTTTGAGTTGCTGAATTTCCACGGGTCATATTCAACATCACCGCCAACAGGGAATTATAGAGTTGACGTCAGTGAAGGCGAATTTCGCTTTTCGGTGTGGACTATAAGAGATTGGCTTCTATAATGGCGGCGAGGATGAAGAAATATCTTAATCAGTTTAGACACTCAGATCAGAAAGAACACCATCCCCCTGCTATTAAGGATCACCTTCGGAACCGATGGGTAAATCATGCTCGTTTCCTTATTGATTTATTAGATTTATACACCGCTCCTCGAACTACGAGGCCACACTGGGCGGTGGGGAACAATAACAGCAAAGCAAACACAGACGAAAATCAATAACAAATAATAGATTAAAGGAGGGACGTGATTTTCCCTAGTTGCGGTCAATGCCAGCATAGTGGACCGTCCGTCGTGTTGACAGAACAGGTCCGTTAAGGCCGTTTGGAACCACTTCCTGGGCCACGACTCTATTTTCAAGAACTTTGATATGTATAATTTGAAAACAAAGCTTCAATTCCGTGCTGGGGGGGGGCTGAGGTGTCCTTGCCTCACCCCCGACCCCCACAGAGAACCCGAAAGACCCCCCCCAAACCCACACCCGAAGGCCAGGACGGGCCATCGTAGCTGAAGTTGGCATCAAACTGATGTCACAGTACCAGGCGCCGAGTCCACGGAGTCCGAACGGCGCCCATCCGATCGCGCCCTCTGCTCCAGATCACGCTTCACTTTCCCCTGACATCCTGTACGTGGTCCCTCCCCCCCTCCACCCCTCTTCCATCTGGGATGGGAGAATTTAACAGTGAAGATAGAAAGCGGGGACGGAGGAATCTAAGGCACCCTGGACTGTGAATTTTTACAGAGTTTGTGCCCGGATATCATTGGGTAGCATTTGCAACCTCAGTCAAAGGGTGAGGGGCACCCGTTCCTCTTGAATAATGGGAACCTGCCGAGATTGGCTTTCAAAACGGAACCAAGGCTCTAGTCCTTAAGGTGCATTTCCAGAAGGTATGCAAGTTCTCGGCCACAAACGGGTTTGGGGCCGGCCTCCTCCCGGCCTCTACCTTCAAAGACCATCTTGTTTTGAGCAAGGATTTCGTCATCCCTACCCCCCCCATGCGCCAGGACGCACACCCAGCGGTGGAACGTCTCCCTTTTTAAATCCCGTTTCCTGTCTGGAAACAAAGCCAGGGTGGAGAGTTGGAAAGCAGCCGGGGGGGGTCATGGTTTGAGCGAGGGGGTGAGGGGGCATGAATGGGGGCGTGGCTTAAGGATAAAGTTGGGTGGGGGGTTGCTCGCCCGGACGAGCCAATGGGAAGCCCAAAGCATGATGTCACCCACTCCACACAGGCATGGTTTCGGCTAACAAAGCGGAACAATGGCCCCGGAGACACCCAGGCCGTTTTTAATTTTTTTATTTTTATTTTTGCAAACTGGTGTTTCTCTGTGTGTGTGTGTGTCTGGCTGTGAGTTTAAGGCAGAAAAACAATGTGCATTGAAAAAAAGAAAAGAAAATGATTATTGTTTGCAAAGAAAGGGGGGGTTAAGAAAAACAACAACAGAAAACTCCACGGCCTTAACAATCCAGAGATCCGGAGTTTGATACCTTTGGGCCTTTGTAAAAAAAATGGAAGCCAGAACCCCCAAAAAAAAAAAATATTTGGGGAGACCTCTTTTCTCCAGGGGTGTGTGTATGGGGTGGTGCTGTACGGCTTGAGGTAGTTTGGGTGCCTGAGATTTTGCAAATTCTTTTTTTTTTCAAATGCATGCACAATTCCCCCCCCCCCCAGTTTTATTTTTATTTTTATTTTGCAAAAGCAGACATTTCCCTGGACACGCCTGGCTGAGAAACCGGGTCTTTGTTGACCCAAGTGTGTGAATAATAATAATAATAATAATAATAATAATAATAATAATAATAATAATAATAAATAGACAAACCAGACAAGCTGCAACACACCCAAAGTTAACAAAGCACACCGAGTTAAATAAAGGGGAGTCTTACTTAATCCCCGCTTTTTTGCAATTTAACTACCCTCCCTTTTTCTGGCAAAAGGTTCAAGTCACACCCACCCACCCAACTTGTAGCACGCAACATGTAGGGGAGATTTATTCCTGAACTGAAAACAGAGGAGCAGCCATAGATAAAGAAAATGTCTTTATAAATCGTATTTCTTGTTGTTTCTATCGCTCTCCCCCTCCTCCCCCAATGGATCCACCCACTTATGGAGGGTGAATGCATTTGAGGTGGAGTATCAATTTGTATTTATTTATCAACAGTGGCTCTTTTTATTTTCATCCCCCCCGTAACTTCTAAGCTGGCATTGCCCTGTTCACATTTCCAGTGGCACCAATGGATAAAAGAGATTTTTTTTTAAAGTCATCTGAAAGTGGGGAAATTAAAAACCTGGAACAGGCCCAGTTCCAGCTTATGCCATTTGAGGGAATTTTTAATTCCCTCTAAAAGAGAAAGGGATTTTATTTTATCATTATCATTATTTATGTATTTTTAAACACCACGAATTTCATGATTTATAAACCACAGGAAGATGAGGGGGAGTTCTGCTCCATTTGACCATCTCTATTTTTATGGGGGCAAAAAGCAATGCATTTTTTTCCTCAAGTATAACTCCTGCAAAAAGCTTGATCAAGGAGGTAACACACCCACCCCAAAAAAACATGGATTTTATCTTTAAAGACAACCCTGTCCCCCTTTTTTTTGTTTGGTTTTGTTCTAAGGGTCCACCTGAGTTTCAAGGAAGCCCTCACAGACCCCGAAGTGGAATTAAAGGGGGTGGCCAAGGGACCCCCCCCTTTTTAACACCCCCAAAAAAAAACTCCACAGAAAAATTTCACAAGCACCACCGGAAAACAATACAAGAACCGGGCGTCTTTTCCCTTCCAAGGGGGTTTGGGGCACCCGCTTGAACAGCACCTCTGCCCCATAGATGTGTGTGGGGGGGACCCTTTCTGCTCCTCACGAGTGGCCCCCCAACTTTGGCCGGTCCAGAGAATCGGGGAGGACCCCCAGAATTGGGGTATGCGTGCACGCGCTCTCTCTGGAGGGAGTTGGGGGGATTCGAACCCAGGACCCGGGAGTGGCCTCCCCCCCCACCCCAATTTTTTTTCTTTAGGGGGGGTCCCCATGCACCCCACCCCTTACCTTGCCTGCCCACGATCTCGGCCACGTGCTCCGAGCTGGGGACGGCCACGCACTGGGTCATGTTGACGCTCCGCTTGTGGGGGGGCAAGAGGGGGCTTGGCGGGAGGGGGGCTCCGGCGGGCGGGGCACAAAGGGGGTGCATCCGGGGGAAGCCCCCCAAGAGGGGCCCGGGGGAGCCCGGGGGGCTGATTGGCCCGTCCAGGGACAGGAGCATCCCTCTGCTGCCGCCGCCGCCGCCGCCGCCGCCGCCGCCGAAGTGGTCCAGCGTTCCTGCATCCCGGCCAGCATCCCTGCCAGCAGCATCCCTGCGGGCATCCTCAGCTCCGAAGGGTCCCCGGGCGCCCTTCCTCGCCTCCTCTTCTTCCTCCGGTTGCCCTCCTCCTCCTCCTCCTCCTCCTCCTCCTTTTTTTCCTCGGCCCACCGCCTCGGGACCCGGGCTTCTCCCCTGGCCTTCCTCCTCTTCTTCCTCCTCCTCCTCCTCTTCCTCTTCCTCTCCTTGGAAGCCCAGCCGCGCCAGCTGGTCCAAGGCCAGGCGGAGGGCGGAGGGCGGCGGCTCCGGCTCCGGCTCCGGGGGCATCTCGGGCAGCAGAGGGGGCGAGGAAGAGGAGGAGGAGGAGGAAGAGGAGGAGGAGGAGGAAGAAGAGGAGGAGGAGGAAGAGAAGAAGGGGCGGCGGGCGAGGAGCGCGGAAGCCGGCGGCGGCGGCGGCGGCGGCGGCGATGGTGGGGCACCGGCAACGGCAGGTGGGCATCGCCCAAGCTACCCCGGCCTGGGGAGGAGGAGGAGGAAGAGGAAGAGGAGGGAGAGGAGGAAGGCCGCCGGGGCCGTGCCCTCCCCCCAAGGGGTGGCCCCGGGGGGCGCTGGGCATGGCTTGGCCCGGCCCTCGCCGCCGCCTCCTCCTCCTCCTCCTCTCCTCCTCCTCCTTCTTCGTCGGGGCTTCCTTCGGGGCTGGGTCCACCCCGGGCGCGCTCTTCCTCCTCCCCTCCTCCTCCTCCTCCTCTTCTTCCTCGATCCAGGGAGGGAGGGAGGGGGGGAAGAAACCCACGGGAAAAGGGGAAGAGAAGGGAAGGGAGGCTGGGGGCGCGCGCGCCCCGGCAGACCAGCCCCCACGGCCGCCGCGGGAGCGCGCCCGGAGCGCCTCGCCTCGCCTTTCCCAAAGCCCCAACAATGAACCTGGGAGATGGAGGAGGAGGAGGAGGAGGAGGAAGGCCCAGGGCGCATGCGCGGGGAAGGCGAGATCTGCCCCCCCCCTCTCTTTGTGTGTCTCTGCTCCACCTTCTCCGTTTCGGACGGGCTTTGGAAGACTACAAAGCCCAGCATCCCCACGGCCGGGCCAGCGTTGCCCTGCGGACCTCCCTTCCACCCCCACCACCCACCACCACCTTTTCCAGAATCTCCCTGCCTATTGTGCATTTTGATACGTCCCTCCCTTGCCCCATCGAGGGGAGGGGGCGGACTACAAAGCCCAGTATCCCCTCGGAACTCGTGCGTTTTCTTCCTCCACCTCCCCTAAGGCACAAAATCCTTTGGCCTTAGCTGCGCTCCCAGGTGGCACTACAAAGCCCAAGTTCCTTTCCGCTCTCCCAGTCTCGGGAAAGCATATAGCTAATTTTTAAAAGCCACCCCCCACCACCTCTATTCCAGCCACCGATTCCCAGTTTAGGAATATCAGTAGGGATTTTTTTGGGGGAGGGGGGGGAACTACAAATCCCATCCCAGCATGTCTTGCTGGGCCCTCCCCCTCCTTCCTGCTCAAGGACAATGTACTGTTTTCTGCTCCATTCAGATTTGAATTCATGGCATGGGGAGTGCAGAGAGCTAGACTACAGCACCTATACTCCCCCCCTCCAGCCTGCACAGCTAAAATTCTCCATGCAAAGCATTGGATTCCAGGAATTTGCCTTCCTCAAAACAGGTCCTGCCACGATTTATTTACGTGCCCAATGCCTAACTTTCCAGAATACTCCCAATTAACCTCCGACCCAGCAGGGTGAGGGGAGTCTGGGACATGTAGTCAATCTTCCCCACATTCAGGGGCGAAACGCAGACCTTCTCCAGACACCTCGTCTCCAAACTTGGGGGCGGGGCGTACGGCTTGTTCCCACTGCCCCCTCAGGGACTCCAGGCCGGTGGGAAAGCAATATTCTAAATTTGTTAAATCAATCTAGCCGGGGTTCCCTGTTGCCCCACAGATGAAGGAATTCCAAATTTCCCCCCCAAAAAACAGGAGTTTTGCATGTCCTGAAACAAAATTGGGCAACTCTTGACCGAGTTCCAACAGAATGATCACTCCCCTTCCCGAGGTGGGGGGGATGACATCTTGGCCCATGTGCCTGCTCTCCAGCGGCTGCTGGGACACCCTCGAGGCCCTAAATATAAATATTTCTCACGAGCTATCAAGGCCATGCCACACACGCACAGAGGGGACACCAGGCGACCTAATTCCCACTCGGTTGGGAGAGCGGGTGCCACTACAAAGCCCATCACCCTTCACACCCACAGGTGGTGGCTGCCAAAGCCGGTGGTTTCAGAACCAAGGCCGTTGGATAAATCTGCATCCCCCCCAAAAAAAGTTTTAACTAGCCCAATTTTGGCAAATCCCCACCTCTTGTTCTAACCCGTTAACAGGGTTCTTTAATTGCGCTTCATCCGTTGGCCAGACCCCGGCCTCAGTGCCCTTGTACAATTCCTGTGCCCAGATTGTTTGTTTGTTTGTTTGTGTGTGTGTGTGAAGCGCACCTTTAATGGCTAATCAAACATTTGCACCAAGCACTGGCAAGCATGAAAGAAGCCACACTTCGTTTATTACAAAACTAATTATCCCCCTCCAAACCACCCATCCCGGCAAACAAGGCTGTACACAGAAAGGCTCTTACAGGCGTGTGCGTTTTTTTTAAAAAAGGCATAAAACCAAACCAAGCACAAAGAGTCCACGGGCGTTTCCTTAAAACTGAATTATTACACCACTGTAGAACTTCAAACCGTCGTGGCGATCCGTCGGGGAAACACATGTTGGATCCGGCCCCGTTGGAGTCCGCAGGGCTGGGCATCGTTGAAAGCTGGTTCGTTTGGGCGCTGAACCGGTGGTTCGCGCCCATCTTAAACTCCCGATATTCCCGGGACGTCTTTGTGACGCCAAGCCAAGAGTCTGTCCTTACATATGCACACATGTACGTCATGTTTTGTTTGGTTTTACATTATAGATTACAACAGTCAGCACAGGAAAATTAACACACACACACACACACCCCAAAAACAAGAGCCCCAATGTCCCGGCGAAAACAAACAAACCCGAAAAGCAGAAGATGTCCAGCTCACGGCGACGTCTCGTCTCGATCCGATTGAAAAACGGCCCAATCCGCCAGCGTGATCTCAGAAGGAAAGTGTTCCAGGATGAACGACCCTCCCTTGTCCGAAAAGGCCACCCTAACCCATCATCCCCACCGCCACCATGGCAGAACTGGGGCGGCAGTGGTACGCTGCGGTCCGGGCATCACTCGTTCATTAAAGGGCATTTTAATTAATTTAAAAAAGGGGAGGGAAGCACCCTTGTCTAAGCACCGTTCCCGTTCCGAAGTGTTCTCCTGAGGGAGTTTCACGCTTTCGGGGCATCGGCTTTTCCCGAAATCAAATTAGGACGCTGTCGTGTTTGAAAGAAACAAGTGGTTCGGACCAGAAAAGGCCAGCCTTACATATGTCCAGTGTAAAAAAAAAAAAAAATGGGGGAGGAAGTTTCTGGTTTAAACTTGCACTCCAAAATGTTTCTGGCCCTCTCTAACCCATCCACAAAACGAAACACAAAAGGCACAACCTCCAGCTGGATAATTTGGAAAAGGAGATAAAACGGCGGGCAAGCTCCCGCCCTCCGCCTGCGTAAAATCAGACAGGGGGTAAAATAATAATAATAATTTTAAAAAACGACATTTTCACGGCACACGTCCCAAAGCAATTAACGGATGCACGGTGACTCCCAAGCGCCACAGGCCGAAAAGATAAAAAAATAATAATTTTCATGGACTTATGTAGTTTTAGCACTTGATATGGCCTGAATGGCTAATCAATAAACTTGTTGTTGTCGTTGTTACGTCAGCGCTTTTGAGCGTCTGAATGTCCCACGTCCCTCTTCTTGACTAAGAAAAGGGGGCAAAAACGTGAGGGAAAAAAGCAAAAAAAAATGTCCTTTTGTTGAAGCCGTCCCTGCCTCCACCCCCCACCCCGCCCTGGCTTGATGCAAATCGGCAGAGGCTCGGCCGCTCGGTCTATGCACCGTGTAGGGCCCCCCGGGAGAGAAGAGGACGGAAGCTCAAATCACCTCTGGAAGAACAGCCTGGAAGAAAAGAAAAATGCCGACCTGAGACGCTGAGGACTAGCTCCTTTAAAATCCGGCGGTGGGGAAGAGCGCCCGTCCCCCATCCCGTGGCAGGAACCCCCCGGTCAAAGCAGACGTAGCGTGGTCTCTCGCTCCCCCCCCCTCATGTCCCGAGATGAGCCAACATCGCTCTGGCAAAAATATTGTTTTAGGGGATTTTTCTATCAACGTTTTCAGACCGCCTGGGAAGCTTGTCAGCTGATCCTGACCCCGCAGATGTGTGTGTGGGGGGAGGACCACTTCTGGCATCCCTTTTCAAAAAGTTCCCGAGCTCTAGAATCCCGTCAACGATGGACGCGGCATCTAAAAGCCCTGGTCTCTGTGGCCCACCAAGCAATTCTGGTTTTTTTTTTTTTTTTTTGGGAGGATTCCCTTAATACAGGCATGTGCAAACTTCATCCCTCTAGATGTTTTGGACCACAACTCCCACATTCCTTTGCCATTGGCAATCTAAGCTTAGAGCCGAAGTGTGGACATGCCTGGCGTAATATATACAGATTCCACACATCCTGGACATAATCTGTTTCAATTGTTAACCTCAGGGCGACGTTTCAGGGCATTGCATACTAGGACAACTCGAAATATAGTTTCTTTCCAAGTGCCATCAAACTGTTGAATAATTAATTTTTACATTTCTTCTTCCTTTTTAAACAATAGGTTCTATTGTAGTATTGTACTGTGTTTTTATTGTTGACTATACGATTCTTATATTTCCTTTTATAGAGAGAGAGCATTTTTACCAAAACAAATTCTGGGTGTGTCTAACCACACACGGCCAATAAAAGTATTCTATTCTCTTCTCTATTCTATAGGATCCATTTTGCAGGGTCTTCTGCAGACCACCGAGCTGAGAATGCCACCCAACGGTGGCTCTTACCTGGACTATACCTTCTCTGCCTCTCGGTCACACTCCATATCTTCCTCCTCCTCTTCCTCCTCCTCTTCTCCGTCTTCCTCGGGCCCCGCCTTTGGCGCCGGGACGTCCCCATCGCGGGCGATCTCCTCCACGTGCGCTAACATATCCGCCATCAGGGCTTCCTCCAGTCTCTTCCGCACCTGTTGAACCAACTCCTCCTGTTTCCTGCCGTAAAGGGGGTTGTTTTTAAAAGGTCAAAGCAGCGGCATGCCCGGCACTCAATTCAGCGTTAAAAAGAAGAAAAAAACCCACCCAATCCACTGAACAGAAATAAAACCCAGAGGGGAAATAAAGTATCAGTGGAATCAGCCCCTGCTGTTTCACCTTATCCGCAGCCCCAAAATATTTTTAAAAAAATTAATTCGGGAAGGGGTGGGGGCAAAATGTCTTAATGTTTGTTTCTTTTTATTATTCATTAAAAACATTAAATGTTGAGGAGGGAGGGGATAATATTTTTACTAAGTATTTAGCAAAACTGGCCACTAGAGGGAAGCAGAGACGTTTTGTATTCTTGTAGAAGAGTACGTAACATGCTCTCTGGTGCCACCTGAAGGCCAATTATGACAATGCAGATGAAAATATTTTTCCTTTTCTTTTAGATGCTATTCTCTGCCGTTTTGCGGGTGTCATTTTAGCTCAGGTAGATGCTTTTTTTGGGGGGGAGGATTTCTAAACACCCACAGTTGCCTCCCTTCTACCTGATGTCCTCGTCGGTCACCATGAAGGCTTTGCAGAGAGGCTGCGAGGTGTTCAGCCACACCCCGGGGTTCTTCTCAACGGCAGCCGACAGCTGCCCAGTGATCGGCATCGTGCTGGTGTGGAGGGCACTGGCAATGGCGGACAGGAGTGTCTCATCGGTACATCCCGGGCCCACACCTGTGGGGAATCAGAGCCCCCCAACCCATCCGTGACTTAATATCCTCTGCAGTCCATTTAATTCCCCCCCCCAGTTGAACTTTTTCCCTTCCTCAGGTTTTCTGGCCCTCCTTTCGGCGCTTCCAAAAGGTTCGGACAGAAACTCAGGAAGGACAGAAACCTGGGAAAGTTCTCTCGGCCACCGGCAAGGACTTGCGCCAGATCAATGCCTCAGGAGCCGTACCTTGCAGCCCTTTGGGGAGGTCCATGGTTTTCACAAGCTCCTCCGCAATGTCAAAGGCGTTCAGGCCGCTCAGTTTTTTCTCCCAGAAGAGCTGAGGCGAGAGAGTGTGACGAAGAGAGAGAAAGGCAATTTATGCTGACAATTTCTACATCAGAAGCAAAGCCTCAACTGCATGCCAAGGAAACAATTCCCAAGTCAAATCGCAGAACTATTCAATTACGAGGAAAAGCAAAAACGTCACTGCAGTAAAGTTCGGACCGAAACCCAGTACGGATCCAAAATGCCCTCCCATCCGCCGACAGCTACCGACATCCGCCTAACCTACCGAACCCGTCTTGGCAACATCTTTTGGTAGCTTTCCCTCTTTTGGAAAACCTGGACCCACAGTGAAACGCGACCCCCCGTCTTTAGAAAGGAACCTGTTTACCTGTCGGGGCTGGTCAACGGCTTTCTGAGGGTCGGTTTTGACTTTATTGCTGGGGTGATTTGTGATTTTGGTGACCGGCTGCTTGAAGATGGATGCCGTCTGCCGGACAGGGAGGGCTGTGTTTAGGTCAGGCTTGCCCTGAAAAGATAGATCAAAAACAAAACAGATAAATGAAATAGAAAACAAGATCCAAAGGAAAAAGGAAGCAGAATTTTTTTTTAATGTTACAGTTTTTAAAAACACCTCCCGGTTCCTCAAGAAATGAGTCCACAAACTTTACGTGATTCTAGATTCTTATTTGCCCTTAACTGCTTTCTGCTTTTTCAAAAGCAAAAGGTGGAACGCAACATGTATTTTAAAAACTATTCAAGTAAATGCTTTTAAAACATTAAAAGAAATAGCTGGTTTTTCATGCCACATTTCGTTCCCCTGCCGTCTCTCCGAAGAGGGAGACTTTGTCCGCGAAACCTCACAATCAATTACAGTAATTCATCGTCAGGGTGCCACGCACGCTTATGACTTTGGTTTGGTTACTTGGGATTTAAGCTCATTACGCACGTAACCAAAACCATGAGAGCCGCAAAAGCAGATTGAAGCTAATTCATCAGGGGCCGGTTGCATGCCAGGCGACACACCCGGCCCCTTGTGAATTAGCCTCAATTAGCTTCCAGACCACATGCGGTTTTGCCTGCTCGCATGTAAACAGAAGAGGAACCTAGCTTTCCTTTTTAAGGTGCTTTTAAAGCACGCCCTTGTCTCAGCGTCACATCTGCCACCGGCAGGCTCCAGGCAGAGAGAGAGAGACCACCACGGAGCCTCCTGATGGGAGTCGTAGTCCGCCAAGGCTCGAGACCCACGGACCCGGGCGCGCCCACCTTGGCTTGGCTGGAGCAGTCGTAGCGCATCCTCTGCCGGTTCTTGTTGACTTTGCTCATCAACATTTTGCCGGTCCGGAAATCAAAAGTGCTGAGGTCCATGGAGTTCCCCAAGTAGCGGGCCAGCTGGGGCTTGCTTCGGAATTTCTTCCCGCTCGGGCTGAGGTGGACGCAGAAAAACAGACGGAGAGAGAGAGAGAAAAGAAGTC
The DNA here is from genome assembly GCA_029282475.1 of Phrynocephalus forsythii. Classification (NCBI taxonomy): domain Eukaryota; kingdom Metazoa; phylum Chordata; class Lepidosauria; order Squamata; family Agamidae; genus Phrynocephalus; species Phrynocephalus forsythii. The sequence goes on from JAPFRF010000018.1 coordinate 8,936,089, forward strand.
AGATTTTGAACCCACGCCGACTGAGAAAAACCCGTGTTCGGGATCCGTATCTGCGGATTCGCTTCCCCGCCGGCTGAAAATACTAAATAAAATTTAAAAAAAAAAAAAACAGAAATACCTATTTGTATTTATTTCCAGGATGTGTTTACCAGACCTGGACACAGGGTGGCGCCAGAGACCACATAATGTGTAAGCATTCCATATTTCAGCATTTTTTGGCATCCATATGGGGGGGGGAATACTGATCCCCTCCCAAGTTAAAAGATCCTCCTATATTTCTCTCCCGGATTTTCTAAGAAAGTCAGGATGGGAAATTTGACTTCTCCCCCCCACCCCCCGCTGTCGCTACTTGATTCTCACAACCCCCCATCGAGGTAGGCCGGGCTGAGGACAGGACAGAAACAGCAGGCTTGGGGGTGGGGGTCTGGGAAGAGGGTCTTCTGCCCCTCTTAGCCCGAGGACCCACCCACTAGTCCTCCCTGCTTTCTTGGGTTCAAACCACCGGAGGCTCGTTTGCGAGCCGATCCCCGCACAACTTAACGTCTGCTCCCACAGGGGTGGGGGTGGGGGTCTTGCGAGAACGGACAAATGGGTTCATCTGAGGAGCAAATTTAAGGACAGGGCCGTGCGCGGAATCATCCACAAGGCGCTTTTCATGCCGATGATTCGCTCCGGCCGTCGCAAACTAAAGTCCAGCGAGAGAGGCCGCGTGGCGTTCCTCTGAACGCCTTTATAAGGCGGCATCTCTTAAAATGCAACTCTTTTATTATTATTATTATTTGAGAGCAGGTGCAGATTCGGGGTGGGTGGGAAACGCGTCACAACCTATTATTCCGGCGGATCCGGACGGCCGCCAGATGTCCACCCTTGCGAGGGAAAGTGGATGCAAGGGGTGGGGGGTGGGGAGAAGACACCTCCCATTTGGTTTAGTCAAAATCCCACCCTGCCTGCCCCATTTCCTCATCTCTCCTTTCAAAGACACACACACACACACACACACACACACACACACACACACAACAACAACAACAACAACAAAAGGAAGGAAGGAATGAGCTGATGATGGATAGAAGGAAGGAAGGAAGGAAGGAAGGAAGGAAGGAAGGAAGGAAGGAAGGAAGGAAGGAGCTGATGATGATAGAAGGAAGGAAGGAAGGAAGGAAGGAAGGAAGGAAGGAAGGAAGGAGCTGATGATGATAGAAGGAAGGAAGGAAGGAAGGAAGGAAGGAGCTAATGATGGATAGAAGGAAGGAAGGAAGGAAGGAAGGAAGCTGATGATGGATAGAAGGAAGGAAGAAAAATCATAAGAAACTGGAGATGCAGCCTAGCCCAGGAGCTGAGAGAAGTTGTCCTCTAGAATCACAGGGAATTTCCTTGCGCAAGTAAACCTGGATTTGGGGGACGTATTCTATCTTAAAGAGGCTGACCTAGGATCTTCGTCAGTAAACTTCAAGCAGCCCACAAAACTTGCAAGGCTCCCTGCCGTCTTCGCCTCTGAGATTCGAGCTCAGGATTTACCCTGCATCGCAAAGGGGCCCGGCACACACCTCTCTGTGTAAATAATGTTCACCCTCTTGGAACGCCTTCCACAACAACCCTGCAAAGTAGGTCCGGCAGAGAAGCAGAGACCAGCTCAAGAGCCTGCTTGTGGGTTAACTAGGGAACAAGGCCCAGATGTTCTGAATTCCAGACGCTTTACTACGAAAACTCATCCTGGTTCTTCTCCTTGTGAACAACTCCTTCCAAGCACCACCACCCCTACACCCCCCCCTCCAAAGTTGGCCCAGGGGAGAGGAAGCCAGTTGATCGCGGCCGTTACAAAGAAAACTCTTCATCAAATGTATCAACCGGGCAAATAAAAAGGCTGCCTTTGAAAATCCAAAACTGCAACAATGTGATTTAGAACCAACATTGTGGCTTCTCCCCCAGGCTACTGTGTCCCACAGGCATTGTGAATACAGTGGTCCCTTGTATAAAGGAATTAATTCGTTCCAAATGAAATTATGTTAAGCCAATTTTCCTTTATACAAATTCCCCATTGGACTAAATTGAAAACGGAGTAATTCCATTTTTATGTTGTACAGATTCTCCCCATAGGCGATTATGTTAAGCAAATTTCCCCTATCTCCAGAATTTTATGTTGTACAAATTTTATGTTATACAAGGGTCCACTGTATTATGCTTGCACGCCTGGTGTATAAAAGTCCGTCCTTCTTTCTACTTTTCTCTTTGCAAATCCCGCATCCAGACGGATTTAGAGACATCGGTCAATGAAGGAACCCATTCCCCACGAAGGGTCTGAGCCGGCGCAGGGGCCGGCAAGCGGGCGACGGGATTTAAAAGTCCCAAATCTGAAAAGCTCGGGAGTCGCCTGACAAAGAACGTTGCAGAAGGAAAAGCGATTTCAGTCCCAGGCAGGGGGTCAACATGGATTTTACTTGGTGGGATGAACTGAGCTTCCTGTCTGGGGTGCCTTTTCTCTCCCTTCCCTACCTTTCCAAGAGGGGGTCAGACTAAATGACCTTCAGGGATCCCCCCTGTATCTCTCCCATTCCCACCTCATTCTCCCAGATCCAGTTTTGAGGCTGAGAAAACAGAAACAATTGGACTTTTTTTCTGCACACACTAATGCCTGTATGGCCGTGTGGCGGGGGGGAGCACTACCCAGTCTTGGAAAATGGGCGTTCCAACGTGCACTGCAAAGAGGGAGGCTGGTGTTTTTTTGCCCCCACAATCTTTTGCTCGCTTTCTTGGCAGCTACAAGAGCAGGCATGCCTCCATCGCATTGTGCATTTTGGGGTAGGCTGGTGACAGCTATGCATGCAAGCATGCATGCATGCAGGGGTGGGAGATAGGCAGGTGGCGGCTGCACGCATGCACGATCGGCGATCCCCCAAAGTGGATCCCTTCCCCCAGATCCCCCCCACCTCCCTCCCCCTCCCTCTGCCGTGTCACATTCACCTATAGTAATAGACATCGCTCTTTCCGGCGGAAAGCCCAGATTTCCTGGTCACTTCTTCCCTTTTCCATCCCTCTGGGAGGGCTGAGCACTCCCACCTCTTCCGATCCATGGCTTCCAGGAGGGCCGGATCCGGATCGGGCTCAGGCCAGCTGGTGCTGCCACCTCCGCCGCCGCCACCACCACCGCCGCCTGCACGGGCCGTGGCCCCACCAGCCGGCCGGCCGGCCCCGAGCTCCCTCGCAGCCAGGGTGGCGGTTTCCTCCGGCAAAGGGTTGCCAAAGGGCCCAGCGGGCACGATCCGGGCCCTTGAGGCGACCTCCGGCTGCACGCAGGTCGCCCGCCAAGCTTTGCAAAAAAAGGAGGAGGGGGGAAAAAGGCGATGCAGGCGGCCAGGCTGTTCCAGGGCTCCTCCGCGGCGCCTCCCTCCGCTGTGCGGGGAACGTTCCAAAGGCGGCTGTTCCGCCCACCTCCCCCCGGGCTGTCACCGCGCCTCGCAGGGGGTGTGTTTCTTTTCCTCCTCCGGCCCGAAAGAGGGCGCTGCGGCGCCCGCCGCCGACGTCACCCGCTCATTCATTCGGGAGGGCCCCCCCTCCATGTCGCCGCGCATGCGTGCTCGGCCGCCTCTGGCCCAGCCCGCGACTGTTGGGGTTGCAAGGCGGAGGGAAAGGGGAAAGCCCTCTTCCCCCCCCACACCCCTTCCCGCCCATTTGAACGCCACGGCGCATGCGCGCGTGTCCTTCCGCACGAGAGGGCGCCAAATAGTCCCGAACGCCTTTCGCTGAAGGGGCAGGAAGGGAAAAAAACGAGTCCCGTCCCGAGTCCCGGAGCGCTCGCTCCGCCCGCCCGACCCGGATCCTTCCGCCTCCTTTCAAACCCGCTGAGGGAAAAGCCGCCCGCTCGGAACACACGTGAACTCGTTCCACACGTGAAGACGCCCCCCCGCAGACGCGTGTACGGGGGCGGGCCGGCTTCCCCAAGGTCTGAAACCAGCCCCAAAGCCGGGGTTTCTCGCGGGCCTTCAAAACGGGCCTGCCTGCCCCCGTCCTGACCCGCAAGCGCACTGAACACGCGACTGTGCACGTGTGAACGGACCCAAAAGCTCCCTTGAGGCCCCTCAGGAAGGGGGTGGGGGGGGTTGCACCGACCCTGGAGCTTCATCCTCCTCCTTCCTTCCTTTCCACTCCTTGCCTCCCCATTTCCACACCCGGCCCCCTTTCCCTTCGCCCGCCTAACTCCTTTTCCTGCCCTCAGGATGCTGGGCTTTGTAGTGCAAAAAGCCAACCACCACCACCCACCACCACCGTCGTGAAATGCAGGGGGGGGGGGAGAAGGCCAACCCAGGGGGATGCTGGGTCTTGTTGGCAAGGACACACACACACACACACACACACACACACACACACACACACACACACACACACACACACACACACACGAGAGGCCGTTCTCATTCGCCTTGGGGAAGCTGGGCTCTGTAATCCCCCTCCCTCCAAGCTTGCATCGGGGATACTGGGCACTGGAGTCCCCCCCCCACACACAGGGGTTCTCCCCCCCCCACAGGCTTGGCTTCCAAACCCCATAACTTTTGCTTTGAAAAGCCACCCCCATATATATACACACACACACACACACACCTCCTTTGGCCCCGACCCCATAGATCTGGATTGCACACCCCACCTTCCGCCTAACACCCCAAAAGACCCACCCCCCCCAAAGAAAATCCTAACCCCCCCCAAAAAAGACCCTTCTCCCCATAGCCTGGCCCCCAAAAGCGACACCAACCTGTTCCTCCTCTCCCCCCCCCCCATTAAAAACTGGGGGAGGGGATGGGGGTGTTCCTCGATGCACCCAAACCCCCCACCCCCCCCAAAAAAGCCTCGTTTTTTTCCCCTCCCACTCTTAGGCAAACCCATCCTCTTTCTCCCCCCCTCCCCCCAAAAAATAAACTTCTGCAGCTTTGCAAAACAAAACAAAAAAGGTTCCCAACGCAACCAAACCAAATCTTTGCAGCTTTGGGGGGGCGGGGGCTGCCTCCCCCTCAAATAACCCCAAACGCTGGGCCCTTCCCCCCCCCAAAAAAATAAATAAATAAATAAATCCCCGATCTCCCGCCCTGGCGGATATGCCCTCCCCCCCAAAGACCCTATATAACCTTCCCGATCCCGCCGCCCCCCCCCCAAAAAAAAGACCCTCCAAAATGCCCCCGTGGCTGCAAACAAATGGCAAAAGCCCGCCCCAAAACATCTCTGGGGAAAAATAAAAATAAAGGCGGATCCAGGGTGTTTGCATCCAACTTTTTTTTTGCAAAGGCGAACCTTCCCCCCCCCTAAAAAAATATAACCCCCATGCACGGCCGCCTCCCCTTAAACGCATTGTCCGAAGACGGACCCCCCCCTTCCATGCATGCATGCATGCACGCCTCCTCCCCCTCCCCCTTTATTTTTGCAATCGGCTGCATGCAACCCATCATCCCCCCCACCACACACACAATCCCATCATCCCCCCCCCCGCCGCAATGCATTCCAGCTCACCCCAAAGGCAGGCAGCGCGGGCCCCCTCGCGACCCCCCAGGCGGCCCCGACGGAGCTTTGGCCATCTTCCTCCCTCCCTCCTCCTCCTCCTCCTCCTTCGGGCAGCCCAAAGAGAAAGGTCGCCACGTGGTCGCCAAACAGCCGCCCCTCCTCGCCAGCCACGCCCCCCCGCCCTGGTGCGCGCGCTGGGGGGGTGGGGGGGGGTGGGGGGTGGGCACCCCCGAGATCATCCAAACGGGGCCTGATGGCAAAGCAATTCTCTCTCCCTCTGCCTGCCTTTCTTTTAAAGCCATGCAAGACATGAAAAGCGATAAGTACGTTTCATTTTAGAGCATGGCTTGCAAATAGATAGATAGATAGATAGATAGATAGATAGATAGATAGATAGATAGATAGATAGATAGATAGATAGATAGATAGACAGACAGATAGATAGATAGATAGATAGATAGATAGATAGATAGATAGATAGATAGATAGATAGATATGAATTAAGGGATAGATAGATAGATAGAGAACAGAAATAGAAGATAGAATAGATAGATAGATAGATAGATAGATAGATAGATAGATAGATAGATAGATAGATAGAAAGATAGATAGATAGATAGATAGATAGATAGATAGATAGATAGATAGATGAAAGAAGGAATGGATGGATGGATGGATGGATGGATGGATGGATGGATAGATAGATAGATAGATAGATAGATAGATAAGAACAGAACAGAAGGACTAGATAGATAGAACAGAACAGAAGGAATAGATAGATAGATAGATAGATAGATAGATAGATAAGATAGATAGATAGATAGATAGATAGATAGATAGATAGATAGAAAGAAAGAAAGAAAGATGAATTAAGGGATAGATAGATAGATACACACACACACACACACAGTGGTACCTTGCATAAAGGAAAATTTTCCCTTTATGCAAATTTCACATAGCAATGCATTGAAAATGGACTAATCCCATTTTTATTGCAGTACAGGTTCGCCCCATAGGTGGGTTATATATGTTAAGCAAATTTCTCCTATCTCTGGGATATTTTATGTTGTACAGATTTTATGTTATAGAAACTGTTTGTTATACAAGGGTCCTCTGTATGTGTGTGTGTGTGTGTGTTATGTGTGTATTTGCAAACTATTCTGTGTGTATGTGTGTGTGTGTGTGTGTGTGTGTGTGTGTGTGTGTGTGTGTGTGTATATATATATACACATACATACATACATACACACACACACACACATATATACATATACACTAAAAATGCCACTGTGGTCCATGATTCTTTGAGGCAGGCAGAAATCCATCAGGTGCAGCTAGGATATTCTCCCCTCCCCTCAAATCTAGCAAGGAGAATGGGTAAATGTCTCAAAAACCAAGTGAATTTCTGCCTGGGTATGTGAGTGCGTTTAATGCAAGACTTTTCTGCTTGGTGTAAGAGTCCACGCTTAGAAAACTGGCAAAATGTATTTGGAAACCAGGACACAGCGGGAAGTTGGGAGATGCATTTTTTTGGGGGGGGGGACTACAGCTCCCAGAATGCACCAGGCAGGATGGGGTTTTTTTTGGGACATCTGGCTCTTTGCAAAGCCCCTGTTTTAAACTATACACCCATGTGAGAGAGAAAATGCAATAGTTTTCATTGAATTCCCCAACTCTTTGGAGATGTGGGGCTGATGCAGTGCAAAAGGTAACTTTTCAGAGCTGCCGTCCAATCAAGGCCGCCTCCACCTTGCAAGAGTGATCATTGTGTTGTGTTTTATTCAGAAGCACATGATTGTGTCGTATTATATTAAATATAAGAAAAAAACATTCTTAGGGCATAGCACATGAATTGTGGAAGGAACATAAGACGGAATTCAGACCTTTTCGATTTTAAAGACTGACACTACTTTTTAATTTGGCATAAACTTAAAAAAAACTTTAGATAGATTCTGTTTTTTTTGGTGGGGGGGGGCTAAACCAGAATAATTCCTAGAAAACTAAACTTTTATTCTCGAAGCCGTATAGCCATCACAAAAAAACATAAAACTACCTTTAGGCTACAAGTAAAATAGCAAAAAAAATGTTGCTATTGCCCTCATAATATTAGCAACTTTTTGTTATTTTACTAGTAACCTAAAGGCATCCCCTAATCTAAACTTTTACTGAAGACAGTCATTTCTGTCATTTAGTAACAAGAGTTTGCAATAACAAAAAAACCCCAGTGCTCCTAAGGAGTGCCTGGAATATGCTAGTATCCTTACAATCCTTCTCTGTCTCTCCTAATCAGAGATTTATCAAAAACGATGTAATTTTAAGAATAAAGGCACAGAGCAAGCCTGAATTTTAAAAGAAACGCTACAACCAATGCCACAATCACGGCGAAAAAGACACAGAAGTACTTCGGTGTCATAAAAACAAGAAATGCAGGGATTTTTCCAATGCATAATCTATTAATCCCCCCTTAAGTAATTTTAAAAAATACATTTAATCAAATGTAATAAGACTCACCCCTTAATTATACAGAAGACTTTTTAAAAAACTGCCATTTTTAGAAGAAACATTTCCTCTCCCTAGCAAGAGCAGAAAATAAAGCATATTTCATGTTACAGAATAACTATTCCAATTTCCTCCTAGGCATATGTATGTTAATATTTTAACATCGTATAACATAACTAGGTTGAAATTAATGATTTGAGGGTGTGGGTGGTATTTTAAGGATACGTACTTAGCCTATTTATCCAGATACTGTACTCTTTTTATATTTTCCTAATCGATACTGTTAATCTTCAATTTTATTCTTTAAAAGAACGTTTTTTGCCAAAATTTCATTGTTCTAGCCTTTTAGTGATGATCACATTTCTTGTAAAGCACTGTAAGCTTTATTTTTTTAAGTAAAAAAGGGTCTCAAAAATGTTCTTAAATAATTCAGTGACCTTCCTAAAAACCTGGTTCACATCAGAAACATAATGCCATGCCTGTCCCCCTTTGTCACTGCGTAACAGTTCATGTGCTCTTTTTAGCTTCAACGATGCCTTTTAATTGTTTGAAGATTAAGAACTTCTAATTCCCTGTTCTCAAACTTCAATTATGTATTAAATGTTCTGTGGCATATAATATCCCCCATTATTGTAAGCCACCTTGGTTCCTTTTCCAAGGAGAAAGGTCGGGTAAAAATATTCAAAATAAATAAATTCCGAGGGGTCATCCCAGAGACACCAACGTCTAAAAGGCCACTCTGTTTCGTGGATTAAGATCCATTTAATAATGAGGATGTAAAGAGAACCCTGTTGGGATTTCTACACGCATCTGTAAAAAGGGTTAGCTGAAGTTGCCACAACTCACTGAGGAAGTGCTACTTGCACCCTTAGCCAGGCCCTCTGCCCTTTGGCAATCGGACAGAATTCAAAATCCCCTAAATATTTAATAGGATCTATTTATTTATTTTTATTTTTGAATATTTTTACCCCACCTTTCTCCTTGGAAAAAGACCCAAGGTGGCTTACAATAACGAGGGACAATATACAGTCCAGAGCATTTAAGACAGGCAAGCCCAAACTTCGGCCCTCCAGATGTTTTTGACCACAACTCCCACAGTCCTTTGTCATTGGCCATCTAAGCTTAGAGTTCTGGGAGTGGTGGTCCGAAACATCAGGGCGGCTGAAGTTTGGACATGCCTGATTTAAGACATATTCAAGTTAAAGAGCAGGGAATTAGAAGAGGCATCTTAGAACATTAAGAGTTAACATTAGAGCTTCAAAGAGCTCGGAAAAAGAAAAATATCCATTATGAAGAGTGAAAAGCAATATGGAAAACCCCAGTGTTCTAAGGATCTAGCCATGAAATCCCTTTTGCTGGAATTGAAATATGAAAGGCCAGCTCCTTCTGGGATTCCTAGTCACAGATTTAGCAGGCGTACCCTAAAAAAAAAAAAAAAAAAAAAAGCCAAGACCAATCTCTGAAGAAAAAGAAGGAAAATAAATTAATTAAATCACAAACACCCAGGTTCATGCCTTCCTCGCCGTCCAAAGCTTGCTTTTATTTAACATCTGGATCTCCTTCAGCAGCGCAGCACGTTTTGTGGGTACAGATACTGAAAGGCCGTGAGACGTATCCATGTGGTAAAAAGAGTTTTTATTGCCTCTACAGAACATCAAGTCACATTTCCCCACGGAGGCGATGAAGAGGACGAAAAAACCCGGAGCCTTCTTGGGAACTGGGGTTTCACAGCAAAGAAAAAAAGCTCTCGGGGTGAACGGAACGGAACTGGCCCATGAAACGGCAGCCTGTAAGGACAAGAAATTTTTAAAAAGCCAGAAAGAGGTAAGAAAAATTGCATTTATCTACTCTATCTTAAATGCTAGAAGCCGAACGCAGAAGGAAAAGAGGAAGGCCTATCAGGAGATAGCCTAACTCCATTAAAGGAATCCACTGATCTTGAGAGCATCATAATACCTAGATTAAGGTATTAGGGGGTGTCACGCAAAGCCAAGGTTCGGGTTAGCTGAGTCTTAGACCTTTCTATGGTCATTGAATGCTTACAGTCAAAACAAATCTTACTATCTAAGGTTACTCAGTATGTGGGGTTTTGTTTAGTTTTGGTGAGGCTGCCGGCAGAGCTTAAAAAAGGAAAGAAAAGGCACGACTTTTGCCTGCCTGCCGAAATCTGGGCCCATCATGGTTTGTTGCCGTCTTACAAACCACGGTTTGTTATAAACCATGGTTTGTTAAACCAAACTGTGGTTTGTTAAACTGTGGTTTGTTAAACCGCGGCTTGTGCCCTCGACTGCCTGAAACACGGAGGGGAGAAAAGAGGGTTTTTGGAGGTAGGAAGGAGAGGAAGACGGGGAACAGAAATTGGTGTGTGTGTGGGGGGTCAGCTTCTCTGCGGTGTCGTCCGTGGCTTGAGCAACCGACGACGATTAAGGCAAACTGTGCGTTGCCAAAGACGCCCCCGAGGGTCGAGCTGTCAGGTCACCCTTTTTAAGCGAGCTCCGTGGTTTCTCAGTTTTGTGGCAAGCCTCCGGGGACCCCTTGCTTCTGAGGTCGTGCGCTTCTTTAGGGAGCGGGGGAACCCAGCCACGTCTCTGGCTCCAAATTAGGGGCATCCTTTTTTTTATCCTACCAAGCTAGCCCTCCCCCCCAAAAAAAGACTACCCCGCAGGGCAGGCCGCCCGCTCAGTCCTTCTTGTATTTGCCGCCGATCCACGGCACGAAGCGCAGGACATCCTGCCAGTCCGCGAACCACGTCACACCGATCATGCCCGCGACGCTCCACGTGGCAAGAGTCGGGGTCCTGTAAGGGGGAGAAGCCAGTTCCGTGGGTGTGAAAACAATAACAATGACCATTTGGGACATTTTTGACCCAAATCCACCCTGGGAGATTTCTAAGGGCTGTTGAGTCTTCTAATCACTCTTCCTTTTTCTAATAAGACTCCTAATAATAATAAGATGGCATGGTATAAATGTCAAATAAATAAATAAATAAATAAATAAATAAATAAATAAAAATAAATAAATAAAAGGGGGTCAGTTTTCCCTGCGGGAAGCAGGAAGTTAGTCCAGAAAAAAAAGCAAATTTCCTCCCCTTTTTTTCTCAGCTCTCCTCCACCATTGTAACACACCCAACTCACTCCTGGGAAATGTGGATTCTGGGAGGTGCAGTCCATGCTTTTGTTGGTTTGATTTCCATTGGTGTTGGTTTTAAGAGCATATACTGTATATTGTTCTCTCTGTAAACCCGCCCGGAGTTCCCTTTGGGAAAACTGGCCCGGTCTATAAAAAAATAAATAAAATAAAATAAAATAAAACAATCCTAGCATTATTTCCCCTTTGCAGAAAGCGAAGCTCCAAAGCCGGGGCAATTTAGTGGCGTTTCGTCTACGTTTATTATACAGTATTAGCTGTTTATTGTTTCATTTGCTTTTAATCATCGATTAATGTGCTTTTGTGTAAACACACCCAGAGTCCCTATTTGGGAAACAGGGCGGTCTAGAAATGAAATGAAATGAAATGAAATGAAATAAATAAATAAATAAATCCCCTGAGGTGGGGATGGGGGTTTGATTTTTTTTTTGGGGGGGGGAGGCAGGGAGGGGGTCGGTCATGCAGAGGCCGAGGAAAAGGGGGGTAGGTCACCCTAAGAGGGGTGGATATTCAAGGGGACCCCCTTTCTCTCCCACTCACCCACCCACCCCAAACCAAGAATAAATAAATAGGATTATTTTTAATTTTTGTAAAGGGAAAAGGGGGGGAAAAAAAGCTGGAAAGCCAAATCGCAGGGGAAACGGGTGGATCGAAAAGGGAGGGCTGCAATTTAGGGGTCCCGCACCCCCCCCCAAAAAAAACCGAGGTGGTGGGAGGGGCTAAACACGTACACCCCCCAAAAAATGACTCACCAGTGGCGGAGCAGCTGGACATAGCGGGGGCCCAGGTACTTGGAGACCATGCTGCCGCCGGCGCCGAAAGTCACCTTCCCTCTGCGCAGGCGCGGGCCCGTCCACTGCCTTTAAAAAGGACCCGACTCCTCAGGGCGCTTGCCACGGATGCGCATGCGCCGCTCGATTGGGCACGTTTCCTCCTAACCGGCGCATGCGCGGCGCTCTCTAGGTGCCTTCATCCGCCCGCGGCCGCCTCGGGGAAGGACCCCAGCGTGACGGGGGGGGGGGGAAGGCGTCCATCGCACTGCCTGATTGCGCCGACTGTCTCTCTCTCTCTCTGTGTGTGTGTGTGTGTGTGTGTGTGTGTGTGTGTGTGTGTGTGTGTGTGTGTGTGTGTGTGTGTGTGTGTGTGTGTGTGTGAGAGAGAGAGAGAGAGAGAGAGATGTGTGTGTGTGTGTGTATCTATCTATCTATCTATCTATCTATCTATCTATATCTATCTATATCTATCTATATCTATATTTATATCTATCTATATCTATCTATCTCTATATATCTATCTATCTATCTATCTATCTATCTATCTATCTATCTATCTATCTATCTATCTATCTATAAAAAGGAATAGTGCCGTAACGCGGGCTCTGGACCTCTCCCATAATGGCCCAAAGAGCAAAACAGGAAGCTCCCTCGCAAAAAATAAATAAAAAAAATAAAAAATAGAATTCCAGAACTTGGAAGCGTTACTTTTCTGGACTACAAACCGCAGCATCCCCAACCAGCCGAAATCGCAGCCTAGCAAGGTTAAAAAACGCGACTTTTTTCCCCCCAGACGACACCCCAGTTCAGAGCTTGGAAACGGCTCTTAATACCTTTCCTCCCCCCCTCCACCCCGAAATACAAATCATCTGGTGGCAGCTGTGGATTCTGGAAGCTGTAGTCCAAAATAACCCTCCCATGCCCCAGCGTCTGCCTTTTACCTGCTCCTCCCTTGCAAACGACAATGAAGGACAGTATTCCTGGATGCAGGGCCATCCTTACTCTTCCCTTGCCAGGATTCGCTCCAAAGGCGCTGCAGCCGGTGCTCAAGAACGATGGGGTTTGTAGTCTGCCAGCTCTAGTTACCCTGGGCTCCCTTGAAGTCTTCAAAGGTAATGCATAGGAAAGGGACCTTTCCAGTGGCCCATCTTTTGATACTTTAACCAGCATCCTTTTCTTTTCCCTCTGGCCCGATTATTTAGATTGTGCCAAAAGCAATCACCGTCTGGATATTGCCCAGAGACCTTCATGTTTTGCAACGATGCAATGTGTGCGAGTGTGAGATGCGTATATGTTTGCCCTAGCTACTGTCTCTTGATTTTCGTACATCAAACCAAATTTACAACTCGCCCGTGGCCATTTCTCTTCCGCTTAATGTTTTGTCCCTGAAAAAAAAGTTAAAAAGGGACATGCAGTTTAAGTACGCTCTTGATTTTGATTGCCGTCTTCCACAAGCAACCACAGTTTATGCGACAACCTAATAAAAATTCAGATTAAAACAAATCGGAACATATCCGTATATTTGGTCAAATCCTATTCCATCCAGTCAAAACAGAAGCAACAAGCTTAGACAACCCAAAGGAAGCTTAGTACAAGGTAAAACCTTTATTACAACTTTTTTTTTTCATTGATAGGTATACAACATCTGAAAGACAGATACAGGGGAGGGGCGGAAAACAAAAACAAAAAAAGTAATATTGTTATAAAATGTCACATTTATTGCTACATTACTGTTATATACAAGACAGTTCTCAAAATTCTACTTTTAAAAAAGTTAAGGATTATTTAAAAATTCCAAATAATCCAGCCAGCTGTTTTTTTTTCATTTCTTGACACTTGTATAAAATTATTATTATTTTTTTTTTAAAAAAAGGAACACAATCCATATCTTGAGGCACTCGGAAACACAATTTAAATTCCCAACCCCCCGTGCTCCCCCAGTTCCAGAAACTGCGATTCAGTCCAAAAAAAAAAGTTCCCCATACAACCCCACCCCCCACAAATACTTTTTTTTCTGTTTTCCTTTTTTTTTTTTTTAAATTGGGGTTAGGCATATTTTTTTAATATTTATATTTATATATATATATATTTATACTATATATATATCTTTCAAAACTATAATGTGTATCTGATTTAATAACAAGGTTCTCAGCCCATTAGGTGCAGCTGGATTTACACAAAGGTGTGTGTGTGGGGGGGAACCGAAACAAAACAAAATAAAAAACCCCACCAAGACCCCAATCCAAATAAGGTTAAGATGAGACTGGAAGCCACCACCAACACCCCCTGCCCTCCCCGCCTAAGAAAGCCAGGGGGGGGGCTTCGGTTGGTGCGTTTGTATCTGTGAGACATAGCCATGTATCTAACTCCCGTTGACCTGTGGCGGCCGACGCCACCTCCCTCCCGCTGCAAGAAAAAAAAAAACATTTATAAAGTCCCCCACAACAAGAACAACAACAAAAAACCAAGCCCTCCAAATAAACTAAGGGGTCAGCCTCCCCACCCCCTCCTAAAAAAATATATATCTTAACAGGAATCGAGTGACATTTTGTTCTGCACTGCCTGACCCCCCCATATACATATATATTTTAAACTAAAAAGTCATAATTTTTTTCCATGATGCTGTTTCTCCTAAGACTTTTAAAAAAAACGTTGTCCCTTTTTGTCTCCTAAAAACCCTGGCCGCCTACTCCTCCCCCCCCCCAAAAAAAATAATTCAAAATGACCCCAAGATTCTTTGGGGCACCATTCATGTTACAAACCTAAACTGGTTTCAAACCCGTCTCCTCGACGTTTCAGAGTTCCCCGGATACTGTCGGTCGAAGACAGAGGGCTTATAGGGCGGTGGTGATGGGTTAGGGTAATGGACCCTCCTCCCAAAATCACCCCCCCCCCCGGTCATGAAAACAGTATTAGGACCTCTTCTGCAACAGGTTTGAAACTGGCTTAGAGCTTGTAGTGTCGACACACGCACCCCCGGTTGAGAAACCCTCCCCGAGACTTGCAAACATCAAAAGCCAAAACTAAGACCAGGAACGATATTTTAAAAAGGAAGCAGAGAGCTAGGTTGTCTGTCTGTCTGTCTGTCTGTTTGTTTCTTAAGCTGTTCCAGAAAATCCGGCACTAAAAGAAAGGTCTCCAACCTTTCCCCTTCCAGAGATCTTTAACCCAACAGAACCTCTCTTGGTCTCAGCAAAGCTGGCCCGGCAATGCCCGCAGATCTTCCCCCAAACACACACACACACAGTACTTGCAAGGAGAACTTTTCCCAGCTCCGGGGAGGCGTGCCGACGCAAGGGCCAGCCCCCACCTCTCCAGCCAGGAACGGAGAGCCCTGCAAAGACAACCCCCCCCCCGAAAAGAAGCAGCTCATTCCGTGCAGGAGACGTCGGCGTCAGCGGCCAGGTAGAAATGCTACCGGTCCAGCCGGACGGATGCTGATTCTACCAAGGATTTCTCTCTTCGAGCCGTCGGCCGGGTTCGGCAGCGAGGGCGACGAGACGCCGGCAGCTTCGCGGACAAGCTGCTCCGATTTCCAATCCGGAGCCTCGCCGTCCGTCGACTCCAGGGCCCATGATGCAGCCACCAAAAATAGCCTGCCCTCTCCCCGGAGGCTGCCTTCACACACGCGCGAGCACCTCTTCCCTCCCTGGCTCGCTGTAGGAACGCAGCCCCCTCTGCCAGAGAGAGAGAGAGAGAGAGAAATCTCCTTCCCCATCAGAGACGAGTGTGGGTGACAGCCTTGCAGGCGATATACCTTTGGCAACCAAGATCTGGCTGGCATTCCCTCCGAGAAAGAGCATGCATGCGCGCGTGGGTTCATCCGTGGGGAGGCAGGGCCCTCGGACCACTCCGTGGCGGCGGTTCCAAGCACCTGGGACTCAACGACCGAGGTCTTTTTGCGTTTTCCGAACAGATCCAACCTGGTGCACGCTCGGGTACCCGATGAATTTCTTGGCCATCGCTTGCAACAAGAGAGGCTCTGCTGGTCACAAACATCTATCTCTGGGCGGTTGGGTTGCCGGTGTTTTGTTCTTTTTCTCTCCTTTTTTATTTTATTCATGCACTGATTCATTTTTGTCCGGGGCACGTCTTTCCCTTTTGTTCAAAACCGCCAATCGGATGGACGGCGTGCCGCTCTGGCGCCGTCACATTTCTTCTCGGCGCCCGGCTCCTCCATCTCTTGTTCCTCTCCTTGGGTTTGCTCCATCCCACGAAGGGACAAGTGTCCCTTTCGAAAGCCAACAGCTACGTCCTCCGTTCTGCCCGCTTGGTTTAAGCCCCCACCCAGTCTGGAAACACTCGATGGGCTGGTTGTAAGGTCATCCTCTATTAGGGCTTCCTTCCGGGACACCGGGGAGGCCAACGTCTCCTTGTAATCCCTTGGCCTCCCTTTAAAAGGGGGTTTGCACCTTCCTCCCCCCCCACTTCTTCCTGTACTTCATCCATAGGAGGAGATCCAAGAGGGATCAGCAAAACCTAAGACTTTTAAAAAGCATCTTTCAAGATTCGGGGGTCGCAAAGCCGGATAATTCCGTGGTCGTCTTTCCCCCCCCAAAAACCGGGTGGAAAACCGGGAAGGGGGGGAAGCCAAACAGTACATTCTGATCGCTCTTGTTCTCCCCCTGCCCCTCAGATATCATGGAAGTCACTAGCCATTTACGGACATTTGCTAGCCCCGCCGTGCTCAAACCCACCCTCGACAGCTTTTCCAGAGCCGAAATAACGGCGCCCACAAAGTCTCATTGTCTCTTCTTTTTTCCCCCTCCGGTTCCTCTGCTTCTTTTCAAACATCCAGTCTCTCCCGTTATACAAACTCTCTCTCTCTCTCTCTCTCTCTTTTTTTTTTAATATTTCAGATTGATCTTATTTCAAAAAAATAATATGCAACATGAACAATAGAAACAGCAGCAGGAAAAAAAAATGGGGAAAATGAGTCTCTTTTTTTTTTTACACATTTTTTCCGTTGTTGCTTACAAAACATATATATGCAAAAGAAGCTCTTTTTTAAAAAAAAACAACAACAACCCAAAAGGCATTACTATGTTTGTTCTACAATTTTTTAAAAAAATGATCTTAAGCTAATGTTTTTTTCTTTCTCCCCTTCCCCCCTCCCCCTCCCACCCCACCCCAAAGAAAGACAAAAGGAAAAATAAATGCATAGGCACAATTTTCTTCTTATTCTTGCTGGCCTTTTGTGAACAAGCCACTTTGTATTTAAAAAAGGAAAAAAGAAAATAATAATAATAATAATTCCCCCAAAGGATATGTATCAAGAGTTCCACAATATACACTTAAGGCAAACTTTTCAGTTGATGTGTGTGTGTGTGTGTGTGTTTTCATCTTGCATGGACAACGCCATTGCTTCCCTTTTCGCGTTCCTTCCAAGCAAGCTGGTAAGTCCGCTTTTTGTCGGGCGTCGGGAAGCCGGGCGAGATACAGTTTATCGTTTTGCTTCTGGCGCAGACGCACGTCGGGTGGGTGCGCGCGTTTGCATGCGAGTGTGTTTTTAAAAAACGGCTCTTCCCTTCTTCCTCGCGGTCGTCTGCTTCCCATGTAAAGGAAAAAAACAAATCTGTGAAGAGAGAAAGACGGCCATATGAATTTACAAGCCCTGATTATATTCTTAAACCCCCGCCCCTTCCCCGCCAGGTCGCAGGGCTTGGAAATCTCAGGACCACTGATGTACCTTTGAAGGGTTACAAAGGCATTCTCCAAAAAAGTGTCGTGGACTTTTAAAAAGTCTTTTATTATTTTAATGGTTTTTGTGGATTTAAGATTCCTGTCCAGCCTGTCAGCTGCCTTGAAGACAGTCTGTCTGTCTGTCTGTCTGTCTATCCAACTATCGATCTGTGTATCTATTCCTCCTTTTTTCTTCTTTCTTTCTTCCTTTTTTCTATCTATCTATCTATCTATCTACCTATCTTGTCTCTCTGCCTGTCTATCTATCCACCCAGCCATTCCTTCCTAATCTATCTTGTCCAGTGGTTCTCAACCGGTGGGGTCCCCCGATGTTCCTGGACTGCAACTCCCAGAAGTCTTCATCACTAGCGGAGCTGGCCAGGATTTCTGGGAGTTGCAGTCCAGGAACATCTGGGGACCCACCAGTGGAGAACCACTGATTCTAGTCTGTCTAGTCTCTGTCCATCTACATTGACACATGACTACATAAAAACAGACATACATATATAGTAAACCTAGGTATAGCATTCTATCTATCTATCTATCTATCTATCTATCTATCTATCTATCTATCTATCTATCTATCTATCTATCTATCTATCTATCTATCTATCTACAGTATCTCTCTTCCTTCCTAATCTATCTATCTATCAGTCCTTCCCTTCTATCTATCTATCTATCTATCTATCTATCTATCTATCTATCTATCTATCTATCTATCTATCTATAATAAACTGAATATAGACATATAAATAAAATGAAGCACTAATTACATTTCGGCAATTTGCAAGATATAAACTGAAGTAGTACCAATCATCTTTCTACCCTTGCAAGAGGTCCCGAGGGCATCATAAGGAATTCCCCTGAGCAGGCCCAACCTGGTCGTCCACCCCTCCCCCGTTCAAAGGGAGAGAAATCAACACCCTCAGCTAGTGATGAAGCCATTCCCGACATTCGGAAGCCTTGGGGGGAAAACTTTGGAGAAAGACCGGGAAAAAATGGGGCGGAAACAGGGCTTCCCCCCGCCCTCCCTACCCCTCAACTATTTCAGCTCGGCGCTCATCACCGGAGACGCCCCGAAAGGTTACCTTTACATATGTCCCACCGGGTTGTGCCCTTCGCCGAGGCCCGGATGAGATGCCGAGAGGGCCATCTGGGGGTCTCCCACGACGCTGGACACCTTCTCTTCCTCCCGGCGCTTCAAACAAGCCGCCTTCGGATTTAAATTGCGTTCTAGAGGCCGGAGGAGGGGGGGGAGAGGCGCGCCGAGGTGGAGGGGAAAGCGGAAAAAAACCCGAGTGAGCGGTCGCAGTGGATGGGAGGGGACCCCTCTTCCCTCCCCACGCCCTGCCCACGGAAGCGCAAGAGGGGAAACGCAGCCAGAGAATAAAGATGCGCAAAAAAATTTTTAAAAAAGCCCGAGCAAACTGCATGAGGTCCCCGCCTGGCCCAAGCGCTGCCCCGCCTTTTAAAAATCCCCTTCAAAATTGCGTAACTGCCTTTGTTCTGCCCAGGTTTTTAAAAGCCAGGACAGAACAGACTCCAGGGATGGCGAACCTTTTAGAGACCGAGCGCCCAAACGGCGATTCAAAACCCACTCGTTTCCCGCCAAGCGCCAATACCTCCACGGAACCTGTATGCAGGGGGCGGTGAAGGGGTGATGTTGGGTGCCCCCCCAGAAAGGGCTCTGAGGGCCACGTTTGGCACCCGTGCCGTAGATTCACCAACACTGGAATAGAGCAATATATCTTGGATGAACGGACACGCACAGAGAGCGAATATGTATACTGTATTGTATATAGAAATACAGTATGCAGTACGGTACTGTATATACAGTAGGGTCCCGGTATCTTCTGAGGATTGGTTCCAGGCCTTCCCGTGGATAATGAAAACCGTGGATAAGAGAGAACACCTGCCCACCCAACTCCAAACTGCTGTTTCCTGACAGTAGCTTGCTTTATGACTGCTGTTTTGAGACAGTAGCTTGCTGTTTGTGACAACAGCTTGCTTTGTGGCTGCTGAATTATTTAATTTTTCTCTCCCTCTGCCAACCGTGGATAATTGAATCCGTGGATAACTGAATCCGTGGATATTGGGGTCCTACTGTGCAGCATATTGCTCTATTCTGTCCTGGCTTTTCAAAAGCTTGCCCGGGCGGACGAAAAGCAGCCGTGCAGCTTGTATTCTGTAACTCAGACAAGCAAATTTCTTAGTGGGGGGAGAAGAGACAAGTAGCCCGGCGCCCACCCAACGTCCCCTTCGGGATCGGTTCCGATCATCCCCCCCCTCAAAAAAAAGTAACCCACCAACCCCAAACCCGGGTGCCACGGCACGACAGAGCAAAAGGGACGTAGAGAACGGCAGAAAGAGAAATGCCAGGAAAGGGATGCAGAGAGAGAGAGAGAGAGAGAGATGGGAAGCGTGGGTGGGGGGTCATCGGAGGGGGTCGGGGTGGGGTGGGGGTGTATTGTCGGGACGTCCTGCCGTACCTCGTACTTGCTGCTCCAGCCCTAGAATGACCTGGACGGCTTGCTGAAGGATGATGAGCTTGGTCTGGGCTTTGTCTGTTTTTAAGTGCAGCTGGCACATGCGGCCCAGCTCTTTAAAGGCTTCGTTTATGTCCCGTACGCGCACCCTCTCCCTGGCGTTATTGGCCATCCGCCTCTCCCGGTCTCTCAGGTCCTTGTCGTCCAAGGAGAGCACCTCATCCGTGCTGCTGCTACGTTCACACAGCATCAAAGGGGGGAGGGGGGTTAGGGTTAGTCAGGGCTGGGGGGGCAGGCGGACGTTACAGGGGGGGGGAAGGGGGCGCGTCCGGTGCCAAGGTGCGGCCAGGAAAATAAAATAACGCCCCACACCGCCAACGGCCGAGTCGAAACCGCCGCGTGCCAATCGGAGAGCGCGAGGGTCCCTTCGGTGACACCTCGAGGGTGTGTGTGTGTGTTGGGGTAAAGGGGCAGCCAAGGTGGGTTTGCGAGCCAGGACGAGGCCCCCTGGTGCCTCCCGGCCCCTCGGGACTACCGATCCCATCCACCCTTTCCTAGGCCAGCAGGGCTGGTCAGGAAAGGGGGTGAGAAAATAGAATAAATCAAGGCCGCAAGGCACCAGGTGGCCAATGCCTGCGGGTCCATTATTTCCGGGTTGCCTGTCCGTTGAATCGCTTGGCGAGCCAGAAACATTGACTTGTCCTTTGCCAGGCGGGGGAGCCCCGTACCAGAAAAACAAAACAAAACAAAACAAAACAAAACAACCAGCCAACAAAAGTGTGGGGGAGATTCCCCTCCCTCGACACACCCCATTTCCGCACGGGCGCGCGTGCCAGGTAAAGGGACTTATAAAACTAGACCTACAGCACCTTTGGTACAAAACTGGGGGGGGGGGGGGACCGATGAAGAAGACCTGTAAAACAGAGCAGCTGTCGATCCAAGCGGAGCGCTTAAATACCCGTCCCGTCTGTGGAAAACACGGGAACGCCCCAAAAGATCAGCCAGGATTCTTGGGATCCGTGTCGGGCCGTTTGCGGGCATCCAGCGTTAAGTTACGCCGCGCCGGCAGCCAGGTTCCTCGCATGTCCTCCGCACACACAAACACAAACACACGCACGCACACACACATACGTGAAGCGAAAAATATTTGGCCGGGCTCCACCCAGAGACTGACAAAGGGAAGGCTCGCCAAGCCGGACGTTGGCCGCCCCCTGTTAAAGCCCTGCCGTCATTTCACGGAAGACGGTTCCTGGCTCTTTTCCTTCTCGCCCCCTCTGGGCTCAGTGCCTCCATCCCTGCCTCGTCCGGACGGCCTTCTCCCCCAAGAGCAAACGCATTAAAACAAAACAAAACAGGGAGGTGGAAATATATATATATATATGCACTCGGCCGAGTTTGTTCTGATAGGACGGGCACGTCCAAACTTCAGCCCTCCCGATTTTTTTTTGGACCACAACTCCCAGAATTCTAAGCTTAGATTGCCAGTGACAAAGGACTGTGGGAGTTGCGGTCCAAAAACATCCGGCGGGCCGAAATTTGGACACGCTTGCGATAGGGTGCTTGGCTCCCTTTCGGAGCCAGACCCCCACCCCCAGATAAAGCTGACGCAAGAGATCCGGGTGTGCACGGGTATGCCCGTGCACGAAAGGGGTCGTCCTTGCTTCTTTCCTAAGACTGCGAAAGCTGAGGCTGTCTGGGGTTCCTGGACAGGAACGGGGTGGGGTGGCGGGGGAAGAGAGGAAAAATAGGAGGGTTTTTAAAAAACCAAGTGGCTTCCCTTGCCTGGTCTAGGGCAAAGAAAGTTTCTGCCCACCGCCCCTCGCTCAACTGCTGCCATGGAGCTGAAGGATAATCGGCAGCCCCGGATGAGAAAATAATAATAATAATAATAATTAGGGTTTCTTTGGGGTGGGTGGGTGGGTGGGTAGGGAAAGGGGCGGTTGGTTTGGGGCATGCATTTACGCGTGGCTATCGTGCCGGCTGACAAAATTTGCAAAGAGAAGGGGAAAAGATGTCTTCTTTCCTATCGCTTGGAAACCGGAGCCGGGAAGGACGTCCGGGGCCCCCGTCACCAGCTGCTTGGCTCCCCTAAGAAGTCCCGAACAGCTGCTCTTCGCCGATTCGGCCGCTTTGCATTGATTTTCCTCTAGCTTCGTAAGGGGGGTGGTGGTGGTGGTGGTTGAGAGAGACGGCTTTCCGGGAACCCGGTCCCGCTGTCCGTTTCTACAGATCCACCGTTTCCGCCGCTGCCAACTGGCTGATGTTTAAAACTTTAGGGGTGGGGTGGCTGGGGATGATGGGATCGGAGACCCCTGAGACGGGAGGGCCAGAGGCCGAACGCTGCCGCCACGGGCCTTTCCTGTCCAACTCCCCGGTGGTGGTGGCAGTGGTGGTGGCGGTGGTGGTTTCCGTCTCTCTTAAGCTAGCAGCAAGTACAAGGTAGAGGGAGGGGACCACCGAGGGGTCACGGCTGAGGACTGTCTGTAGGAAAGCAGGAAAGTTGGAAGGGGGGGGGCAGAGAAGACAGCGGAGAAAAGGAGGAGGAGAGAAATAGCACAAGGAAAGAAAGAAAACATCGAAAGAATACAGAGAGAGAGAGAGAACACACACGAAAATAGCGATGCATGTTAAAACAGATGAAAAAAAGGGGGAAACGGGGGCGTGCACGCGCAGGCGTGGGTGTTAACCAGACCAGGGGGCAGGAGCACCGTGTTCAGCATCGCAGCGGGGACAGAACGGGGGGGGGGGGCAAAGAGCAGCCTCGCGGATCGCCGTTCGGAAAAGCTCACGTGCCAGCCTCGGCAGAGAACGGCGGGGAGGACGCCTCGCGGCACCCGCCCCCCGGGAGGGGGGGTTTCGATGCCGAGGGAGCCAGGTTAAACGCGGGCATGCACGGCCAAGCGTTAAAAAAAAAAATAAAAGACCCTGGAAGTCGGACACACACACACACACACACACATACCCTCCCGAGACCCACGCCCAGGGACCGCACTTTTTCGTCTCCCACCAGCCCAGGGGCTGAATTGCTTCTCGGCGGTGGTGGTTGCCTCCGTGGGGTGTTTTATCGGGGTGGGGGTGGGGACTTACACAGCTCGACAGCACTCAGATCTGCAGGGCTTCCCCTCCCCTCCCTCCAAGCACCTTGCCCTCATCCAAGGTGCTAGTCCTCACTGAGGCCAAAACCCCCACCCGCTGCGACCCTCACGGTCTCTCGCCACCGCCGCCACCACATATGCCTATTTCTCTGTCTTCCAGCCCTGCTCCGAAGGCTTGGCCAACGCCCTCCAAGAAGCACCCCGCCCTGCGTTTGAAAGGAGGAAGAAAATGACCGTCGCTGCCCGGGTCGTGTCGGATCGCCCGGTCGGGCACCGGAGGTACGTGCCACAGAAACCACGGAAGGGCCTGAAGCAACCGGGAGGAAGGCTTTGGGCATTTGGGATCACCTCACTGGGTTTGTTTGTGTGTTTGTTTGTGTGTGTGTGTGTCTGTGTGTGTGAAGCAAGCAGGCAAGGGAGGGGCCGTGATACGCGTGTATAAAGTCGCGTACAGTGCAGAGAGTGTGGGTCCTGAGAGACCCCCTTACTCCAAACCCAACCTCTCCCGGTTCGTCTAGGACAGGCACGTCCAAACCTCGGCCCTCCTGATGTGTTTTGGAGCGCCACTCCCAGCATTCGAAGCCTGGGTTTCCAATGGCAAAGGACTATGGGAGTTGTGGTTCAAAACATCTGGAGGGCTGGAGTTTGGGCATGCCTGGTCTAGGAAAAGGAAGCCAAGATCCTCACCCAAGCCCTCGGTTCAACTGTGGGAACTCCTCGCCACAAGAGAACACCCTGGCGGCGGCGGCCGCTCTCGGGGAAGGGGCAGCCCCTCGCTTTTTTTTAATTGATGGCCGGTGGGCTACTTTTGAACCCTTCGCGGGCTACCGGTAGCCCGCGGTCTCCCTGTGGTACAGGTCTGCTTTATTATACAAGGCACCACCGTACTTCCACGAGGAAGTGGGCTGACCCGACAAACCTAGTGCCATGAAGCAGGGCGAGGAGAAATCAGGGATCTCCGGCCCCGGCCCCCAGCAGATTGCGAGTGCCAACGCGTTGGCTTTTTTTGGGGGGTCCCCAAACGCAGAACGGGAGAGAAAGAGACAGCGAGAAGCAGCGAGGGGAGGGATGCCAACGGAAAGAAAGAAAAAACCCAAAAATGGAAGAAGTGGGCAAACCAGCAATGACACAGACCCAAAGTTAATTTTAAAAGGGGGGGGGTGTTAAAAAGGCACATAACCCCCAAACACACACACACACACACACACACAAATAAAAGCAACGCCCCAGGCAAACAGGAAGGCGGGCACCCGCGGAAGCGTCAGCAGGTCGGCCGAGGGAGAGGGGAGGGTGTCGTTGGGGGGGGGTGGGGGTGTTAGACGAAACAGACAGCCCCATGCCGTTCCGCAAAAAGACGCCAACCACATCGGGGGAAGTCTCCACTGACCTCTAACTTGTTGCTCCAAGTTGAGGATGACGGAGACCGCCTGGTGGAGGATAAGGAGTTTGGTCTGCGGCTTTTCGCTGTTTAGGTGGAGCTGGCACATACGGCCGAGCTCTTTAAAGGCCTCGTTGATGTCCCGGACGCGCAGGCGCTCCCGGGCGTTATTGGCCACCCGGCGCTCTTTCTCCCGTTCGGCTTTTTGCTCTGGGGGGAGCAGGTCGTCGTCCTCGTCGTCGTCTTGACTGATGGGGAATTTGAAATGAGAATGAAAGTGGGGGATTTGGGGGGGGCGGGGGCGGCGGCGGGGGGTTCGGGAACACACCTCGGCACCGCAGGCGACGTTGTTTTTTTTGGGGGGGGGTTTATTGTTTCCAAACACCAAGAGAACAAAAACACCTGACTCCTTAATGCAACCCCTCTCTCGTGTGCATCGAAACCGTCCCTCGGCGCTCAAAAGCAGAATGCGCTTTGCCCTGAGAAAAACCCGGGCGGGACCGCCGGAACGGCAGCCCACGCTTCAGGGTCCCGCACATTATGCCCCCGTGGACCTCAGCCACCTCTTTGGACCGGTAACGGTGGCTACTCCAAGGGTCCTTTGCGCAAAAGCTATCTTTTCCGTGGCCGGGGCGTGCCGAAAAACAGGCCTTTGCCCGTCCCCTTGCCAGGGGGAAAAAGCGGCGTGATTTGAAAAACCTACAGAATAAAAGACATCGGGGGAGACACAGGCACCTAGGTAACAGGTGGAAGGGGCATCAACCGGGCTAATGAGACCCCGAGTTTGGTGCTAACCAAACAGCAGCTGCCTCCCTCCTCGGATCCGGTTGTCCCGTGTTTAAAGACAGATTCAGGATCCTACCGCTTTCACACCCTCAAACCCACCCACCCCCGGCCCGGCCCGTGGCAGCCACCGGCCACTGAGACTCTGCAGGAGCTGCGTGGCTCGGTCTTATCGCCGCCACCCCAGCCACCCACCTACCCCCTTCCCCTTTGCCTGCTGTATCCCGGCCCGCCCGTAGAAATGACAAAAGACAGAGACCTGTCCAACGAGCACCTTGTTCGGTTGCGGGTCGGTTTCGGTTCCTTCTTCTCCTCTTCCGAGTTATCGGCCACTGACGTGTTCTCGTCGTCTTCCTTATCCTCCCGCTTAATCTCGCTGGCGCCCGACGAGACGCTCGCCCTCCCGAGACCTGCGGTCAAGCCTGCAAGAGTCCAGCGTGGCCAGCAGATATGAGAGAGAGAGAGAGAGAGAGAAACCAAGGGGAAGGTCACCAGGAGCGCGTTGTAAGTCTATGGAACTCCCTGCCACAGGATGTGGTGATGGCATCTGGCCTGGATGCCTTCAAAAGGGGATTGGACAGATTCCTGGAGGAAAAGTCCATCCCGGGTTACAAGCCATGAAGGAGATGTGTCCTCTCCAGGCTTAAAACCGGGGTCCTTCAAGGGAGTGGCATCAGGAGACAGATATCTAGTCTTTTGTGCTCCCAGAGGCATCTGGTGGGGCCGCTGTGAGATCCAGGAAGCTGGACTAGACGGGCCTTTGGCCTGATCCAGCATGGCTCTTCTTATGTTCTTATGTTCTTATGAGCAGTGTCACCCCAGGATGCTGCCCAAAACTAAACAAAATTCTTCTCCGGCACGCATAGAACTTTCTGACCAAGACCGGACAAGAGCCGTGGAGTCCCCGCTTTCCTGGACTTTGAGGGAGAACAAAGGAGTTTCTAGTCCTCAAGGCTGCCCAGATGCTGTCAGGAACCACGTGTGCCCCAGATCTTCCAGAATATCAGCAGAAAGGGTCCGGATCGGATTCTCCCATTTGACCGGATGGAACCGCCCTATTCCATGGCAGTGCATCCTTAACCAACCCTCTCTGTCTCCTCCTCCCCGGTCAGCCGCACCCTCCCGGGCGCCCCAGTGGCGAGAAAAATGCCCGACTCCCCCCCCTTCTTACCGCTGAAGGCGTCCGAAGACTGTCCCCGGTTGAGGTCCGGGAGAGAACCCGTCTGTGCCGGAAGAGCGACATGATTATGGAGCAGGTTGGAGTTGCTGGAGAGTCCGTCTTCGCCATGGCTTCCTCCCACCTGCGAGGAGAGAAGGCAAGGAAAGAGCCTCAATCAGAAACCCAATTTCTGCTCAGCTCTTTGAGAAGAAAAAAAAAAAAACAAAGTTACTAGCCCTTAAGAATCAAGGCGGGCAGTCCTGTTCCGGGCGGCCGCTGCAGGTCCTCGGCTTAGCCCGTCCATCACAACGGTGCTCCCTCGGCCCCGCTTTCTGGTCCGATCTTCTTACCAGGTTCGAGTGCCGGTTGGCGATGGGCAAGACGGAGGCCGGGGGGAAGGACTGGCCCAGGCTGCCCACGGAGCCGCCGTGGCCGGAGGCGGACGCCAGGAGGTCGTGGATCTCCCGGTGGTTCCCTTGGCCGACGGCGTGGCTCCGGAGGACGTGAATGGCCTCGTCCAGATGGTCTTCCATTTTGTTTTGCTGGGGGGGGGGAGAGAGAGAGAAACAGAGACCAGAAGACTTGAAAATGGCATCCCTCCAATCGGATCTGCCCAAACCCTCCACGTTCTAAATCCTCCTATCCCTTTTCGGTCAACCTAAAACTTGTGGGTAGCTCTAAAAAAACCCGCCAGCTGGTGGATCTACGTTGGAGACAGAGCCACCAAAGAAAGGACATAAAGAAGAGATAAATCATCGATGCCACACAAAACGCTGCAGGGTGAGGCAAGAAGTAGTTATGGAGAAACAAAGTGTAGTAATATATATATTTTTTAAAATAAACTAGATTGTCCTTCCTTGCTGACACCTCTCCCCCTAGGAGGGTGGTGGTGGGAGCCTCTCTGTTCTCTATGGTTCCTTGCAAATTCTTTCAGTGAAATGGGTGCAAATGACGTCGGATTCTGTGCGTCAAACCGGCCGGGACGAACAAGGGATCCAACGCAGAGAAATCTGAAGGTGTGTTCTAAAGAAGGGTCTTCCTTTTAAAAGTTCCCCACGGCTGGTCTCCCTACTTAGACGGGGGGCCAAGCAAAGGATGCCTCCCCTCGAGACGGGTGCCGTCGGGCGCAAGCGCAGCCGGGCTGGCCAAGAAGGCCGTTGGCGCCCAACCTGGGGCTTCACGGTCTTATTCCTCCTTATCGAGAGGGCACGACGGAAGGAAGGCAGGCGCTTACCAAAGTGTGGAGGGTCCCTTCGTAGCTTGGGGATAACGCCCCCTGCCCGCCGGCCCGGGGCCATTGCGAAGAACCTGAGGCGGAAGAAGCAAAGAGAACATTTGGAGGGTCAGGGTGGTGCAGTGGTTAGCGCCGCTGGAGGGAAACGCTGGGAGGCCCGAGTTCGCATCCCCCTACCGAGCCCTAAAATGCACAAGGCAGTTTTCTCTCGCCCTCTGAAGTGGACCAACTTCGCAGGGCTCCCTCCCATTTCCTCGTTCGGTATCATTTTAAGCTGCCCCCCTAAGTGTCCGAAGAGATACAGTAGGACACCCCGTATCCACTGATTCATTATCCACTGATTCAGTTATCCACGGTTGGCAGAGGAAAAAAATTTAAACAATTCAGCCGCCACAAAGCAAGCTATTGTCACAAACTGTAGCTGTAAAGCAAGCTACTGTCTCAAAACAGCAGTCATAAAGCAAGCTACTGTCAGGAAACAGCAGTTTGGAGGTGGGTGGGCAGGCCTTCTCTCTTATCCACGGTTTTCATTATCCACGGTAAGGCCTGGAACCAATCCCCAGCGGATACCGGGGTCCTACTGTATTTCTTAATGTTACAGGGGTAGGAAGAAAACAGAACCTTTCCCAGGTCACCCCCAAAAAAAAGCAACAACAAAGGAAGGATTTGGTGGCTCGGGCTGTGAGTTTCTCCCACTCAGATAGACTGCTCCTGGCCGTGGCTGCTCCGCCATAGCACAAGGTGTGTCCCTCCACCCCACCCCACCCCCCAAAATTCAAACAGCTTGCCTGTGATGCCCTGAGGAGATCCCACCGGCGTGGATGGATTAGAAGAGAAATTATTGCTCGAGTGATCCGGTGAGTAGATCTGGAAAGGGGGACAATTAAAGGCCAATTAAAAGGCGAGGTTTGCGGCGGTCGGGCGAGAATCCCCCTTTTCCGGGGAAACAAAACAACGACATTCGATGGCCCCGTTCCCTCTAGATTTGCTGTTAGCGGGACTCAGTAACGTCACGACGCAAGCCGCATCGAGGCAGGGCGGTCAGGCCTCCGTCCGGAGCGCAAGCGGCCATCCTCTTTGTCGTTGCAATAAAAGGCTTACCGAAGCTAAAGCTTTTCCAAGGGCGTCCCCCGAACTGCCAGCGCCGGTCCCTCGGTTACCTGGAGCAGAAAAGAGACGACCCGTGAAGGCGCGCTTGCCGGCCTCGGGCGGCAGAGAAAAGCCAGGCGGCGTCAGCGAGAACCACCAGCCTGGCTTGGGAAGGGCATCCGCCGTGCACGGAACGAGGGGAAAGTAATTAAGCGTCTTCGCGGCCACAAGACTGGAAAAGACAGCATCTGCCCCCGACAGCAGAAATCCCCAAAAGATTTCCCGAGTTTTAGAGTTCAGTCCCAGGACTCTGAAAATTTAATCTCTCTCCCCCCCCTCTTGAAACGAAACTGGAAAACGTTGGAAGCCAAATAAGAGGACGCGATAAAGAAAAACATCACCCGTTCCTTCGTTATTATTACGGAGCCACCGAAACCGGGATGGAAAGATTTATATTGAGTATCTAGACAAGGCGTAGCTTCATCGGGATCGGGTGTACGTTCACAAAGAGCCATCCCGCAAGGAGGTGAAAGGGATGGCTTGTAGGTCCAGGGCCTTTTCAGCAGCTGCCCCCAGGCTATGGAACGCCCTCCCAAAGCGAGACCCGCCGGGCGCCGACATTGATGCCGTGTCAAAACCTTCCTGTTCCAGAAGTTTTTAAACTGACGATTGTGGGTCCCGATGGCAATTTTAGTGTGGCGTTTTAATGTATCGCGTTCATGGTATTTAAATGTTTTTTTATGGCTTTAATTTTATCGCAACTTTGACATTTGAATTGTCTGAACTGTTTCTCTGGATTGTGAGCCGCCCAGAGACCTTTGGCTAGTGGGCGGCATACAAGCTGTATAAATAAAATAAAGAACGAAATAAAAATAAATAAAACCGCACAAGCTTTTTAGCACTGCAGAAGACTGTGTCAGATTTCTTTTATTATTTTAAGCGTGGAAGGGGAAAGAACGGAAGCCCCCATCGGGGCTCTAGTTCTCTTCTCTGCCTGTGTCTCCGTCCCCGAGACAATTCCAGAGAGGAGAAAATCCAGGATGGAGTTGGGGGGGGGGCGCGGCGTTACCGGCCGTGTGCCCACCCGTACCCACATTCCACGCCTCTTCCTAGGTATCCCATCGTCCTTTCAATCTTTTGCCTGCCCTGGGGGGGCTCAGTCACAGACAGTCCCACTAAAAGAGGTGGGTTGCGAGAAAGAATATATGTTTTTTTTTGAAGGTTTTTATTCGAGACCATCATATTCCTTGGTGTCACCTCCGGATTGCCACGATGAGCGGGAAAGGGGGTGGGTGGGGTTGCCAATGGGGTGGCGGCGAAGAGGATGGATTAGGGTTCCGCTTTGGGGTTTTTAGCTCAAGAAGGCAAAAGGAAACCCACCCACCCACCCCGCCGCCTTTTCTAGCCACAACCTGAGCCCCTTCCATCCTTTGCTGATCCCGATTACATCTTTCCCCCGTCCAGACGGGGGGCTTCCGGTGTAGCTGTTTCGGCAGGGACCCCCCCCACGCACCACGCACCCACTCGCGCACGGACAGAGCGGGGGTTACACCCACAGCACATGGGTATGAGCAGGTGGGTGGTGGGAAAACCCCCAGAGAGGAGAGATGGGTGTCGTGGGCGAAGAGCGGCGGCGCCCGACCCTCCCGAGGGGGGCGGCGCCCCCCCGCGAGCGTACAAAGTCCTCAGACAGCGGCTTAAAACTAAACAGATCTATTTCTGACAGCCTGGCGTGGATGGGTTTCCGCTGACTCCTTCCCCACCCCGGGGGGGGTGTGTGGATTAACCTACATGTGCGAGAGGGGGAAGGGAGGAGGAGGAGGAGGAGGAGGAGGAGGCCGGAGGAAAACGGACAGGGAGGCCCCTGAAACAGAGCGTGCGCGCGCGCAGGCAAAAGAGGCAAACAGAGCAGGGAGGAGGGGAAATAAATTAGCATCTGGAAAGCATCGTCCGGAAAACCACCGGGAACTCCAACCGCATCCGGGAGGGTTAGGCGCAATTTGGTTTGTTTGCACCTTCTCACCCCAAGGGGAGTGGTGCCAGTGGAGGCTCTTTGGCCCCTTTCCCACCACTACCTTGCAAGGTAGACTTGGGGGTGTCCGTCCCCCTAACAGCCCCAGAGAGCCCGGCCGCCCCCTGGGGCTGAGCGATCCCGCACGGACCGAGCGCCTTCCGGGGACAGGGAAGAAAGGAAGCCGCCCACCCCAACCGGACCGCCAAGGTGGACACTGACCCATCACGGTCTCCGTCCCGCCGATGGGGGGCGTGTGGCTGGAAACACCGTACTGGGTGGAGGCGGACGAAAACCCGGAGACGGAAGGGAGGCCGCCGTTGACTTCTCCTGGGTGCATCTGGTAATTCTAGAACCGAGGGGGAGGAGGGAGAGAGAGAGAGAGAAAGGTGCTAAAAACACACACCCGGCAGCCTCCGTGTGGCTATCGCAGGGTGCGCGTCTGAAATCCCCGTCCTCCGATTCCCACCCCACCCCAAGGCATGGGGGAGCCCCACCCCCCCACCCCAACCTCCGGTTACCATCCGTTCGTGCTGGTGGAGACCACTGAAGTTGCCGGGTTGTGGGAGCGGAGAGGAAGAGGTGCCCAGAATCGCCCCGTAATTCGACTGCCCGAGGGTGCCGGAAGAGCTCCACAGATCGGCCGAGTTGGGGAGTCCGTCTGCAAGACACAAACATCCCAGAGCTTGGCGGGGGGGTTAGCGGCTTTGCTTCCCCACCCCACCCCACCCCACGCCTGCCTGCCTGCCTTCCGGTTGGGGGCCCGGCGGCTCGGTTTAGACACGGAGGGACCGTCGCCCGCCTTGGGGGGGCGACCCGGGGCGGAGGGCAGGGCCTTCCAAGGGATGGCACTGGATGGCGGGCAAAGAAAAACACGTTTGGTAGATTTCAGAGGGCGGAGGGGCTGCCAAACGGCGAGAAACCCAAGTAGCAAAATAAAGCAGGAAACAAAGCAGAGAGAGAGAGAGAGAGAGAGAAGGAAGAAATGTCTTTGCATGCGAGTGGGAATGATGATAAGTCATTGCCGCCACCGCTGCCACCCACCGGGGGGGACTCACCGGGCATATAAAAGGCTCCTGGATACACCGTGCTGGGAGGCTTGGAGGGGGCGTAGCCGCCCGGTTCCCGGCTGTATTCGTCGCTCGAGTTGGGTGGGTACACCTGTTTAGGAAAGACGGGGAAAGGGGCGGCGTCGGAATCAACGGGAACGGCCCGAGAGCGGCGTTTGCAAACCGATAAGAGAAATTGGTCCTCTTGTCGTCGTCCCCCCCTTCCCGGCCCCAGCCATCGTGATGGCTTCGGCGGCAAGCTGGGAAGGTGACGTCTTAATCCAACCCCCACCCCCACCCCGGCTTGAAAACCCACCCCGTCTGGGTGCCTGCCAGAAAGGGGGCACAACACGTCCCATCCTCCCCTCCCCGCCGCCTTTGAAACGGCGAAATTGGAGTTTCAACATTATTTTTAGACACCTGCCTCCTCCTGCCTCCAGGAGGTCCTGGGTTCAAGGCTCCCGGCAGCCGGGGACAAGGAAAGAAATGTCTGGGTCCCCCCCCCAAGAGGCCCTGGAAAGCGGGCAACGGGCAGATCTCGGGTAGGGGTGGGTGCCAGTGGGGGCGGTCTCGGCTGCTCTTAAAATGTCCCCCCCCCCGCCGCCGCCGCCGCCCCTGGCTGTGCATCTCTGCAACCCTGTGGGGGAAAGTTCCGTCCTGGGTGCAAAATAAATAAAAAATTAAAAAAAAATAGTAAAGAAAAAAAAGTCGTAAAACATACACATGTTGCCTGCACACAAAACCTTGCACTGCAGGATACAAAGCAAAAAGAAAAAAGTTCAGTCCCGGATGCAAAATAAATAAAAATAAAAATAAATAAAAATAGTAAAGGAAAAAAAAAGAGAGAGACTAATTGAAAATATTTGGATCTGTCGGAGAGGGGGTGGGAACCCCCTCGATTCCTCACGGCTGGGGGAGTTTCAGAATGCCCTTTCTCACACACATGTTGCAAACACACACACACACACACACACACACACGCACACGCACACACACACACACACGCACACACGCGAGGCAGGCAGATGGGTTTCGGGTTGCAGGCGGGGCGGTGGTGCGTCGGCATTCTGGCCACGTGCTCCCAAGGATTTGACGAGGTTGCTTTGTATCCCGTAGCGCAAGGTTTTGTGTGTGTGTGTGTGTGTGTGTGTGTGTTTTACGGCTTTTGGGGCAATGGGGAGGGGGGGAGGGAGAGCAGAAGCAATAAATAAAGTCTTTAAAAAAACCAACACATGCATAGGCCTGAATGAGAGGAGGCGGGGTATGTGGCGATTTCCAAGCTGCCTTCTGAAACCTCCCTTCCCCTTCCCCTTTGCATTTGCGTGTGTGTGTGTGTGTGTGTGTGTGTGTGTGTGTAGGAGAGAGTGTGTGCACTGGTGTGTGTGTGTGTGTGTGTGTGTAGCAAATGTGTGTAAAAAAGTGTGTTTGAAATGTGTGTAATAGGGAAGAATAGGGGGCTTGGGGTGTGTGTGTGTGTGTGTGTGTGTGTGTGTGTGTGTGTGTGTGTGTAGATAGGAGAGAGATGTGCACTGGAGCAAAAGTGTGTTTGTGTGCAAATGTGTGTAATAGGGAAGAATAGGGGCTTGTGTGTGTGGTGGTGTGTTTGTGTGTGTGTGTGTGTAATGGGGAAGAATCGGGTGGGGAGAACCCAGAGAAGCAGAGCCGGGTGGGTCGGGGTGGGGGGGGAATGAAGCTGGCTACAAAGAATTAAAAAAAAAAATCCCAGCAAATTGCCTTTTCCTATAATTTGATTAAATAGCAGGAGCCGGGGGGGGGGAGGAGAAGGAGGGAGGGAGGGAAGGAAGGGGGGGAGGCCGGGGCCGGAGCGAACGCACGAATAATAGCCCCTCGCCATCTGCCAGCGCTTGGCGCCCGGCCAGCTCCTCCAGGCAGCTGTGTGTGGTGATGCCGAGGGAGGGGTGGCGGGAGGAAGGGAGGGCCAAGAGAGAGAGAGGGGGGGAGTGGGGTGGGGGGGTGCGACGGACGGGGAAGGGGGGCTGCCAGGCGACACAGAGAGAGAGAGAGAGAGAGAGAGAGAGCAGGAATGAGCAGCTTTTGCAAGATTTTTTTTAATGGGGGGGGCGGGCATGGAGAGAGAATTACACACACACAAACACACACACACACACACACTTGCAAAAAGAAGCCTCAGTGGCCGACCCACCCACCCCCCGGTATTCCCCTCCCCTCGAAGGGTTAATTCCCCGTAGCCCTACTCCCCCCCCTCTGTGCTCTGCAATGCATGCTAAAAATGTTCCCCCCCTTTTTGCAAAAAAAAAAAAAAAAAAAAAGATACCGGTGGTGCCACTTTTATCATCCCAAGGCTGTCCTGTCCCCCCCCCCCCCCCCAGAGCCGTCCACCTTCAGAAGGCAACCGGGTGGGGTGGGGTGGGGTCGGGGTGGGTGGGCAAAAATTAAAAAAATAAATAATAATATTAGGCCTCACGCCCCTTACTAAAATTAATAATAATAATAATAATAATAATAATAATAATAATAATAATAATAATAATAATAATAATAATAATGTGTAGTTAGCTGTGTGGTTAATAATAATAATAATAATAATAATAATAATAATAATAATAATAATAATAATAATAATAATAATAATAATAATAATAATAATAAGCAAGCCTGGTTTGGAAACCATGCATAAAAGAGCCACCAAACCTGCGCCAAAAGCCAAATTTTTGATTCACGGACCCAGACTGACTCGCCTCTGGCATCCTCAACCCACCTCTGCCCCGTGGCAAGGGTGGAAACGGGCACCAGAATCACCCCTTGTTATTGTGTGCCAATTTAAAAGGAGGGAGGCTTAAACCGAAAACTTAGAGAAGAGGAGACAGACAGAGAGAGAGAAAAAACAACAACGCATAAACTCGGTGTTGTTATGACCCCGGCTTGAGTCAACGCGAATTTTCCGGGGTTAAACGAGGTTCCATCCAAATTCGCTTCGAAGGATGCAAAGGAGAATTGAAAAACTTTTGTGTGAACCGCCCAGAGTTCCCTTTGGGAAATGGCAGCGGTATATATAAATAAAAAAATAAATAAATAAATAAATAAATAAATAAATAAATAAAAAACGGGACCGGGGGGGGCGGACCCCAGACCCATCTGGCCGGTTCGCAAGCCACCCCGATCGAGGCGAAACGAAAACGGAACATCCAGAAGGAACTCCTGGATGTCAGAACGCCAGCCTTCTCCCTGGAGCATCGCGTCATTACCACGCTTCCTGTTGTTTCAAACGGGAATGGCGAATCCTGAAATTTCATTATCCCCCCGGAAGAAGAAGAGGAAGAAAAAAACCAACAACCAACAGAGAGCTAGACCAATGCTGGCAATGAAACTGAACGCTCCTTGCTTGTCCGTGGAGGCCACGAAATCAGATCGGGGGGGGGATGTACAATTGCAAATAAATCCATATATGTGGATATTTTTTTTTGGCAATCCGCTCCACCTTCGGTCCTAGCCAGCCTGCTTTTTTTTGGGGGGGATCTTGAGCAGCCAAGCGATGAGGCAAAGGTGGAAAGGAAGCTACAGGAAACGGGAGGAAAAAAAACAGAGAGAGAGAGAGAGAGAGAGAGAGAGAGAGAGAACCCACTTTGTGCAAAGCAAAAAAAAATGTTTTTAAAAAACGGAAAAGACGAACTCCATCCAAAAGACGAGCCCCCATCCAGGGGAGAAACTGCGTGTCGACGCACAAGCAGGCAGCAAGTTGGATGCACTGGGGATTGGTGGCGGAGGGGGTGTCCCTCCAAATTTTTCTGGCATTTTTCTGGAGGGAATTCTCCCCCCCCCCCAAAAAAATAATAATAATATAGGAAACACTAAATCAAGACCTAGCACCGGCCTCCCTCCTTCCTTCCCCGCCGCTGCCGTCCTGGATTTTACGCACCCACCCCCGCCGGCCAAAAAACGTTCAAAAAAAAAAAAATAAAAACCAAGAAGCCAGAGAGAAACACCACCACCACCTCTTGCCAGGCGGTACAGGCTGAGATCATTTCCTGCCCGGGACCCAGCTGCTCACCTGGAGAAGGAGATGGAGTTATGGGGGTGGCGGAGTGGCATGTAATTTGTAATCCCCCCCCCCGTGGAATTAAAACCCAGTTCTACCGCCGTGTTAACGTGTCATCCCATCCAGGGTGCCCGAATCCCAGCCAAAACACACCGGGAGCCCCCGTGGCGATGGGCCCTCGGCCTTTTGATTATTTTATCTGCAACCCCCCCCCCAAAAAAAAATAACCAAACACCCCATCTTCCCCCCCTTGCTTGGGGACTAGTGGCTTTTTTGCGCCACCCCTCCAGCACCGGAAACCGACAATTGAAAGCAAAATCGGAGGTAAATGTCCAGCCATTTCCTGTTTGGAGATTTCTTAATTTTTTTGACCACTTCTGGGCCTTGCGGGGCCCCCGTCTAGCGGTCTTCCAAAGAGAGGCGGAAACCTCTGTTTTAACGCTTCGATCCTGTTTTTCTCCTTCACCAAAACAAAGAAATCAAGTCGTAACCCACGTGGTTCACCAGAGAAAGAATAGACAATGAGAGGAAATGCAAGCCCACAAATGGATCAGGGCGCCGGGCCACGCGATCCACCCGGAGGTACGGCAGGACTTAACTTTCCCCCTCCTCCCCACACACACACACACAAAAAGGAAAATATTCCTAAATCCAGCTGAGACCCAAGTTCAAAAGAGAAGTGGAAGACTCACCTTAAGCAAAGCTACAAAAAGGAGCACCCGGTGGGGTTTGGCGACCCTTAAAAGAGCAAAAAAAAAAAAAAAAAAAAGCGGCAGAGACGGGGTCAGACTAGACAGCCTCGCAGTCCCTCCCACCCAATCTCTCCCTCCTTGTTATCAGGATCCCCGAGGCTGCCCTTGCCCACCGCGCCGGCCCTCAGCCAATAGGAACGCAGACATTCTGACATCACAGCAGCCTGGCCAATGAGATGAGCCCAAAACCAAAAAGAAGACCGAGTCAAGGAACCAACCTCCTGAATTTTCCTAACCCCTGGCACCGATGGATGACAAAAGAAGCCAGCTTACCGAAGAAGGGAGTCCCGGAGGCACCTTCCGAACTTTCTTCGGCTGTCCATCTGAACGGGAAAAGGAAATCGAGAAATATATATATATATACATATATATGATGCCAGTGATTTTGCTAATGTGCAACAGCTAAAATCCAGAAATGGGCAGGCACCAGGCATACACAAGCAGCTTAGTGTCACCTTCCACCTCCGCCTAACCCTAAGCATGATCAGCATATAGAAAAGGAGATTGTTTTCCCCAGAAGGGTGAGGGCGGAGGGGCCGCCACGCTTAAGGACCTGCTCCAAAGGACGGCCACAAGCCAGAGGCACGTGGCCAAAGGTGGTGGCCTCCACGGGGAAAATGGACCTAGCAAGCCGGGGAGGGGGGTGCGCTTCCCAGGTAACATGGCTGCACACATCAGGAACCGGGGCGGCACGTTAAGAGTGAGGAGGGCCAATGCTCCCTTCTCTTTATAGTGTTGGAAGAAAGGAAGGAAGGAAGGAAGGAAGGAAAGCTGATAGGAAGGAAGGAAGGAAGGAAGGAAGGAAGGAAGGAAGGAAGGAAGGAAGGAAGGAAGGAAGGAAGAAAAGCTGATAGTGGACAGAAGAAAGAAATGGAAGAAAGAAATGAATTGAAGGAAGGAAGGAAGGAAGGAAGGAAGGAAGGAAGGAAGGAAGGAAGGAAGGAAGGAAGGAAGGAAGGAATGAATAGTATACAGAATATAGTGGAGAGAAGAAAGAAAGAAAGAAAGAAAGAAAGAAAGAAAGAAAGAAAGAAAGAAAGAAAGAAAGAAAGAAAGACTGATACTGGACAGAAGAAAGAAAGAAAGAAAGAAAGAAAGAAAGAAAGAAAGAAAGAAAGAAAGAAAGAAAGAAAGAAAGAAAGACAAGCCACATGGCAGGCTTTTCCAACAGGTCTCCATTCTTGGCATTCCTGACCCTCAATGGAAGCCAGATGTCTGGTTTCTGAGCACAGCTTCCTGCTCAAGGCAAAAGCGAGGGGGTGGGGGAGAGGTCCCACCTCCGCTCCATCCCATCATAAGCCAGGAGCGTGTGTCCGTGCGGGGAGGGCTGCCCAAGAGTTGGGAAGCAGTAGATGCTGGGGAGCTGTCCTGTCCACCCTCCCCCCCACCCCACCCCCGGGTTTGCACAGAGACCCCTTTGCCCGATGGGGCCACGGAATGGGGGTGTGAAGTTGTTGTAGCTTTTCCTTTGGACGGAGTGGAAGTGAAAAGTTGCACACAAACGAGCAGGGTGGGTGGGATTTACTCGCCACCCAGGTCTCGGAAAGAGGAGAAATGGGTTCCTCAACAAGCCGACGATTTGGAGGGGAGCAGAAGAGGCTTTCATAAATAAATAAATAAATAAATAAATAAATAAATAAATAAATAAATAAATAAATAGCCACTCCCTTCTAAACAAAAACCACCCGTCTCTCTACTGCGCCCACTCTCGGGCGGAGGGGGTCCAGCTCTCGACCTCGGTGTTCCTCTTCTCTAAAATGGGCCCCCAGCCTCCTTGGCCAAATCGGGGACCTCCATCGCAACACAATTACTAACACCTCTTCTCTGGCATAGGACAAGTTTCCTCTTTCCCACAACTTTGGAACCTAGTCTCCCTCACTCCATACCCCAGAGCACAGAGAGAACTCCTCGTTTCCTGAGCTCCTTGCCCTCTGAAGATGCCGACCACAGCGTCGTAGGGCCCAAGCGGGGAGGGGGGGGCGCCCCAGGGCCAAGAGGGAAGCCCCCCGGCCCGGCCTTCCCGATCCGGTCGGTTTCGATCCAAGGTGTTGGCGTGTTTGATTGGCGTTGCTCCCCCTCGTCCCGAGAGGCGGCGCAACCAGGGGGCCGATCTCTCCCACCCACCCATGGCCCTTCAGTGGGGTTCACCTACCGATGTTGTTTTCGGCCCCTCTGCGGCGAGGGTTGTTGGCGTACGGGTAGTACTGCGATCCGCCCTTCACCCCCGTCGGCGACAGGGCGCTCGGGCTCGAAATGGCCATCTCGCCCGGCAGGAAACCCGACTGGAGGAGAAAAAGGTGGACAGGAAAGGCAGGGGAGGTGGTGGGGGGGGGGAGAGGACAGGGCGGGTGGGTACGGAGTCCTAAGTCATATCTATTGTTTACTAGTTCTAGTGTTTTTATTTATGCTTATCTGTTCTATCGTATTTTACTGTTTACGGCTTGATTTCTGTTCCGTTTGCAAACTGCCCAGAGTAGCCACGTAGCTAGATGGGAGCGGTATATAAATTTAATAAATAAATAAATGAAATAAAATAAGTATCTGACTCATTCAAAGGAAAAGAAAAAAAAACAACTCCAGTCCGACTTGACAGCGAGTCCCACGGCCTTAACCTCCACCCCCAGTGCTCTTTTCGAAACTGGAAGGGTTCTGCGGTCCTCCCCGTTACACCCGATCTAGTTGCATCCTCCCGGTACGGATGGGAACCTGCCATAACACCTGCAGAGATGGTCTTATGTCTGCCAGAAGTATGATCCCCCCCCCACTATCCCCCAGTTGGTTGGTTTTCAGCACCAGCCACCCCCCCCCCCAGCACCTGCCCAACGTCTGGGCCGGCTCTTCCGCGAGACGGCAACTGGAGGCTTCCGGCCCGTCGACACTCCGACAACGGCATCTCACGGGCAAATCAACGCCGCCGCTTACCTGAGTGAGAGGTGGCAAGCCCGTTTCTCTGCTGAAGGCGTACCCCCCTCGTTCAGTGCTTTTTCCTAGAGAGGGGAGAAAAATCCAGAAGCGTCGGTGGGGGTCTCGGTGTGGGGAAGAACACATTTGATTTGATTTTGCCTCTCGAGGATTTGATTTTGCCTCTCGGGGACCACGCAGAGCAGGGTCACCGGGAATATGTCCCGGGACCGTCCCTGGAGATCTTATTACGCTCCTCCGTTTCGCTTCTTTGGGAAAATCTCCGAGAGGCAAAATCAAATCAAATCAAAAAAAAATTTTTGCATCAAAGTTTGCAGGGCACCCCTATGCATTTCTGGACAGTGTGGGAGGGGGGGGGAACCACGCAGCCCTGTGCACGCAACCGATTGCAAGTGACGGGTTGGTTTGACCGCTACACGTCCCATCCAATCCGGTCGAGACGTGCAGACCCACAAGGCTCTTCTCCACAGGGCTGGGCATGGTGGAGTCTGGGCTGTGGGCGGGCGGGCGGGGGGGGGGGCAAGAGAGGAGAGAAACATCCTGAACTCATTGTGACCAGACAGCATTCAACGCAACACCCCAAAGGCCGCCTGCAAATCCAGCAGTTTGGGGGTGCCGACCCTTTTGGTTTCGCCTCAAGACATCCTTGAGAAAGGCAAGGCTGGGCCAACAGTCCAGAATAAACAATTAAAAAAAAATTGCCTGCCTGCCTTTCAATCAGTGTTGGTGAGCCTTTGACTCTCCAGATGTTCTGGACCACAACTCCCAGAATTCCGAGCCTAGGCGGCCACTGGCAAAGAACTGCAGGAGCTGCGGTCCCAAACATCTGGAGCGCCGAAGGTTTGCCAGGCATGTTCAAACCTCGGCCCTCCAGATGTTTCGGACCACAACCCCCACAGTCCTTTGCCACAGGCAATGCAGGCTTGGAATTCTGGGAGTTGCGGTCCAAAACATCAGGAGGGACACAGTTTGGACACGCCTGGTTTAGACGGTCAGCGGCCCAACAGCAAGTACCAGCAATAAGACAAACATTGGCGTCCGTTTCATAATATTTGAGGATGCAGTGTTGGTGTTTCTATTCCGGAAAAGGGTTTTGTACCTCTTGGGAGCTGGAACGAAATTACTTTTCAAAAAGTAATTACTTTTTTAAAAGCCAGAACTAATTACTTTTAAAAGCTCAGGAAGAGGCAGAGGCCGGTGGAAACCCGGCAAGGCTCTTCTACCCTGGCTCTCTCGAGCGGCTTAGCTGCTGCTAAGTAAAGGATGAGGTCAAAGAGCTGTCAAGCAAAATCTTTTAACTGACCTAATTTCCCACTCTCCCCCCCCCCAACTCCCCTCTCAAAAGAGATTTGGCCGGGGGCTAAGTTTGCGATCTGAGCAGTTGCCTTTCCACCCCTCCTTTTGCTACCCTGCAAAAAATATCAGCCAGGCTTCGTTCACTCCAGTGGAAATCCAACAAACATACATCATGGCCGCATCCTTTTCCCCCCCTTTTGTTGTGTATTATTTGATTTGATTGTGTAGGGGTTTTTAATAGTTTATGTTTCTCTGTTTGTAATCCGACCAGAGTTCCCTTGGGAAAATCGGCGCAGTATATACACTTAAAAGTGAATGAATGAATGAATGAATGAATGAATGAATGAATGAATGAATGAATAAACAAATAAATAAGAAGCCCATTGTTGTATTTCAGGTCAGGTCTCGTGCCCGCCGTGGGACTCGGCCTGTGACCAGAAATACCAGCACTGACTTCGTCGCTCGTGCCACATCGCCTCTGGGAACGTACGCTGTTGGGACTTAAAATATTTAACCTGCCTTCCAGCTATCCTGGCTTAATGGTGTATATATCATGGCGCTGATGGGAAAGAACGGGGGGGAAAGATTGCAGTGAAGAGAAAAGACAAAACCGCAGTTTAAGGAAGAGGGGAAATTGCGGTTGAAAGGAATTGAGGAAAGCCGCAGCGATAACAGAAGAGGAACTAGCAGGGATACAAAGAGCCTGGTTACAGGGACTACAAAACCCATGGGTTAACGCGCTCCGCCTGCCTCCTCCAGCCTCCGAGGTAAGACCGACATTTCATAGATCCAATCATTCTATTAGGCACACCGTTTCTGGTCTGAGGGTGTGGGACGGAAGGGGGGGGAAGAGATAAACCCGGAGATTAAAAGGAGTGTCTGCGGGTGGGGAGGGGGGGTGAAGGGAAGGGGGGGATGTCTCTGAGAAAGCAGAGCACCCTGAACCGATTAAAATCATTGTCCAAGAAGCTTGCCGGTCACAATGCGGTCCAGATTAGCCAGCTCGCGCCTGAAAAGAAGTTAATTGCTAGAAATAATTACTTGAAAGAGATCGGCGCGGGGCTTCCCGGTTTCCCGACGGGGGTAAAACAAGGCCCGTAAACCGTACCGCAATTGATTCGCAAATATTCCTCGCGTAGACAAGCATCAGGGAAGAGGCGAGCATGGCGGATTCAAATGCCGCAGGCACCCTGTTTGCGCGGGGCATTCTACAGCACCGGGCACAAACGCCCCCGCCCTGGGCATCCTGCCGTCAATGCTCGTCTCTTGGTCAGACCATTTCCCCCCATGCTCAGCTCTGTGAAGGATTCGCCCGGGTTCAGGAACCGGAAAAACGGCATCATCCGGAAACAAGGGCATTCCACATGGGATCAACCCGAACGTGCCAACGTCGTGCTGCTTTTGCGTCACTTTCAAGCGTTCTCGAAACCGTTTAAGGGCCACTGAGAGGGCTTCTTGTTTTCCGGGAATGCTTCCCCCCCCCCCCAGTGCTTCTTTCTTTCCGGGAATACCCTTGGCGTTCAAAAGGAGCTTGGCCTGGGCGAAACACTCCCCGTTCTGCAGACCCGTCCAGACGCCTAAGCCTTGCACCCCGGTCGGCACATGCCGGGGAAGGGAAAAGAAGAGAAGGTACACTTACCGACGATCCCGGAGCCGAGGAATGGGGGCGAAGGTATGCTATTATGCGATGGCAGGTCCCGGTGCTCACCGTAGTGTGCGCCTTCCCCGTAGCCCTGCTAAACAGCAAACAAAACAAAAACACCGGCACTTAACACACCCGAGGCTTGTGTGTGTCTCGGATCTCTGCAGAGACACCGTTAACACCGCAGGTCACCGAAGGCAGGTTCGTATGGCCTTGAAAGGGGTGGCTCCAACCAGGCGAGCCCTAAATGGGCCTTTCCACCTGGCCCTACCCGGAAAGCCCCACTGGTTGCGGAAAGCCGCTCGGGAATAGGAATACAGGCACGCCGAGACGTCAGCTCTCCGGCGATCTTACCCTGACTTGGTCAAACGTCGAGTTGTTCTGATCTCCGGTCGTCCAGGAACCTGAAGCCGGCCGTTCGTCTAAACCTGCTGGAGGGAGGACAGGACAGGGTGGGGAGATGATTTAAAAAAAAATAGTCAAGGAAATTAAGATTACTTTGATCTGGCATGTTTTTGA
Source organism: Phrynocephalus forsythii (assembly GCA_029282475.1). Taxonomy (NCBI): domain Eukaryota; kingdom Metazoa; phylum Chordata; class Lepidosauria; order Squamata; family Agamidae; genus Phrynocephalus; species Phrynocephalus forsythii. Next base: position 8,979,107 of record JAPFRF010000018.1, read on the forward strand.
GAGATGTTTGTTTATTTATTTTTTATTTATTTTATTTTTATTTATGAGCTCTCCCTGTCACAAACAGAACCGATATTTGGACGCGACGGCCCCCGGTTGGTGCCGGCCGTTTTCCATTGGAGCCAATTTTCCAACACCGGCTTCAAAGGATTGAAAGGAAACAAAACCACAAACAGAACTTCAAAGATCTCCTCTCCAAATAATGAGCAGTATACGTGATTCTTGCGACATCCAAAAAGCTTCACCTATTTATTACGGCGTGCATTTTTTTTTTCATAACTAGCCTCTTAGAGGGGGCCAGGATCCACACAAGCCCAGGTTGTAATAAACCCGCCCGGCTTCGATCCGGCAGATAGCAGTGCCTGGGAAAAGGTGGGGGGGGGGAACGGACACTGTAGGAAAAGAGGAAGGCCAAATATGAGATGAACCCACCCACGAAGGAAGCCACAGCTGTGAGTTTGCAAGACCTGCGAAACACAGGCCCTTTCAGAGCGCTCAACGGCATCGCCATGAATCGGAAGCGGTTTGCTGGTATGTAAAAAGCGTCCGCCGGAGTCGGCCTCCTGAATTTAACAGGATTTACATCCACATCAACATATATGTTCAGCTGACTCAAAATAAATTCGTCATGGGTTTGCTCCGTTGTCTCTGGACTCATCTCTTCATCTCTGCCACGTAGGAATGGAGAGGTTTGGATTCCAAACGACCCAACAATCTGCCTGTCTCGTTCCTGGTGTCGCTTTCTTACCAACCTCCCTTCCCAACGCGGATCCTGCACTTTTGCATCCAGCAGCAGGAGGCCGTCTTGACAGCTACTGCCGCCGCCGCCGGGGTCGCCCGAGAAGGTGGGGAGGCTGTTTCTCCAAAGAGTCAACCCACCCACCCCATGATTGACGTTCGCCCCTCTCGAGTTCCAAAAGACACCCGCGCTTTCTCGAGGCTTCGAAGCAAATGTTCTTCATTTGGGCACAGGTTGTTAAGGGGGGGAAAGGATGGGCAATTCAACTGCCCAAACCATGCAGACGAAAACTTCCTCCCACCCATGTTGGGAGGTCCATTTCTAAATTTTAAACCCACGTTAAAAGAAGAGAACCCCCACGCCACGGTCCCCTCGCTGAAGCAGCTTCGGTAATCCCTGGGCTCATTGTGTGCACAATTTTGATATTTATTTATTTGCAGGGTGGGCGGGGGGTTGCTGATTATTATGGGCGACACACCCTCCCTGCCTCTCTCTCTCAATCTCCCCTCCCTTCCCCGTTCATTTAGGCAGAAACTTCTTTCAAAATTGCACGCTTCCCCCCCCCGTCCAAAAAAGCCTTTTGTGTTAATCATTTCCCGGGAGAATTGGTGTTTAATTGCTGCCTAATTTGCATAATTATGCATATTAATCTCCACACCTCATGCATATTCATGGCACTCATTTAGATTTTGTTTCCTAATCAAAAAAAATTTTTTTTTGCCTTTTGCACGCACGCACGCACGCACCCACACCACCCCCATCTCCAATGCGATTACTTGGCGAAATCTCGGGTGGTGAAAGACGCCGCAATGGCAGAACGGAAGGGGGATGCTACCAACCCGTTCCTCCCGACGAGAAGCAATTTTGCTTTGCTAAGTTGTATTTTTAATCCTCCCCTTTCATCCTTGACCCCCTCCTTCCAGAAAAACAACAACAACCACCCACCTCATTTGCATTTTCTGCAGAAACAAAATATGATGGGGAGGGAGGGATGAAAAAAACGTGAGCAGAAAATCAGAAAGGTGACAAAGCTTACACTTTAAGGGAGTGTTTGCGGCTGATCGGGAGGTTTTCCCGATTTTGGGGGGTTCCTTTCGGGGAGAAAAGCAGGACAGAAAGATTCGAATCACTCAAACAAACGAGATACACAATGGAATCCACGCAGCTGCTGGGGGGGAAAAAGGTCTCTGCCCGGACAAGACTGCAGACGGAAAGGGAAGGAAGTTGGGAGGTGGCGGCTGCAGCCAGGACACTCTGCGGGACACCGAAGCCGTGCTGTTTTAAGACACATTATTCTAACGCACCGTTTGGGCCCCAAGGCAGGATTCTGTCCATAAGCTCCGTTCTAAGAAGGAAGCCGGAAACCTCCCGACTTTGGAGCAGAACGTGAAAGGGAACCAAGACGGAGAGAATGCCAGATTGGGGACAGGCCACGAGATTTAGGGCACCACGGAAAGGTGCCAAACCGGGCCAGCATTCCAAACGTGTGTCTGCTTGCCGTCGCCTCCTCCCAACACTACAAAACCCAGGATCCCCTAGGATGGATACAGAGGGATGGAGCTCTGCTAACACACTTGGGGTTCTGAAGCACTTCTTCCCACCCACCAAGGCTCCCTATGCAACCCAGTCAGGCCGAGACGACCTCCGTCTCGACCTTGCTTAATCCCGATTTCTAACTCCCCTTCAAGCGGGATCTCCTCTTCCTTCGGCTGAACAACCCCCCCTGCGAGGTAGATCGGGCCAGGACAGAACGGCAGCGTCCCCCAGCCACAACCTGACCCTGCCGTCCACCGGCAAGCTTAACGCAACGCTAATTTTTTTTTTTTTTACCCCGCCATCGCCATGTCTCTGAATGATATTTTTATTAGATTTTTATTAGATAGTATCAGGAACACTATCTGGTTTTTAACTATATTAGTTTGTTGTGTGTATCGTCTGTTTGTTCAATTGTGATTATCTGTGCCAACTGTGGCTTTGTAAGCGCTCTTTTGATATTAAGCCGGGCGGTCACAGGGCCTCCCTCGCTCTCCAAACCCCGGCCGGTCACGATCCTCCCTCGCCAAGCCGTTGTACACAAACCAGAAAAGGTGGGAAAGAGAAAAAGTCCCGCCTGAGGCCACACGCTCCATGAATGGGTGCCTAAATCACAAACCCAAGAAAGGACACCATCGCAAAACCGAACTGCCGCGCGTCTGCCGGGACTTCAAAACGCACGCAAAAGCTCATCTATCCCGTCGTCCTGGCAAGCGGGGGAAATATATAGCATTTCTGCCTCCCTTCCCGGCTCGCCCACCCCTGTTCCATTAATGGAGTTATTAAAATAGGGTGGCGTGGAGTGCGTGTGGGGGGAGAAAGGGGGAGGATAGCAACCCCACAAATTAATTATGCATTTTAATACCCCTCGCCATGAATATTCATCGAGCCTTCCGATGCTCCTGTTCTAATTAAAACGTACTAATAGTATGAGATGGATCTGTCAGAGAGGGGAACGCACGCAGCGTTCGCATCCCCCCCCGTCTCTGCGATTTTTTGGTCGGTGTCCCCCCTCCCCCCACACACACACACAATGCCGGGAGGTGCCAGGGGATAGCCGGTTCGGTCCATGTTCGACACAAACTGCCTTCCGGGGCTGTGCGACTAAGAGATAACACCCGCCATAAACAAAGAAAAGCTTGATGCGGTGCCCACAAAACCCGCATTTCGCTCCGCTCCGCTAGGAACTGGGTTGCTTTGACCCGACCCTGCCCCATTTAGGATACTCTGGCGCTGGGGAACTACCCTCCCCATCATCCCCCTGGCCAGCCGTCTCCCTCTAAAAGAGAGAAAAGCAGGGTGCAAATTGAGGGCGGGCAAAACGGTTCACCAGAACAGGCCCGCAATTCCGCCTCCAACCATGGGTCCCCGGTGGCGCCCTAGAGCAGACCCAATCCATTCATGGCATTTAATTCACTAATTGTTCCCAGTCTTCCTGGCCAGCCAAATAAATAAATAAATAAATAAATAAATAAATAAATAAATAAATAAATAAATAAATAAAGCAGACAGGTGTAAAGGCTGCCATGAGGCAGATAAGTAGCCGGCTGGAAGGAGAACCAAGCTATGCAAATTCTTTAAAAGTGCAGGATGGGGAAAGGGGCAGACCTCATCCCTCCCTCCTCCATTTTAACCATGCATTAAGGGCCCTTTCACACAGGCCGCATACCGGCTCCACTGCAATGGGCTGCCATACTTCACCTGGCCACTTGGTGGCACCAAGGGAACCCTGGTGCTTCCCTCCCCCTCCAACTCTAGAGCGCCACGGGAGACCCATGGCCAGAGGTGCTATTGCAGGAGCAATAATTCTATGTTACAAAATCTATTATTTTTAAAAAATCATTCAATCCAGCTTTCACGCTTTACGGAGCGGATTGCCCAGTATTTCACCACAGTTTATAGTCTGAATGACACCTCCTGTCTGGGCCGAACCAAGATGGTGGTGGGTGGGGGACCCCTACCCTGTAAAATGTCCTGTGCAGAGCAGGAGCTGTTACTGGGAAGGCGGCCTCTCTAGGCAGAGCTTTTCTGCTCCGGAGGACTGGATGCGGTGTTCTGGGACACAGAATTGTCTGGTTTCGGTCCTCCCAGGCACCAAGTTTGGGGCCAGAAGGGGCTTCCCCTCGGAGCATCTCCATCACCTTGGGAGATGATGGAGGTTATGAGCATCCCCCTAAGGGGGGACCACCTGCAGGGCGCTTTGTGGGAGACCATTATCAGCATTTCCATGCAGGCCATGGACAAAACCCTGTTTCCAGGAGGAGGAGGAGGAGGAGGAGGAGGAGGAGGAGGAGGAGGAGGAGGAGGAGGAGGAGGAGGAGGAGGAGGAGAAGGAGAAGGAGAAGGAGAAGGAGAAGGAGAAGGAGAAGGAGGAGAAGGAGAAGGAGAAGAAGGAGAAGAAGAAGAAGAAGAAGAAGAAGAAGAAGAAGAAGAAGAAGAAGAAGAAGAAGAAGAAGAAGAAGCCAGCAAGGGGGAAGGGTTTTGCATGACCCAACCCGGGATCAAGAAACAGGGACCTCCGCCTTTTCCAGGAGAGGGAAAATAAGGAGAAGAAGCCAAGGGAGGAAGGGGGGGGGGAAACCCACCAAGGAGGGGAGAGACGACATAAATTCGGTGCCCCAAAGGCTTCCCGGCAGCTGTGAAAACAAGCGGGGGGGAAGCAAACAAAAGACACCAAAAGGAGCCCTGCGTCAAAGCCAGTGGGGCGGGGGGGGGGGGAGAGCATTTACACACACACACACACACACACACACACACACACACACACACACACACACCATCTCTTTGTAGAGGCAGGCAGAGAGGACTGCCCCTAAGAAGCCCTGCATGTGAGTGGCTTTGGCCCAGCAGAGCTTACGGGATGGGGAAGATTACATTCGCATGGATGTACTAGATTTCTCTCTCTAAACGGCATTTGTCAGATTTTTTTGGGGGGAGCAGCTGCCGGAAGGCAAATTGGCGAGACCGGGAGGAGGAGAAGCGCTCCACCTCAGAGCTTCTTGTAGCACATCATTCCTACACACGGGCAATCCTCACTTTGCGCTGCTTTTAGCCATCTCCCCGGCTATGAAAATAAGATTTTTTTCCCCTCTGGGTTTTTCCCGGAGCGCTAAGAAAAGTTCTACTACAGGAAAGAGCTTGGTGGCACTTCCCACAAGCCAAGGCTGCCACTGCTTCTCGCCACCCACCTGTCCCGAAGGACACGGACAGCCGGCCCCGAACAGAACGGGTTGGCTATCACGGTGTGCCACGTTAGTTTACGTTGGTTCTTGGCCGGCGACAGGAGACCCGCCACCGCCACCACCACCGCCGCCACCACGTTCGGTTCAAGGGGGATCTGGTTAAGCCTGACGGGGCGGCAACGCTGGGGAGAGCGGAAAGGAGCAGCAGGGAAAGAGGAAGAGCGGGATGCGCGATGGAGTCACTCGCTCAAGGAAAAACCCGGGGCCGTTCCTAGGGGGGCCCATAACGGAGACGTGGCCCGAAGGCACGTGACAGCAACAAAAGAATGCACTCATGGCTGCCTCTCGTCCGAAGAAAACCTCACGAGGACCTTGGGAAAGAGGTGCCCGTGTGCTGAATATCCCGGACTATTAGGACACCGAAGAACCGGGTTCAAATCCCCGCTCGGCCACCAAGCTCGGGGGGGGCAACCCTGTCCCTGTGCCTCCTTCCGCGAGGAGGGCGGGGACCGGGTTCGCCTTCCCTTGTCCTCCTGACTCCCCAAAAGGCGGCCCTCGGGAAGAGCCATTCGAACGAGAAGGATTTCCTGAGGAGGAAACGTGAATAAAAGTGTCGGGGAAGCCGTGCCGTGGCAATGCGGGGCAGGCGACCCAACAGCCAGCGCTGAGAGCTTCACTTCGAACCCTGCGAGGGCCTCCGTCTCCTTGCCTGCGCCGCTGCTGCCACACACACACCCCACAACCCCCACCCCACCCGGGGTAGTGTTTCCTAAACAAAGTCTTCCTTCGCCGCCACCTGCCTCTTGAGGACAAGGGGGGGGGGGTGGAATTAAAATAAAACAAGAAACAGAGAGAGAGATAAAGACAGAAGAAACTATGGGACCGTTTCCTTTCCCCGGACTTCCCTTTGTTCCAAGCTGTTTTGTCCACAGACCGCCGCCCCCTACCCACACACGCCCGATGCCACAACAGAGAGGGGGAAGGGTCACGCCTCCGTTTTTCCCGCCGGGACGATGCCACGATGGTGGCTCCTCCCGCAAAGAAAAACCCCAAGCCATTGTTGTTGTTTTCCTCTTTACAAGAAAAGGCCGCTTGGGCATAAATGACACTTTTTAAAAAACAAGGCAAGGCTGCACCGCCCACTCCGCCACCCCCACAACCCCCTCGGGTGCGTTTGCATGACGCGGATGTCGCCGCAGGCCCCCCGGCCCCAGCCGGCGGCCAGATCCTGGCAAGGGACCGGCAGGCCAGCCATGAACGGCCTTGGGGTGGGGTGCAGGGACTCCAAATCCCATTATCCCCTCTGAGGCAGAGCTCTAAGCCGGGTATGCTAAGGGGCGGGGGCGGTGGCGGGGCGGCGCCTGGCCGGCCAATCGTCTCGTCGATCTGCCGCCCGAAGGGAAAAACTGTTCCGTCGATATTACGAGGAGGGACGTCAACAACAACCCTTCAAGGTAGGCCCAAGGGAATCTCAAGACCTATCAAGCTTCAAGGCAGAGAATCAATCCCTTGTTGCTGGATTCAATTCTTTCGAACCCAGCGCCGCGTGCCTAAGGGCGGCCAGCCGGCCAGTGTGGCAACACCCCTCCCCTCCAAAAAGCAGTGCCGGTAAAACAGGTTACAAAAGACGGGCTCAAGACACAGTCCCGGAAACCAATATTGGGTCAACAAGGAGACTTGGGCCATTTTTAGCCCCCTCCTGGGTGGAATCTGATTGGTGCTTTTGCATCACCTGACCCGAGCTGCTTTGGGGAGCTGTACTAACGCTTTTGGCCACAAGGGGGCACTGGGGTGCGGGAAAAGGCAAGAGGGCCAGCAATTTCCCCCCCAAAGTACCATGGGAAAAACGACACACCCAACTGTGGAAAGAAGTTACAAGCAACTTGACTGCCCAGATGGGGCCTTGTTGCCAGATGAGCAGTATAAACATAGAATAAATAAACACAGTAAACTAACTAACTAACTAACTTGGAACTAGTTACTTTTAGGGGCAAGAATATTAAGCTATACTTGTACATAGCTTTTATATATTACATTCAAACATCGTTGATCTGTTTAAATCCACTTCCAAAATTATTTTAACGGACAGGAGCCGAGTTCCTTCGATTGAGTTCCTTTCACAGATATTCTAGAAGGACCTTTCAACGCGTTTGCATGGGAGTCGTCCAAGCATCAGGTTCTCGGATCCACACCCCCTCCCCAGGCGCTTGTGGAGTCTTTTCCCTTCGAGAAGCCGCGGAACAAAGTAACAAGAAAAAAGCATGCAACAAAAGTTAGCAAGGTAGCCCCGCAACGTTGTAACGAGGGGCAGCAACAGTTGCTTTTCCAAAAGAGTTAACAGGAAAAGAAAATATTGATTTTAATGAAGAGCAACTTTGCAAGGCACCGCCGTCCAGCCCTTCAGCTGCTCTCAAGTCCCTTTTCGAGGCAGAAGCGAGAAAACTCAACCACCAAACCCAGAAGCACTGCTTGCACTCAAAAAAAAAAAAAAAAAAAAGTTTTAAAAGCAAATTCAAACCAAGCCCGAAGCACATTCTCACTTCTGAGTCCAGAGAAACCGAGAACTCGCTCATCAAGAAACTCGGGGAGGGGGAAAAATCGACTGGTTTGTGTTCCGTTTGTTTCGCTGGCGTTCCCATCGCTGGGTCCAGGTTACTGATAAGGCCAAGGGGAAGCCCCCAAACCCAGCGTGACCTGCGGAACTCCCTGCCACAAGACGCAGCCCCGGCTGGCCCCAGAACCGGGCTCGCAAACCGGGAGGGCCTCCCAGGCTCCAGAGGTGTCTAGGAAAGAGACTTGAGCCTCCACCAAGCGGGACTGTCTATCTACGAGCGTTTCCCCCCCTCTCATGCCCCATAAATCAGGCGCAGGCGGTGCTGGCGATGACAAAGCCAGCAGAACCAGGAGGGGACGAGCAGAGATTCAAAATAATCTGCATGACGGGAGTTAAAAAGGAGGTCCCGTCCCACCCCCCCCCCCACCAGGCTTCCTGATTTGAAACTTCATGTATCGGATCTGGAATTATCATCAGGAAAACGCAAGCCTTCTGCCTACCCCAAAACAAGCCAAGCACGAGGGGAGGTTTCGTTTGGGTGCCGTCAGCCACACGGCCAAAGGGGCTGGCTCCGAATATTTTTAACGGCGATTGCTCCATCCCGACCCGCGACCCGAGATGAACCGGAAACAGCAGCAGCCGCAACAACAATTTTTTAAAAAAGAGCTTCCGTTTTCTAGTTCTGAGGTCACGAATATTCACTCATGTATCCCTTCTGGTTGGTTTCGGCCGGGCGGCTGAGCCTTGCGCCGGCGTGACTGCCAGCCACTGTAAACTGGTCTGGAGGAGACGGTGGCGCTCAGACGACAAGGAAATCTTCCTTCGATGCAGAAAACACAGCTGACTGGCAAGCCGTTCTCAGAGAAAGACTCACTCTGACTTATTTAAAGCCGCTGGTTGGCAACTTTCTGCCCAGCCAGGCTGCCCCAATGGCTCGACTTATTCTGCTCTTTTCAGCGCCCGTTAGTGCAGCTCGTGCCGTCCTGGGCACTTCCCGCGTCTTTTTCCCAGCGGGAGGAAAATGGGACTCGTAGTCCAGCCTCCCCCCCCCACCCCAGAGGTTGCCCGGTTGGGTCTTCGTAAGACCCACCCTTGCCTCGAAAGAAAGGTGTTGGCATTTAAGACGCGTCCGTCCTCGCTATAAGCAGCCATTTTGGGGGACACCCATCAGCCAGCTGCCGAGGGGAAGCGTTTTTTTCCAAATTAATGAACAAACTGCAACCCGCTCCTTAATCGTTTGCAACCTTAAAAGCTCGCCTCGAAAACAAACCGGGAGGGGAGCAAGAAATAAATAAATAAATAAAACCACCCTGTGGATTAACGTAAATACAGAGGAACACCTCCCCAACCCCCCCCACACACACAAATAGCTTCGTCATCTGACCCGACTGAGCGCCTTTCCCCCTTCTGCCCTCCGCTCCGGGTTGCTGCCCGAACCTGGGAGGTCATTCCTACAGCCCAACTCCCCGTCTCTGCTTCTGATATCAGACCAGACAGGCCAGAAGCGGGACAAAATGGCAGGGTTCAGGTCTCTTCCTCTCCCCCCCAATTGAACAGGCGACCCCCGCTGTTTGGGATGACCATGTTAAGAGGGGAAGGGAAGGCAGTTCTGGCCCTCAAATATTTGTATAAATGATTATCGGGCCTTTGGCTGTAAAATAAAAAAAATGATTGCTTGTATAAATGAAATACCACGAAAAGCAACGATGCCGATGAGGCAGGGCGGGGGCAGAGAGGAAAGAAGAAACGGAGGAGGTCTCTAAATATCTCCTTTTAAATATTTCGGGGGACCCTGTCACAAAAACCACGCTTGTTAAAGCGGACCCTCCATCCCTCGCAAGGACAGACATATTGTTATTTCCGGCCACGGTCTCTGGCGTGCTTCTGGACCACGACAACCATCTATACCACGGAGAAATGGAACCGAGGAATGCCACGGTTCGGGGGGGGAAGCGGTTTGGCCACCTTGGCTCATATTGCTGACTGACACCCCCCCTAAGTTCACCTGGGAAGGGATGGGGTGTTCCCCCCCAAGCGACGAAGAGGTGGCCAAGCCGATACGCTCCATCCTAAAGAGAGCGCCGTTTTAAGAAGTGCTCGAGGACAATAACATGTTCCCGCTTAAAAAAAACAACAACATGGAATGTTCTGAATCGTGGCTATGAATCTGGGCCATGTCGTTGCGACAGCGACCCCGGAGGCCATCTGGAAACACAAAAAGCCTCCCCGATGATCACCCTCCGTTTCACGCCCCAAAACCATCCAACTTGGGGGACGAGGCACGACTCTTTTAATTTAAAAAAAAAAAATTAGGGTTGGGTGAGAAGCTTGTTTATTCCTCCTCGGAAAGATCTAATCGGGGCCCTTCCCGTGCTAAAACGCCGCTCGGCGAACCGCTGGGTTTCGCAAGGCGCTTCTCAGCCCCCAAAAAAAATGCATTAGGAAAAAAAGAAAGAAAGAAAGAGCTAATAAATCTGTCAGGCTCTCAGGTCCCACAATTTTTTTTTTTGTTTTGTTTTGGTCCTTGTTTTGTTGTCGTTATACAAGCTGAAACACAAGGGCGCAGGTACCGGTTTTGAAACGTGTTTGGAGAGAGGGGAGGGGGAAACGCACCACACCTTTATGTGATGCAAGTGAGACTTGCACTTTTGCTGCCCTGTTGTCGTTTTGTTTTAATCTCCGCAACTATCCTGCGGGGAAGGCTGTGGGAGGAAGAGAGAAATGGGGCAAGGAGCGTGGAAGAGGACATTTTGGACTATAAAGGGAAGGCTGGAACTCAGAACCTGAGACGGCGGAATATGTAGAACAATATTTCAACCGACACGCCAAAAAAAAAACCCTCGCACGATGTCCATCCTATGATAAAGAGGCCTCTCGTTCTTTGTTTCAACGGAAGGCAAGGCAGAAGGGAGCTGCGGAATTGTGGGGGGGGCATTGTCGCCAACACCTGGGGGGGTGGAGTTGACAAGAGATCAAAGCATGCCAGGGGGTGGCGGCGAGGAAGAAAAAATTCTGGAATGAAGCACCAAAGGGGGGATCCCAGATCCGCCGACGCCAACAAGATTTCCAGGAACCGTTAGAAAGGAGACGGGTCCCCCACGGGCCTCCTGCACTTCAGACGGGATGCCCCCCAAAAGGCAAAGAAATTGGAGATGATCTCGCCTCCTTTGCACCCTCAACGTGGTTCAGGGCACCGCTACCAGCGACGGTGGCGAACATCCGCCAAGGGCGACGGAGGAGGGGAAGGGAAACACACCAAGGGGTGCGATTCCATCAAGGTGCAAACCAGGACCTCGTAGGGGCGCTCCTCTCTCGAATACGGCGCCCGGAGCCACAAGGCCGCCAGTCCAGTCCTGGGATTCCCCACTTTTGAGGATTTTGTCGACACACACACACACACAAAAACACACACACCAGGTTTTCAAAGGATTCCACCACCCCTCCAGAAAGATGCCTCCAAGGGAGGAAAGACGCAAGAGCCAGAAGGGGAAAGGAGAGGGAGAACAAGGTGCCTTCCGATGATCCAACTCCCCACCACCACCACCACCTGTAATTTCGGAATTTTGTATGCGCCGAGACCTGTGATCAACCCCTTGGTGGAAGGGGGGGCATAAAACCAGGTGCAAAGCAGCCCACACCCCGAATCAAAGTGATCCCACCCGACGCTCAACTTCATTTTTTCGCTTTTGTGCAACAAAGGCTCCTGTCATGGGGTGGGGGGGACGAAACCCGGAGAACACAAGGAGGGAAATGCAGATTCTTTTCCATCCGGTTTGGAACGAGGCCCCATCTGTTTCTGCCGGTTGTGGGGTTGTCGCCACGGAGGTGGGCGCCCCAAAACGGTCACCGCCGTGTTTCGCCCCTTTAGAAAACGTCCCTTACGTCAACCTTACTGCTCCGTGTATTTCGCCGAAAACTTCCATTTCCAAAACCCGCGAAACGCCGCTCTTCCCCCCCCGCCCCCTCCAAACTTCGTGGTTCTCAAAATTTCAGCTTCCTCTCCGGCCAGCGTTCCGGTCATCTCCTACACTGGCTAGCCGGGATGATGATGGGGCCCGGCCTGCGGCCACCCCCTCCGCCCGCCTCCCCCGTCGTGGTTCTGGCACGTCAGCAAAAGTCTAGGAAACCCAACGAGGAGAGGATAAAATAATTCCGGACATACCTGTCCCTCCAAACGTCGTGCTCGCGAGGGTCGTGGGTCTGTTTTTCCCATTAGCGACCGGCAGCGGGAACATCTAGAAAGGGGCAGAAAAATCCAGGAAAAAAATACGATTACACACAGAGGAAAAATCCGTATGTTGGTGCCATCCCAAATTTTTTTATAGTCTGGAAGTATCGTTGCTTCCCCCTTGGTTAACTTTGCGGTTTTTGCGGGGGGACCATTTTTTTTAACTCGGAAAGTTCTTTTTAACAATCTATCAAAGTCAAACGCATCCACATCAGTCACAGACTGTTGTTGCCTGGCTCCCTTTCGGGTTCAGATGGTTTCCCGTTTCGCCACCCTCGCTTGTCCCGAGAAGGGAACTTTCAAAGGCCAGCTCCCGACTTGGCGTTTTACTCCAAAATAAAAGAGAGAGAGAGAAAAGAAGGCATATTTGCCAGACACGAACGCTGCCCTTCCGAACGAGGCGCCCGGCAGGCCACCTCCCAATCGCAGGAGAATTTGAACTACCCCATCACCCTTTTCCTGGCAGGGGTGGGTCTAGAATCGGTGGTGGCGAACCTTCAAGCACTCCAGATGTTTTGGACTACAACTCCCACAGTCCTTTGTCATTGGCAGTACAGGCTTTGGGATTCTGGGCGTTGTGGTCCCAAACATCTGGAGGGCCGAAGGTTCGCCACCACTGGTCTAGAATCCAGTGGTTTCTCCACCGAGGGGTCCCCAGATGTTCCAGGACTGCAACTCCCAGAAATCCTGGCTAGCTCAGCTAGTGATGAAGACTCCTGGGAGTTGCAGTCCAGGAACACCTGGGGACCCATCGGTGGAGAACCACTGGATTCTAGATTATCCTCTGAGTCTCTTCCAGCCTACCACTCTAAGCAGTCACCAGATATGAGAATATTTTGACTTTTCATGCAGAAAACGCCCTGGTGATGTCCCTCGGCAGCCTGTCCCTAACACAGGCCCTCCTCTCCATCAAAAGAGGAAGGGAGCCAACTTTGTTCTGTGCCTCAGCAAGACACCCACAAAAGGATCCCGACGGCTCCGATCCAGCGCAACGTCTATGTAATCTACCTGGGGGATCTTCCCTGTGAAAGGTGGACTGGAGAGAAGGAGGGCGAGCAGTTCAGGCTTCAAACCGGTTCAAAAACATCGACCCGGTTTGGAATTGGGAAGAGTTGAGCGACACACACACACACACACACACACACACACACACACACACACACATCCATCCTGCTAACAATTCCCTCTGCTGGGCTTGTGAGCATCTCTTCCTCCCCCTCGAAAAAATAAAAATAAACACCTTTTAAAAACCATTCCGGCTCAACCTGTCCGGAAAGACCTGCACAAATAGATCTGTCTTTGCGCGCCCAGCTCGACGTGGGGGGAAGATCTCAAAACAGCGATAAGTGGTTTTAATAATAATATTTTTTTTTTTAAAAAAAGACACACACCCGAGTGTGTCGCAAGAGGCCAACACAAATTAAAACGCTAGCAAAACAAGAACTCCAGGGTGGGAGGGGAAACAACAACAACACATCGCAACCTCCACTTAAGTTTGCGGCGTGAACTTCAAAGGAGGGCGAAAAGCGATTTCCATGAAGAAAACACGGCCGCCTCCGTCCCTTAGTTGCCGACCAGCCCGCAGCGCCCGTAAAGAAAAGCTCCACGTTTGGGAGCAGTCTGCCGCGAAATGCCGGCTCGCAATGGCCGGGGTCAATCCTGCCTTCGCTGGGATTCCCACGTCCGGGGAGTTGCGGTGCGAAACACCACCCAGAGAGGGATGCCGAAGGACGCTACGACTGGATGGTACTACAAATCCCATTTCTATCCCAGCGGCTCGGGCTACGTCGACCTTTTTTTGCGGCAATTAGGTCCAGAAACGCCGGAAACCAAGTCACCCCCAAACCAGCGGGAACCTCGCCGTATCGTTCGGACTTATCTTTAGTTACAAACTGGGGCGGCGGGCAGATGCGACCGGCGTCAGGTCTGCACGGACCAAGGTTCTTGTGGCACTCAGAAGACGGCTGCGTTTTTACGTGGCATCAGCGGCGCGAGTCTAGTGGCGGTAAGACAGACCATTCAAGTGGCGCAGGGGGGACCCCTAATAAACAACTCTTCAACAAAGCTTCGCAAGCCTCAGGGTCCCACAAGACTGTGTTGCTGTTTGCTGAAGATGCCCGCCAAAAAAGCACGGTGGCGTCCTTTTGAAAGGGGACAAACCCGATGGAGACAGAAAGGAAAAAGCAACAGACCCAAAGCTATACCCAGCAGATATGGGGTAGGGGGCATTTAGCAGGAATTGTCTGTCGCCCTCTAAGAAGCGGGATCGCGCACCATTACCTTATAGGGTGCTCTCCGACTACATTATTCAATGATTTCAAGAAATCCAGGCCCGGATGCGCCCCCAAAGTGAAAACTTCGAGGGAGCACCCCGCGAAAACTTAAAAGTGTCTCCCAGTGCAGGAGCCTCGCCTCGCCATCAACCCAGCGCACACCCGGACTACGAAGCCCATGAGGCGGCGCGTCACCCCGCAGGGTGCTAGAGAACGCCAAACAACGCAGCCAACAGTCCCGTTGCATGTTGGGAAGGAAAAAGAATTGGGGGGGGGAGGAAATGCAGGAGGTCAGAAACGGAAGACACCGGGAGGATCATTCAACACATGGTTCCCAACTTTTGGGAAGAGACTCCCAGTATACAGAGGATTCAGCTAGATTCCACCGCTGCGTTCCCCCGGCTGGGAGCGTCCTCTAATTAAAGCTGTCCCTCCTCGTTATCTCGTGAAGGCCACGGCAGCCTCTTGGACCAGAGAGTCGGGAGGGCCTTATCGGAGCCACCCAGGGGACCCACACCCGTTCGGGTTCAGCGTGGCGGACGCTACGTTCATTTCACTTGTTCAAGCGTCCCTAACTTTTGGCCCGAGGAGACTGGCGAATCAAGTTTCCGTTCCCCAAATGTTCCCGGTAGAGATGGGCATGAATAAAAAAATGACATTTCGTTTGTCGTTTGTAGGGTCCATTTCGGTTCATTTCCGTTTTTCGCGAATTTTTGCAAAAAATTCATTTTCATTTTCGTTCATTTCATTACCATTTTGTTACCATTTATTTCAATTTTTTGTGATTTTTTTTTTTAGGATTTTAAGCAATTCACTCATATTGCAGTAACGGAAACAAAACGCACGACAAAATTTCCGGTGTTTCTGTTCGTTTCGTTTCATTTTAGAGACAAAATTCGTTTGTCGTTTCGTTACGTAACGAAACAAAAAAATGGAAATGGAAACGAAAAATTGTTCGTTTCGTGCCCATCTCTAGTTCCCGGGTTTGTCGTTTTCCTCTACGGCAAGCGCTATATCGATCAGGGTTTGGGTGTGGTTTAAAAAATGCTATTCTTTAAAAAAAAATCCTATCTATCCGTTCCGTCTTTCCACCACGACACTCAAGGGGGCACATGTGGTCACTTCTGCCTACTTGGCACCCCCCCTCCCACACACACACAACCGTCTTGCAGGGTAGACCAGGCTTGGGCGGGAGAAGGGAGGAAGAGACTGCCTCGAGGCCAACCCACGGGTTTCGCAACTCGGATCGTGTTCAAACCCGGAGCGGCCGCCACCCCGTCAGTGCTCTCAGGGCGACAGTTATGAAAGAACGGAATGACGGAACGAATCCACAAGTCTCTCCCTGGAGGGAGCTCTCCTGAGCGGGAGTTACATCCGCGCTGCGTATCAAAACCCGGTGCGGACCTAAGACAACCACCCGGACCAAAGCTCTGGAGATTAATGAGGTTGGGAGGTCTGGGAATAAGACCCTGGCCCAACTCTTCATCACAGAGGAAGACCCCGCATTAAATCGATTCCTGGATCGTAATAAACCCCATCATTTCAACCTCTGGGTTCCAGTTAGGACACCCGGTGGGATCCTTGCTCGTGGTTGCCAACCCCCTGCGCCCACCTCCAGTCCGGCACCCGCCAAGTACCTAGCAACTTAACTCTCATCATCCCCCCCCCAAAGGATCATGCCACCCACAGCTGATGGGAACCAGAGTCCCCTGCACTCCAAGGGCGCCAGGCCCCTCTTGTCTCCCATGAATCTAGAGAAGTCTGTTCTCTGGTAAACCCTGATCTCCTCAGGCGGGGAGAAACACGCCAAGATCCAAAATCATGGCAAAGACAGTACAGTATTTTTATAAAAATCAGAATTTACTGTTTACACTCCGGGTCGCATTCTGCACGGGGCACAGGAACCCCCGCCCCCATCTCTCTCTCTCTCTCTCTCTCTCTCTCTCTCTTGTTATTTATTATTATTTTTATTTCAACATCCCACCAGCGTGGATTCCCCCCCCCCCGGGCCGTCTCTTCCCTCTCCATCCCAGAGGACGCCGGGAACGAAAAACATGGAGCCGCCCGTCCATTTAGGGGAGACCCCCCCCTCTCCCTCTCTTCCTCCTCCTCCTCCTCCTCCTCCTGCCCCCACGGACCCGCCATGCCCCCTCCGAAATAAAATAAAATAAAATAAAACCAATGCAACAAAAGCGCACCGAGCGAAACGGCACGAAAACGAGGCGATCATTAGGAAAGGTAGGGGGAAAAAAGGGGGCTTACCATACTAAAATCCAGTAAGTCGCTCAACTCTTTGTCTGTTCCAGCCGCGGCCATTCTCTGTTGCTGGTTCATATTCCCCGCACCGAGCCAGCGTCCGTGCCCCTTTTCCGTTTGGGGGAAATGTTGGGGTGGGGTGGGGGGTGGGGGGGGAGGCAAAATAAAGGAGGGGGCATGGGAAGGAAGGGGAGAAGAAGAGAGGTTTTAAACGGAGAAAGACACAGCTCACCCTCGCAAAAACCAGGGCTGCTATTCGGCCACCCATTGGCCCTGCTTCCTAAATAATTCCCGTTCCTCCCCCACACACCCCCCGGCAAGGAAAAAGGGAAGGGGTGGATGGGGTGGAAAAAAACACCCCCCCGAACCCACCAAGGAGCAACAAGTGAATGATGTGTAAAACAGACACACACACACACACACACACACACACACACACACAACCCCATGCCTCGCCATCCCTTCCTGGGCAGCCTTCCTAATTTCTTGACCTTGGCAGTCCACACACACACACACACACACCCCACACACACACACCACACAAATGAGCAATTTCTCCCGGGGGGGGGCAGCCACCTGTTTGGGCCCAGTGCAAATCTGAAATACATCCGGACCCGGAGAGAGAAAACCGTGAGAATCCGGGAGCCTTGCTTCCCCCCCCCGCCGCCTGCAACTCACTTTTTAATAATAATAATAATAATAATAATAATAATAATAATAATAATAATAATAATAATAATAATAATAATAATAATAATAATAATTTGAAAGGCAAGTTTATTGTGAAGGTCGTTTTCATCAACCTATTTGGTTCGGTTTGGGTTTTTGAAAGTCCATTTCCCTTGGGCGTGAAAAGTAACTGTTTCCCTTGGACGTGAAAAGTAACTTGGCACTGGCATCAAGGTCTCGCTTATCTCCGTCAAGAGGAAAAAGTAGAAACATGGGAGCCAGGGGGGCAGGAGGGAACCTCACTTGCCTTCATTTCACTGTTTGCAAAACAAATCAACGGTCCCGATTTGTTGCAAAGCTGCGGGGGGGGGGGAGAGAAGTTTTCCAAACAAAACTTGCTTAGTCTATTTCAAGAAAAACAAAAAAACTGGAAACATTTTTTTGCTTTTCGGAGGGGTGTGCTTTCAACATCAAGACGTTTATTTCAGGGCAAGCTTACACCTTTGCTTGCGTCGTACGTAGAAGGAGGCATGAAGCTTGGAGGGCGGGCGGGGGGGGAAATCCTTCTAAAATCCTCTTTAAAAGCCGGTGTTATTGTTATTCCGGTTCAAAGAACTTGGATCCGACTCGGGGGCATGGCTTTCGAAAGGTAACAACGTGCGGCCAAGTTTGCCAAACACAACCTGGCAGGAATACGCCCCACCAAATATCTCCAAAAACCACATGAGACCAGCGGAAAGCCCCACCCACCCCTGGTGCTGGCTCCTCCCACTCTGCTTCTGGCCCCGCCTCCGGCTCGTCGCTCCACCCCCTGCCTGAAAAATGACCCGGGAAATTCTGAGTTCCATTTCATCCATCCCCCAAAAAAACCAGGACCTTGCGTCTGCTCTATATTTTACGTTTCGAGCGACATCGGTTCTGCTTCTTAATTACCAAAACCGCCCTCTTCCGTGGCTACACTAGCAAATGGAAGGCATTAATAAACCAATTAATAAATTGATAACAAATGGCAGGCATAAACGAGATGACCAAGAGTTATACCACTTTATCCTTAAGCACCCAGTTAAGCTCAGGAAAAAAAATATATTTTCACATCTTGCTTTTCCATGTTTTTAATCTCTTCTAGGTATCTGCACCCATCTTCCCCGCCTCTACCTGCTCTGGGACTACAACTTCCATCACGCCTCGCCAGCGCAAACCAGCAGGGAGGGGTTTCAGTGACAGACCTGCCCCAGAAAACACCCAGTTAGGTAACTTGGCTTTGATAATAAAACCACAATCGGGTGCGCGCGGAGCGAATCTTCCCTCACGGTTCAAAACATAAGCCCAATTTCTCATTGTCTGCCCTACAAGTTACTAGTCCACATTAACTAGCCACTGACGGAGAGAAGACAAGAATGGAAGTGTGTGTGTGTGTGTGTGTGTGTGTGTGTGTGTGTGTGTGTGTGTGTGTGTGTGTGTGTGTGTCTGTGTCTGTGTCTGTGTGTGTGCGTGCGCGTGTGGTGACTTCCAGCAAGATTCCTCAACAATGAACAGTAAAAAATGTTGTTTTTGGTGAGCTTTAAATTTGGATTAATACATACTGCACTGCCTTCCAAATTCTCATTAAGGAATGCAGCCCCATGCATAGCAGTCTAAGGAGCAATGCCAGTCAAACTCTGGGATTTACTCCTGAGTAAATGCACCTAGGCTTGGCAACCAAAATTAACATACACAGTCACAGTCACAGTCACAGACAGACAGACACACACACACACACACACACACACACAAGTCTTTCTGATGCATAAGATGATGTAGGCCTGGTGGAGATTAATAATAATAATAATAATAATAATAATAATAATAATAATAATAATAATAATAATAATAACCACACAGCTATCTATGCTGGATTTTGTATTACCAATCACTAGTCGAACGCTTCCCATTATTATTATTATTATTATTATTATTATTATTATTATTATTATTATTATTATTATTATTATTATTATGGTTTTTCCTGTGGCTAAATTCCTTCCCTCTTGCCGTTTCCCCCCCCCAAAGCTGCCCCTCTGCCTCGCCAAAGTCCCCACCCCCCTCCTCACGAGAAAAAGGTCACCAGTGGGGGAGGGGGAATCCAACGGATTTGAGGCCGGATCCCAAAATAATGAAATCTGTTTGGGGAACTCATTACAAGAGACGCCGTTTAATTTCCGCCCAACTTCCGCAGGATTCGCCCTGGTTTGGGGGGGGGAGAGAAGAGGAGAACCAGGAGGGGAGGAGGGGGGAATAAAACTATTTAACGGGGGGGGGGGGAACAAAACATTATGGAAACCTAAGCAATGATTTGAAATTGACAGGGCCTCCATCGTCTTAGAAGCAGAGCGTGTGCAGGCCGGGGGGGAACCGGGGCGTCCTTCGCAAAGAGAGGAATCTTTGGAAGGTAGGAAGATTTTCATTTTCTTTTCCTCTGTTTAGCCAAATCAACCTCCACTTTTGCGGGAGTTAAGCGAAGGAAGGCAGGAACCAGAAACAGGAGTGGCGACGGGGTGGCGGTGGTGGTGGTGGTGATGAGAGATTCCCAAGAACCAATGAAATCTCGAATTTATTTGGTTTTCCACCCCGAACTGGCGGGGAGGAGGTGGTTAGAGGAAGGCTCCCATGGATTAAACTGAAATTAAACCTTTTTCCTCTCTTTTTTTTGGGGGGGGGGAATTAAAGTGGCACTTTTCCCAAGGCCTTATATCCGCCAAGGAAGGGGGGGTGGGCGGTCTGGGTCGCATTTGATCAAAGAAGGGAGAGGGAAACCCCCTCTCCCCTCCCCAAATCCCAAAAGAGCATTGAGGCACAGAGTGAGACAGCCCCCTTGCTGGGGGGGGGGTTTACACACTGAGCGTTTTTTTGGGGGCAAGCCAAGCCAGGATTAAAAACTGGCCAGGGGTGTTCGTGGGCTGCCCTTGTCCCAGGCCAGCATCTCAAATAAAAGCAGGGGGGAGTCCACAAGTAACAGCCCACCTATGCCACCTTGGGGCGACCCTGGTGGTTCCTTCTCCGGACTTTTTTTTTGTGTGTGGGTGGGGGGTGGTCAGGCTGTTGGGGGAATCCCACCCCCTTCCCTCCGTTTCCAAATTTGGAAAGCCAGCGCTAACCCCCCCCCAGGACAAAGGGTTCCCAGTCCGTCTCCCACGAGTGGAAAGAAATAAATGATAATTCTCCAGGCAAGCCTTGGATCCCTGTGCAACTTAACACAGAGACGGGGGGGGGGCCTCAACACAATGCAAAGTCCATGTGTGTTGTGTGTCCGTGGGGAGGGAGGGGGTGGCAACGGCGTGCGGTCCTGGCCTCGTGGAGGAGGAGAAAAAAAAAAGTTCCAAGGCGCACACAAAGCTGGGCCCAGCAGCTGGGCCGCTTTCTCCTATGCACACACACACCAGCGAACCACAGCTTCTAGGACTTAAAAGAGGGGGAACAAAACCCAGCCATGTTATTTCTTGACTGACTTTCACCCCCCCCTCTCCCAAACCCGGTTTCCGCAGACAAGAAATTCCTTCCAGACCAACAGCTGCTGTCTCGCACAGCTCTATTCACCCTCCCCCAAAAAAAAATGAGAAAGAAAAAAAGGCCCTAAAATCTGGGGTGGTGGGGGGGGAGGACCAGCCAGCGTCCCCCACGTGGGTCCCAAAGTCTAAACAAAGAATCCTGGAGTTCAGATCGGAGAGGGGCCCAAAAGTGTGTATTACACACCAGCAGGGACCAGAAATATTTTTACACACACACACACACCCCTCCAAGGGGGGGGGCGGCGGGGGAAACCCACCTCGCACACAGCCGGGTGTGTATAAGGTGCACAACCATCGCACAATCTCAAATATCTTTTTTTTCATCTTTTTGTCCGGGCGTTTGGGTTTTCGGAGGCCTCGGACAAAGCAGAACCTAAATCAACTATTTTCTCCCCCAAAAAAAAAAAAACTTTTGGGGATGAGGGAGGCTCCACATTTAACCCCCACACACACACACTTTGCATCTTCTGCTCCAGAGCATCTGGTGATGGCCGGGGCCATTTTGAGGTAGAAAGCAAGATAAAAAACCAAGGTCAAGTCAACTTCAAGAAGGAGTTTTTAAAACACACGCACACCCAAGGATAATTCTGATTTTTTTTTAAAGGAAACGATCAGAGGGGGTCAACACGTTAAGTGAGGGGGGGGAGCCAAGACACAGGGGGACCCCCACACCCCAATAACCCCCCTTGTGTTATAATTGACCCTAAGGCAAATTAGCACACATTTTTAATTTAGGCCTCAAAAAAGTTCTCTTCCAGATTTCATTCAAAAGTGGCCAGAAGGCTGGAGTAGAAAAGTCTGGGGGGGGGTGTCGGGAGGAGGGGGGCACAGAGAGCAGCATCCCATAATTTTTTTCTAAAGACTTATCTCCCCTCTCCCTGCAAAAACATTAACACACACAAACACAAAAACACACACACGAGGTGGATGACAAAAAAAGTCAACTAGGATACAGAAATAAATCCATGCAGAACATTGCATTGGGGGGGGGATTCTTGGGATCAGGGAGGGTTAAGGAATTCCCCCAAAAAAAAACACCTTTTCCAACGGTAAACCATTTGTAAATAAAATAATGATCGTGTTAGATAGGCAGGGCGCGAAGACACCCTGTCGGATCGGGGTGTACAGATAGGGGAGGTGGGCTGCAGGTGAGAAATGAGCCCCCCCCAAAAAAAAATTATGGAAAAAGTGAGGGAAGGCAAGGAGAAATGAAGGAAATGAATGGGATAAAAATTGAGGGCTTTTAAAAAGAGGTGATGATGTAAACCCTCCTTGGACCCAACTAATTGCTTTCTTTCCATGAGTGCGGCTCCTTCTGCCCCCAAAAAAGGGGAAGAAACTTTTTGACAATGCTTGGATCAGGACCCAAAAGCAGGCCTCTGGGACAACCCCCCCTCGGGGACCCAGAATAAAGGCATCCAAAGAAAAAAAAAGGGGGGGGGCTAATCCTAAATCCTGCCAGACAAAGCCGACAACAAAAAACAACAAAACAAAAAAATTGAGAATTTTCAGAAAACTTTTCTCCCCACCCACCAGCTCCACAAAGGTGGGGGGGGGAAGCCTGGGGGAGCCTTCCAAGATGGGGGAGAGCCTACGATCTCCCCCCCCTCCCCTGAAAAACACTGGCCAAGACTCCAAGGGAATCTATCTATCTATCTATCTATCTATCTATATATTTTAAAAAGCTTCAACCTGCAAACTCCACACCGGAGAAATCCACATTTCTCGCAACTTTTGCCTCCCCTTCTGCATCAAATAAAACCGAGTTTCTCCCAATAATAATAATAATAATAATAATAATAATAATAATAATAATAATAATAATAATAATAATAATAATAAAATTGTCGGGGGTGGGATTTACTTATTCCCCTCCCTCCCAGCTCAACTTGGGCCAAATTTCTCCAAAGAATAAACTATCCCAGCTCCTTTCTCTCGATCTCTCCCCCCCCTTCTCTTGCCAAAGCCCCCTCCCCTTCGGGGCTGGCCAGCCCCCCCCCCCAGCATTTAACACCATTTCCGGGGGGTGGGTGGGTCGGTGTGTGGGGGGGGGAGGAGAGGGAGGGAAGCCCCCCAACAAGGATCCCCTACACCCACCAACTCCAACCCCACAAAAGAGTTAAGGCGTACCACTTAGTTAAATCTTTTTTTATAGTTAAAGTCCTTTTTTTATTGGGGGGGGGCTCATTCTCAGAAGCAAATGCCCCACTGGTGGGAACTTTCAAAGGAGTTTGGCAGCTTCCGGCGCAAGAGACCAGCACCTCCCCTCGTTGCCTTTCCACCCCAGCCCCCCCCCAAACACCCCCAGCCCCCCCATAAAGGTCTTACCTGCTCAGTTTTTTTTGGGGGGGGGCCTCCGGCGGGAAGAAGGCGAAAAGGGGGTGGGTGGGTTACATCCACACCACTGGAGGTAGCAGTTGAGGAGTCGGGGAGGGGGGGGGAGAGAGAAGAGAGCAGCTTCCCGGGGCAGCAGCGGCCGGCGAAGAGGGATGGGGGGGCGGACCCCCTCTTCTTCACTCCCCCCCCCAAAAAAAAACCCAGAGGGGGGAGAAAAAAAAGAGAGAAACTCCCAAAGCCCCCCTTCTCTCTCTCTCTCAAACAAACACGCACGCACCGCCTTTGAAGCCTCCCTATTGTTCTCCCCCTCGGCCACAATGTGGCCCCGGCCAGCCGCCCCGCGGGGGGACGGAAAGGGTTCTTTCCTCCTTCCCCCCCCCCACCACCACCCCGAAAAGTAACGAAGGAACGAGATTTTTTTTTAAAAAAATGAAATTTAAAAAAAAAAAACAAAAATTTAAAAAGGGGCGGCGGCGCCAGAGGGGAGAGAAAGGGGTCCCCCCATGGAAAAGGAGAAGAGGAGGAGGGTTAAAAGGGAAAGGGAGAGGGAGGGGGGGAGCTGCTCTCCGAACGTTCGCCCCGCGCGCGCCTCCCGGGCCCGCCGCCGCCGCCGCCGCCGCCTCCGATTGGCCGCCCCAACGTTCGATCGGATGTTTCTCTCTCCTCTCTCTCCCGCGTTCCCTTTGATGTTGTCTCAACGTTCCATCCGCTCCCGGCGGAGTTTCCAGGAGCCCCCCCCCCGCGATGAAGGGGAGGGGGGGCGATCGTTTCTATTTCTTCTTTTCTTTTTTTTCCCGGGGGGGGGATTCTTTTCTCTCTTTCTTTCTCTGGGCTCGCCCTCCCCCTTTTTTAGGGGCCGCTCAGCGTTTGCTCCTCCGGGGCATCATGGCTGGGGGGGGCTGTTTTTTTCTTCTTCTTCTTCTCTTCTCCCCCCCCTTTTTTTTATACTTCTCTTCCTCGGGCTTCTTTCTTCTCTCTCTCTCTCTTTTTTTTTTTGTCTTCGGCGGCTCTCGCTCGCCCGGGCTTGGCTCAGCTCGCCGGCGGGGCTATGGGACGTTCCCCCCCTCCTTCCTTCCTTCCTTCCTTCCTCTCTCTGCCCCCCCCTCCTCCTCCTCCTCCTCCTCCGGCTCGCCTGCCACACACAGAAGTATCAGCAACACTCGCTCGATCTCTCTCTCTCTCTCTCTCTATTTCCCCCCCCCACGCCGCCAACTCCAAATAGATCCTTCCGCCGCAGCAGCCATGGCTGAGCCCCGGGGGCGCGCACACACACGCATGCACGCGCACGGTGGGGGGGGTTGAGAGAGACTGCGATCGGGAGAAATCGAGGGATCCCCTGCTCTTCTCCCCCCCCGCCGCCAAGACTTTGGAGGGTCCCCTTCACCGCACGCAAACAATCCCAGGAGAAAGTTTTTTTTTGGGGGGGGGGGTCCTAGGGATGGTTTAAAGACTCCCCCCCTCCCCTCTTCCTCCTCTCCCTTCGGGTCTGAAATATTTGGGAATTATTCTGAACCGAAACCCTCGCCTTCCCGACTCTTGGGGAAGAGAAGCCCTAAGAACTTTGGGGGATTTTAAGGCCAACCCCCAAAAAAAAACCACACACACAACAACACCCGGATTGTCAATAGCTGGGAAGGCAGGAGAGAAGGGGGAACATATTTGGATTGTGTATATACAATATTTGGATTGTAATTCCCCCCCCCAACACACACACGCACATACGCTCATTTCCTCCCAGATTTTATTATTTATTTTATTTTAATAATTACCCCGCCTTTCTCCTTGGAGAAAGGACCCCAGGCGGCTTACAATAAGGAGGGACAATAGACACTCCAGGACAATTGGGACATATTCAAGTATTTGAGAACGAGGAATGGAAGGACATCTTACAGCAGGCGTGTCCAAACTTCGGCCCTCCAGATGTTTTGGACCGACAACTCCCACAGTCCTTTGCCATTGGCAATCTAAGCTTAGAATTCTGGGAGTTGTCGTCCAAATCATCAGGAGGGCTGAAGTTTGGACATGCCTGAGACCCAAATATTTTCCAATTTTTTTGGGAAGAGAGTGAGCAAAACTGTGTGCGTGCGTGCGTGTGTGTGTGTGTGTGTGTGACTTAACACACACCCCCAAAAAACCCACCACTGAATAATTTCCTGGTTGAGGATTAAAGAGAGAGGGTTTTGTTTTGTTTTGTTTTGCCAGGAGGGAGCAGCAGGACTCCAGGACCCATCAGGCTGGGCTGGTTGGGCTTGACGGGGGGGAATGCTTAATATAAACACACACAGAAATATAGATATATTGTATACACGAAACAGGAACGGCTTCCGTGAGATCCGGTCCACGATGGTCCCCGGACTACATGTCCCATGAGCCGTAGACCGCACAGCTCCTGGTCCAGCATGCTGGGGTTTGGAGTCCGAGAGCAAAACGGGGGCCCTTAGGTGTTGGTTTTGGCGGTGGGGAATGAGTTGAGACCTTCCCTTTTCGCTCCAATGCGTCGTCTCTCCTTTGAGGGGATGATGGTGCTTGTAGTCTTCCCAAGGCCAGGCTAAATAAGCCAGTACTTTTTCCCCATCCTGGCCTGTTATGGCTCATGTTTCTTAAAAAAATAAAAACAAGCCCTGTTCTAAAGCGGGGCTTGGGAAGCTGCCTCCACTTGGGGGGGACAACATGTCCCATCATCCCCAGCCTGCATGGTTATGCGTTATGCCGGCTGGGGGTGGTTGGGGGGGGGTGTCATCTATGTAGTCAAGGAGTGTGAAAAACCAGCGAGGAAAAAGTGGTATTAGAGAAGAAATCCAGGTAGTTAGCTGTTTTATGCGTCTTTAATTTAAAAAAAAAATCTAAATTTTAGTATCTTTAAAAGGGGGTTATTTCCATGGAAAGGAAACACAGCATCGTTTAGAGGTGGAGGGATTTAAAAATATATAGATATATATAAAAACCAGCACCCACATAGTTTTAAACCGAGTGGGCGTGGCCTTTCCAAAGTGGGCGGTGCGAGGGAGGAGCCACGGCGGAAAGCTGGAAGGGATGGGGACTATTTTCCGCGGCGGAGGGACACGCGCTCTAGGAGTTTGCAGCGAGTGCAGAAAAAAAGAAAACGAGAGCGGCGGCAGCAGCGTGACGAAATGGGAGCACCGGGGAGATGGAATGATAAGGCCGCGGGGCAAGGTCCAATGGGGAGGCGCGGCGCCCCAGAGTAGCAGGTGGGCGGACCAATCAGAGGAGGACTCTTGGCTGTCGCGCTTCCCCCACCTCCTGGTTGATTGACGGCCTAACCCTGCGAGTCCCGCTTCGCCCACTGAGCCAAGGGGGAAGGCCCTGCGGCGGATGCGCTTTTTGGTTTCTCGCCGCCCGCCCGCCCGCCCGCTTTCCATCTGAGCATTACTCTGTTTAGCCGTGTTGCAAGGATAAAAAATGCAAATCGGGCGGGGGGAGAAGCGAACCGAACTTGAAATACAGTCCATGAAACTTGATGGGCGCTATACATGCAGTACTGTCTATCTATTAAATAAATAAACAAAACGAATATGAGGCAAAAGTCAAAAGAAAAGAAAAGAAAAACACGTGGCACCTTAAAAATTATTATATTTTAATGTAAGCTTTCGTGGACGTGTCCACTTCTTCAGACATATAATAATGAGGTGTATTATTATTAATAATAATAATAATAATAATATTATTAATTATTATTAATAATATTATTAATTATTATTAATTAATTAATTTTTTGTTTGTTTGTTTGTTTGTTTATGAATGAGATTTATATACTGCAGCCACTCTGGGCAGTTTACAAAGTGAAGAATACAAATTATAAAACACATACAGTAAATATATACAAATCGAAGAAGAAGAAGAAGAAGAAGAAGAAGAAAAAGAAGAAGAAGAAGAAGAAGAAGAAGAAGAAGAAGAAGAAGAAGAAGAAGAAGAAGAAAAGAAGAATTATTCCCCTTTCTGGACCACAACGCCCGCGAGGAAATAGAAATAGCTAAAGTGCCTGCTTTCACACCCATGACAAGTCTTCCAAGAAACTTCCCAGAGACGGGATTAGAAACTCACTCATTTGCCAGGCATCTGTCTTCCCCCGGATGAGCACCCGGCCCTGGTATTTCCCTGATCCAACGAGGCTGCCGATGGAGAATTACAAATTGTATTTTTTAAAAAAAAAAAAGAAACGCTCTCCCCATTCGCAAGGGGGCAAGCTCCCCACTCCAACAAAACAAAATCCCCAGCATTCAGATAGACTGCTCCTATCCCAAAGACAGGATTGAGTCGAGGGGGCCAGCTTCTGCCCTCCCCTTCCTGGGTGGGTGGCGGTCTTCGGACGAGCAAGAATGCGCTTCGCTGTGTTAGGCTGCAGGGGTTAAGAGGATGGGGGAGAGAGGCGTGGACCCAACCGGGGGACCCCCATTGATGGGGGGTTTGCGACTCATCCCCTGTGGTAGGACCACCTTGATGTGTATGTAGGACCGATCACAGGCTATCCCCAAACGGCCGCGCCACTCATCCCCTTTCCACATGCCTCGGGAATAAATAAATAAATAAATAAATAAATAAATAAATAAATAAATAAATAAATAAATACAATTTTAGTCATCGGATGAGCGAGGCCTCCTAAAATGTCTGCGGCTGAAATACCTCGGGGCTGGCCTCTCCCTTCCCGGGACAGATGGCTGCTCTTTCTGTTCCCTTCGCCACTCTGCCGGCTGGTGCCTCCTTCACGCACGGTAAGCAGAACCCAGCCAGATGCCTGGGGCCACCCCGAGGTCCTCGGCTGCCCGAGGCCACAGGCAAGATGGCCGCCTCCCTCAGGTTGGATGCTGAAGCCCCAAACGGAGGGGCAGCTCAACATGGCCAGACTTTTCTTGAACCAGCACAAAGTTGTGTCCCAAAAGAGATCGTTTGCCACTTCCGGGGGGTCAGATGCCCCTAACCGTAACCCTAACCCTAACCCTAACCCTAATCCCAGCACCACCACCACCACCACGCAGAGGTGACATCTCCCGGCAGAAAGATCAGGAAACGGCCACAACTCTTCTCTGCTTCCCCACAGCCCCCGGGGAAATCTGCCGTACAGTATTCGTTTCAACGAAACGTGGAGCCTGAAACACGTGACGAATCCGCGAATTTGACGAACCGGAAGACGCTTCTACCCCCAGCAAGCGACTGAACTGAGCAAGGTGGCGGTCCACAAAAAGAATGTTCTTCACCCTTCTCTGCTTCCCCCCTGCCCCGGAAAAGCTGCTGGAAGAGGGTGCGTGGGCTTAAAACACGGCCGGCCGTTGAATTTGACCCCGGAAGCCTTTTCCCTGAACTGAGCACATATAAAGCCTTTTCCCTTGGACATATATCCTTGGTGCGATTCGTCCGATGGGACCATATTTGTGCCCAGCCGTTCTCAAGAACTCAAGAACTTCTGGACAAAATTAATAACCTTTTTGGAGAACTGGAGGAGGGTGGGATTTTGGAAAGCCAGATGGTCCCGATGGAAAAGTCCCCTCCTCCACCATCGGAGGTTGCCGGGAAGACTTTTTCTTCCGAGGCAAGCTCTTACGGGATCTTCGTAGGGTGCTTCCTTCAACGTTGGACCTCCAGATGTTCTTGGGCTCAGACGCCCAGAAACCTTCAACGTCAGCGGCGGTGGCCAGGATTCTTGGAAGATGTACTCCAAGAGTCATCGGGGGAACCCATGATTGGGAAGCCCTGGCCTAGATGTACCTGGGAGATTGGGTGCCCCCCCCTTTCTCGTCAGGTCTTCCCTTCAACCAAGTTGGTTTCCCTTCAACCAAGTTGGTTTCCTGAAGGAACCACTGAGACGTTCATCCATTCGATGCTCAGAGTGGGTGGACAACCCAGCGGCGGGGTTCCTCTGGGGTTCCCCACCGCCCCCTTCGCGGCAGTGGGGCCTTTTTCGACTGTCAGAACTCTAGTGGACCGTCGTCCTAGGCCTCCCTCCCGCCAAAGGTCATCCCATCCTTTGGTTCCTCCGATGATTTTTGTATCTGGGGTCCAAATGTGCGGGGCGTCCCTCGGAGATCAGCAAGGGCGCGACGGATCTGGAGGGGCAAAACCTGGGCGGAAAATTCGGGCCAGGCTCCGGGACCCCGAAGCTTCGGGGTGGTTTGATGAAAATATGAAGAAGAAAAAAATAACTCCACATGCATGGAGAGGGGAAACCCCCTCTCCCAAGAGACAAAAGATGGGAGGCCTTGGAACAGGTTCGGTTTCGGGTGGTGCCACCCCGCTCAGGGCCGATTTTAGAAGCCGCCTACGGGACAGGAAACCCTCTCAGTGCGCGGCTGGGGTGCTCAAGGCAGCAGGTTCGGGGCAGGGGAAATCTCCTGCGGATGGAAACATTGATAGAGAAGTAGCAGTGAGAGGGGCGCGCCCATGCCTGTCTCGCCCACACAACGAGGGCTGCCGGGTATCACCCCGTGGTGGGATCCTACGCTCTCGGAAGCAACGTGACGGTGACATCTGGACAGGCCACTGCGGTATCCTCAACATGTCCCCCGCCACCTCCCTTTTCGCTAGATTTTGAAGTCCTCGAGGGAGGCCCTCTTGTCCTCCCAGCTGCTATAGGAGGCCACCTCGGTGGCTGCCGCCCATGGCCAGACTTCAAAACTCAGAGGAGGAAAACAGGGGTGGCAGCGGCGGCAGTGGGGAAGGCCTGGACCTCAGCCACCCATTGTTAGGAGCAACGTACACAGTAGAGTGTAGAGACAATCGTCTGGAGCAGCGGTTCTCAACCTGTGGGTCCCCCAGATGTTCCTGGACCGCAACTCCCAGAAATCCTAGCCAACTCAGGTTGTAGTGAAGGCTTCTGGGAGTTGCAGTCCAGGAACATCTGGGGACCCACAGGTTGAGAACCGCTGGCTCTGGAGGAAAGTTTCCAAACGCCAGTCATGGATGCCCCATCGCTGGAGGCGCTCAACAGAAGATCGAACCGCCATCTGTCCAGGATGGGACAAGGGCTACTGACTAGGGAGAATAGAAGACTTCCAAGAACTGTCCAACACCTGGGAAGATCCTATGGTTCTAGAAGGAAGGAGCTGGTGAAGGATAGAAGGAAGGAACGGAGGAACGGGCGATGGATGCAAGGAAGCTAGGAGGTTTTCAAGAAAAGATCGGACAGCCGTCTGTCCTGGATGGTTCCAGTAGAAGACGTCCAAGATCGATTCCATCCCTACAACGATTCTACGATTTCAGATCAGGCATTGAGAAGGGCGTCCATTTGGCGATCGCAATGAAGGCACCGCGGGTTCCATTTTAGCACTGATAACGCCGTTTGCGAGAGTGTTGTGTTGCGTTGTCGTGTTGTTGTTTTGTTAAAGTAACTTTTTAAAGCTTTGGCCGGGAGCACAGGTTAGGATCTTAAGCCTGCGTCTGGGAAAGAATATAATATAAAGGGAGTTAAGTCTGCCCCCCCCCCAGCTTGTCAACCCAGCTTCTCCTCAGAGGCCACACCGTGCCAGCCGTAATTAGAAATACCACAACCCTGTGCAGGTGGCATCTCTCCCCACCCACCCACCCACCCCAAACCATGTGGCTTACCTCCCCTTGTTCTCCCAGCCACCCGTTTCGCTTCTCTGAACCCCCGGGGAGGGCACGGTGCATGGGTTTAGAGCGGGCTTCAATGCCGGAGCACCTCTAAATTTAGGTGCGGGCAACCCGCCGGGGGGGTTGGTGGTGCTAGGTGCCACCTTGCCAGAGAAGAAAGAAGAAGTGGTCGGGTGCCGTGAGGCAGTGGGGGTGAGTGGGTGGGGTGGGGGCTCTCCGTTTTCTTTTCCTCCTTGGCTCATTCCGATCCGTCATCTGAACGGAAAGGAACCTTTTGCAACCGGAGCGGTGAATTCCAACAGAAAAACAGAGGCACATATAGATTGCTTTTAAAGCAACATTTTAACTAGGGGGAGGGGAAAAACCTGTCATGCAGTCCTGGAACAACGCAGGTTTTAAACTAGCCGGTGTCCCTCGGTCCTTTGGGGTCTCAAACACAGGCCTTTCTATGGAGACATTGCTCTCCTGCTTTTCACAACAACCCTACAACAGGCATGTCCAAACTTCGGCCCTCCAGAGGTTTTGGACACCAACTCCCACAGTCCTTTGCCGTTGGCAATCTAAGCTTAGAATTCTGGGCGTGGTGGTCCAAAACATCAGGAAGGCCGAAGTTTGGGCATGCCTGACCCTACAAGGCAGTTCAAGCTAAGTGGGGGGTGAAAGAGGAACAGTTCTAAGGTCACCCCCCCCCCAAAAAAAGAATTTTTATGGCTGAGTCGAACCCAGATCTCCCAATGCGGTAACCACTACTCCACGCGACGGGAGCGACAGATCCATTTTTAAAGAAAACGATTCCTTATTTGAATATGCCTGGGTGCTCTACAATTGTGGTTAAAAAAATAATAATCAGGAAGAAGATTAAAGATTTTGAAATCGCCCTTTCCTCTCAGTATTTAAGTTGCAAGGGAAGTTTTGTATGTTTTTTTTTTAACCATTTGCATCGGAGTGCAGTATCGGAACTGACCACTAGTGGGGACTAAAGAGTCTTTTGTAACAAGAGGGGAAATGTGGTGGTAAGAACTCCCTGTGGGCTGGAACCATGATGGTGATGAAGCAAGGTCGCTTCCAGACACCCTAGTACGCCTCCCGCCAAAAGGGGAAGATGCCGGTCCTTACTGATCAATCCCCACCCCCCCCGGCCATGAGACACAAAACAATTACAGAAAAGAATCAGAAAGAATTGGTGGCTTTACTTTTTAAGCTTCTTCACAGCCGGGTTCTCCTGATTTATTGCTCCAACCGCTCAAATAATCCCTGCCGGCTGGGGTTCTTAATGGGCCACTGGCAAGCCTGGGCAATGACTCCCTCGGTCCCCCTAGTGACCTGTTCCGATATTGCACCTTGAAAAATCTTGGGCCAAATGAAATAACCCAAAGGACACTTTTCCTGGCAGGTTGATGAGAGATGGCTGGCAAAGCTACCCCTTTTTTTTCTTGGCTGTAAACACCCGAGAGGAGAAAAGATGGGTTGGTGTTGGAGACCTCTCTCTCTCTCTCTCTTTTTTATAAGTTCCTCGAAACTAGATTTTCCCTCCACCACCCCAAGGGTCACAGTGTCCGGACATTTGCCCAACCCTTCCATCACACTTCTTTCACTGTCTCAACCCCAATTTCCCCCTCCCTTCCTCCCTTCCTTCCTTCCTTCCTTCCTTCCCAGCCTCCCTCCCTCCCTCCCGTCTTTCTGCTGCTGACATTTGAAAAAAAACGGCAGGCTCGAGACGAGAGACGGCAGCTGCAAGGTGGCACGGCGCCAACCTCGCTCATTTCGGCTGCGCCGCACACGCGCACATGTACGCACACACATTCTCCATGGGATCAAACCATGGAGTCAACCGCCGGCGCTCCGAAAATTTCACAGCCACCACCTCACGTTAGCAGTTTACTGGCTTTTTGATAAGACAGTATCCTTTCATTCTATCATTGGTTCCTTCCTCTTTTTCTACTCTGTCATTCTTTCCTCCTTTACCTTTTTTGGGGGGATTTTCCTCCATTCCCTCCCTCCCTTCCTTCTATCCATCATCAACTCCTTCCTTCCTTCCTTCTATCCATCATCAGCTCCTTCCTTCCTTCCTTCCTTCCTTCCTTCCTTCCTTCCATCCATCCATTCATCAGCTCTTTCTTTCTTTCTTTTTTTTTCTTTCTTTCCTTCTTTCTTTCTTTCTTTCTTTCTTTCTTTCATCCAGCCATCATCAGCTCCTTCCTCCCATCCTCCCTTGCTTCCATCATCAGCTCCTTCCTTCCTTCCTTCCATCCATCCATCCATCCATCCATCCATCCATCCATCCATCCATCCATCCATCCATCATCACCTCCTTCCTTCCTTCCTTCCTTCCTTCCTTCCTTCCTTCCTTCCTTCCTTCCTTCCACCCATCATCAGCTCCTTCTTTCCTTCCTTCCTTCCTTCCTTCCTTCCTTCCTTCCTTCCATCCATCCATCCATCATCAGCTTCTTCCTTCCTTCCATCCATCCATCCATCCATCCATCCATCCATCCATCCATCCATCCATCATCAGCTCCTTCCTTCCTTCCTCCCATCCTTCCTTCCTTTCTTCCTTCCTTCCTTCCTTCCACCCATCCATCCATCATCAGCTTCTTCCTTCCTTCCATCCATCCATCCATCCATCATCAGCTCCTTCCTTCCTTCCTTCCACCCATCCATCCTTCCTTCCTTCCCACCAACGCAGCTAGAACCTAGGCCCAACCCACAAATAAACCCACTGGCGACGGCCACATCAACATCACATCTCAGGTGTCCAGTCCACTGGCTTTTGATCCGACTGGATCCGACCGAAACCCATTTCTCTCCTGTTTTATGGTCCCTAAGGCTGACCAAGCCAGCGCCTAGAGCGAGTGGGGGAACTGATAGGTGGCTACCCATATGCCCGTCCTTGTTTGCCACGAAACCAGCGCGTCCGGTGTCCTGGCTGACCCCGTTTTGCTATGCTCCACAGGTCATGGCTGCCTCCACTTCTCTCTCTCTCTCTCTCTCTCTCACACACACACACACAGACACACACACACAGACAGACAGACAGACAGACAGACAGACAGACAGACAGACACACACACACACACACACACACACACACACACACATTCCAGGAGTGCATCCCCCCCCACCTAGTGTTTGTGGGTGCCTGGAAAGCTCCCCCTTCCCGGTATTTCCCTAGTATGAAAACACCCCGCATCCGCACGATGCACTGGTCCAGCTCTCGGTCCTGACGGCCGGGGGGGGGGATCCTTGCGTGGGCGAGGGGCCACGGGCCACGCCACCCCCTCCTTTCCTATCATACTCCCCACCTGGGAAAGCGCCAAATTGCCCGGCTTCATGGAAGGATGTGGCAGGAGGACATTGGGGTGGCACCCCCACACACACACACACGTCCACCCCACCACCTTCACATACCCGTTCCAAGCCTGGGCACTGAAGGTTCAACACCCCCCCCCGACTTGATTTTTCTTCAAGCCACACTCAAGGGCTGGGAAGGGTGTTGTTGTGTGTATGTGTGTGTGTTGTTGTTTTTTTAATTTTCTTCCCTGACAATAGAATTCATTATGATGGAAATATCCTCCAGAGGACTGGGGCTTAATTACCTCCTCATTTGCATTTTTGCATATTAATGACTGCAGTGCTGCTTCTCTCTCTCTGTCTCTTTTTTTTTTTTTTCTCCCCCCCTTCTTTTGCTGCAGTGTTTTTCCAAGGTGGAGGGGGAGAGTGCGCAGCGAAGGAGATGAAGGCAGGGTGGAGATCTGAGTTCTTGTTTCGTCCGCCCTCCATTTTATTTCCCCTTTTCTTCCCACCCAAAAAGACCAGCAAACAGCTGCGTGGGATCCAGGGACGGCTTTTCTCCCGCCTTGAAAAGTGTGTGGGGGTCCCCCCATTAGCCATTTTGTGGGGTGTCGTCGGAGCTAGAACCTTCACGATTGCCCCCTGATTAAGGGACACATATTTGCGGCCACCCCTGGATCCCTCGGGGTGCGCACCGGTAGGGTTCCCGGTGGTTCCAGCTGACCCAGTCACTCCTTAGAACTTACAACGTCGACATGTCCACACTTCGGCCCTCCTGATGTTTCGGACCCCAACTCCCAGAATTCTAAGCGTAGCTCGCCAATGACAAAGGACCGTGGGGGGTTGTGGTCCAAAACATCTGGAGGGCCGAAGTTTGGACATGCCTTTCAAATCCATCAGAATAGGGTGGGATGCAGATTAAAGAAAACAACAGCGGGGGGCCTAGGTGGATTCTCACCCCCCTGCCATCTTGTAGGGGACCCATCTACCCATTTATTGTAGAGGCAGAGAGGAAGAGAGAGAGAGGGAAGGACATTAAATGGGCAAGAAGGTCTTAGTAGACCACGAGGAAACGTGTGCCGGGATTGTGACGCAGCAGCAAAAAAGTCTAACGTGATTCCAGATACACAGATCATGGGGGAAGGATAGTTTCCCCTTGGTTCTGCTTTGGTGAAGCTTGACCGATGACGTCCCGTCCACTTAGGGACACATACAATCCCGGTGATGAACCTTCTTACCAAACTGGAACGGGTTTAGAGAAGTGCCCACGACGGGCGAGGAACGGAAAGGTCACGGCTCTTCTAATGAGGACTAGTTTCTTGGCTTTTTAAAAGAGGAAAGCCCTGGATTCAGACTCAAGACTTCTCTGGGTGTCCCTTTCAAAAAAAGACAGGATCTGGTGGTAAAGCCCGAGACATCCCCGTTAAGACCTGTTTGTGGAACGGATTGTAATCGAAGCCGGTTTGCGCAGCCGGGACCCGGCTTTTGAGCGTCCAGGGAAATTTCCGACGTCGTCGGAACCCGAGAGGCCAGGACAGAGAGAGAGAGAGAGAAGGGGACGAGACGAGTCCAAGCTGGGACATAGGGGGCCGCGTCCCCCCTCCCCACACACACCTCGGGCTCCATTGTTTGGCACACGGCCTTCGGGTCTCGGGTGTCGTAGTGCGTTACTTCCACTACATAAACCCCAACCGCAGCCTGAGAGGAAGATGGCCAGAGCAGAGCGGGAAGGGGCCGAGAGACCACGTGGGAACCGAGCCCTGGTGGTGGTGGGGGGGTTTGACCGTTTTTTGGGGTGGGGGGGGCGGGCGGGAGGACTGGTGGACATCACTCCTAAAAGCACATTCCCCGGACTCGAGGAACGTTCTGGAATATATCGACGGCAACGCTCGCCCATCGCAAAGCACCCCACGCCTTGTCCTGCCGGTCCCCCAATTGTTGTTTTATTCAGGCACTCAAGGCTGAAAAGGAAATGCAGCTGGTCAATTTGAAAAGTTTAAAACACAAAGAATTCCCCCTAATCCTGGTGTCTTCCCTCTTACTGGGGATTTTGGCTGAGTCTTTGGGTTGGCAGATCCCTCACCCCCCCCCCCAAATAAATAAATAAAACATCCCACTCACTGCCTTTCCAAAAGATAAAATTTTGCTAGAAGGGTAAAATGTTCTGCTGGGTGAGCCACGCCACCTAGCCAAACCTCTGAGCATGTGGGAAGCGCCGGAGAGTTTCCAAGGAAGAGCCCACGCCTGGTTTGTTCCTGGGGCCGCCTAGTCCGTTTCTGAACCCCATCATTTCTGTCTTGGGAGGTACTTCCCTCCAGCTTTCCACAGATTCAGGCCTTGAGCCACGTCTCGTTCAAAGAGTGCTGGAGACCTATAATAATAATAATAATAATAATAATAATAATAATAATAATAATAATAATAATAATAATAATAATAATAATAATAATAATAAATCTGGCCTGTCGTGCTGATATTAAGAGTTGAATCAGAAGGCCAGATTGGGCCCCACCAAAGTTTCCTCGGGCGGACAAAAAAAGGGGGGAGGCCCCATCGAATGTTTGGTTTGGGGGGGGGTCTCAGTTTCACAAGGGTGATTTTGCTGTCGGGTCGACAAGCAGATTGGAAAAAGGGACAGGCCAGGGCTTGGGAAAGGTTGCCTCCTGGGGACTGCATGTCCCATCATCCCCCCTCCCCACCACCGGCGTGGCCCCACTGGCCAGGACTGGGATTCTAACTCACCCACCCCCTGTCTTTAAGATCAGTAGACAGACCCGAAGTTCCTTTGGGGAGGTCCGAGAAAGGTAACTTTTTAAAAGCATGGGATGTTGATGGCAACCGTGAAGGAAGCTGCCCCCAGGGGGGTTCCTTATACAGTAACTGAAGACTGTGTCTCTTCCCCCCCCCATGTAGTTAAATACATTTTCTTTTATTTTTTTCTTTATATATATTTCTATACCGACAAACCAAGACCCCTCTTTATAGGGTAACATGATGGCAGTGTTTTTATCAGAATATACAGTATATACTTGGAGGAGAAAACTGGGAATCCAAGAACAGATAGATAGAT